>OZ024743.1:53417744-53422744 GCA_964016885.1 Eledone cirrhosa | reverse complement strand
CATCATGGGAGACATGAACGCACAGATCGGGGGAAGCAGGGTTGGCTTTGAACATGTCCTTGGCCCCCATTCTTATGGAAACCGCACGGACAACGGGGACAGGTTTGTCCAGTTCTGTGCCATGAACAATATGAAAATCGGCTCGTCACTATTTGACCACAAGAACATCTACAAGGTCACAAGGGCTTCGAACGACCACAGGACCAAGACGCAAATAGACCACATTGCAATTGGCCCAAGATGGAGAACTCCTTGCCTGCATGACGTCCGAGTCTACCGAGGCGCAGATGTCTGCAGTGACCACTATCTGTCTGTTACCAAACTTAAAATCAGACTGAGGAAGCAGAAGAAGAAAGCACCCACTACAAGGCGTTTTGACACTACCAAGCTGAAGAACGGTGACACAGAAGCACAGTTCGAGGCTGCTCTGAGGAACAGATTTGCTCTTCCTTGAGGAGTCTGCACCAGGCTCGATCAATTGGTGGGAGGAAATGAAGAAGACCATGGAAGCTGCAGGGGAAGAAATCCTGGACTACAGGAAGTCCCTCAGAGAAGCTTGGGTCAGCGACAACACCTGGCAGCTGATTAATGAAAGGAAAGCCCTACACTAGCAGAGGCATGCCACTACCCCAGAGGCCATCAAAGTATAACAGCAGTATGTTCAGAAGGACAAGGAGGTGAAACGCAGCGCCCAAAAGGACAAACGAATGTGGCTTGAGAGTAAGGCATAGGAGGCAGAAGCAGCTGCGGCACGCAATGACATGCGCTCTGTGTACCAAATTGCCAAGAAAATCACCGGCAGCTCTAGAGCTAACTCAGGCCCGGTGAAAGCGAAAGATGGTACGCTGCTTTCCAAGGGTGAAGAAAAGTTAGTCAGATGGGCTGAACATTTCAAGGAAGTCCTCAACCGACCGGAGCCACGTATGCCAGCAGACACTAAGGAACCTACTGGTTTGTTACCTATCAATACTGATGACTTCACCGAGAAGGAAGTCCGCATGGCCATTAAAACCCTTAAGAATAACAAGTCACCAGGTATGGATGGCATTTCTGCTGAAATGCTGAAGTCAGGAGGCGAAAGCATGGTCAAGTGGATGGGCCACTTGACCATGCTATGTAATTTTGTGTGGAACACGGGTGAAGTCCCAGAAGACTGGAGAAACGGATCGGTTGTCTGTATCCCCAAGAAGGGCAACCTTGCCGATTGTGACAACTGGAGGGGAGTGACACTTCTCTCCATAGCAGGGAAGGTCTATTGTCTAGTGATCCTGAACCGCATGCGTGGCATGGTAAACTGGGAACTGCGAGAACAACAGACAGGGTTCCGACCAAAACGTTCCTGTGCAGAGCAGATCTTTACGCTACGCCGCATCATTGAGAGATACAACGAATTCCAGAGGCCCCTCGCCATCAGCTTCATCGATTTCTCCAAAGCATTCGATAGCATTCATCGACCGTCGCTCTGGAGCATCATGCATGAGTATGGTCTGGCCCAGAAAGTCATTTCGGCAATCAAACAGATTTACGCAAACTCCAAGTGCTGCATACGGACAGAGGATGGTTACAACGACTGGTTTGAGGTGGTTACTGGCGTGCGTCAAGGTTGCTTGCTCTCTCCAATTCTCTTTGCCATAGCCATTGACTGGGTACTAAGAAGAGCGTCTAAAGACCAGGGTATATCTTGGGTGGGAGAACAAAAGTTGTCTGACCTGGACTTTGCGGACGATATTGCTGCACTTGCAGAGAGCACAGCTGACCTGCAAATCATTGTGAACAATATCAATGTCGAAGCAGGAAGCTTAGGTCTCAATATCAGTGCCAAGAAGACCAAAAGCATGTTATCTGGGACACACCCACTACCAACCAGTGTCTTCATTGAACAGGAGGAGGTGCAGATGGTGGACAACTTTACCTACCTAGGAAGCTCCATTAACAATGAGGGCACCATGGACAGTGAACTGCAATGTAGAATTGGAAAGGCTTGAGCAGCATTTAACCAGCTTGACAAGATCTGGAAGAGCAGGAAGTTCACCCTCAAAACAAAGATGAGATTCTACAACAGCAACGTGCTGTCCATACTCTTGTACGGAAGTGAAACATGGCATCTTAAGACCAGCCAAGAGAAGAAGTTGGACGCATTCGATTCCTGATGTCTGCGAAAGATCCTGGGGATTAAATGGAGTGACCATGTAACAAACCAGGAAGTCAGGAACCGCACCAACCAGCAGCTAGTCTCTTCTACCATCTGCAAGCGACGCCTGGGCTGGTTTGGACACGCTTTGAGACTCCCCCCGGAGAGTCTGGTGAACCAAGTACCTAAATGGAGCCCGCAGGGAAGCAGACGGAGAGGGCGACCCAAAATGAACTGGCGTCAGACAGTTGAGAGGAACCCGCGAGCGACAAACAGACAATGGCGGGACGCTGTGCAACTGGCTCCTGACCGAACGCGATGAAACACTATGATTGCCTGATGCGTCGCAAGACGCGGGGGCTTCTGAGTCTGAGTCTATATTGGAAAAGTAAAAAACAAAAGCAAGGAGTGCAGTTACGAACAGAGAGGGTATTAGGTTCACGCTTGAGTGTGTGTGTGTGTGTGTGTGTGTGTGTGTGTGTGTGTGTGTGTGCGTGCGCGCGTGCGTGCGTGCGCGTGTGTGTACGTTATATATATGTGTGTGTGTGTATATATATATATATATATATATATATATGTATATATATGAAGAGAGAGAGATGAGTGTGTGCGTCGGGGTGATAGATTTATGATTTGCTACACGGCAGCTGTCGACTAAACGCCCACCTTAAGTGTTTCACTCTTTGGCTTTGTGAAGCTCCTGTTGCCTAGTCGTTATGAACTTTGTTTCGCAATCATAAGGCCTCGAATTCGATCCGACTGCGCTGTAGCATGGCCAGGTCTCTTTTATCATAGGTTCGGTCGTCCAGCGCGTCTCCCTCACCATCCTCCGGTAAAATGCCTTCTCCATTCTGTCCGCCAGGGCTGCGGGGCGGCTAGCACGTGGGCCCCCATTTTCACATAATAGTGAGAAATGGGGAGAGCGGAAGAGACCGGGGCAGTGACAGTGGGAGTTTGGTTCATTTGTGATGTATATGTATATATTTATATGTATATATTTGATTGATGTATATATATATATATATATTTATTTACCGCATCACATCTTAATAGCCCTGTGTTGGAAATTAAGTTGACAGATACTGTTTGGAAGCCGGTTGAATGGACTATACTTGTAATTGAAAGAGCCAAACTTGTGTCACGCTGAATCTTCCTGAGAATTAAGTTATGAGTACACGAGTCTGTGAAATGCTCAGCCACTTGCACGTTAATTTCATGAGCAGGTAGTTCAGTAAACAACTCGCTCTCTTCAATTCGGTATTCGTGCCAACCCATACATGTGGTCATGAATCTTGTGTAATGACCGAAAGAATACGATCGCGAATACAAGTGGCCGAAATGGGGTTTCTCCGAAGAGTCCTTGGATTACATTACTCGATAGAGTACGTAGCTCAGAGATAATAGAGTCATTCCAGGTAGAGTCACTACTTCTCCGAATTGAGAGATCACAGCTCCGATGCTACGGTACATGTGCTTAGAATGTCTCAGGAAAGTAGCACTGGACAGATTTTAGGGGCAAAACCAACCGACTAGAGACACAGGGGTAGACCCCGAGCAAGATGGTTGGATAATATCCATGAGCTAGATTAGCAACATTTAATAAGCGGGCCTAGGGGGTTGGAAACAATCTGAAGAATTATTATGGGTGGGGGGCGATTATTCGAGACTCGAGAGTAACTATAGACTCGAACTGACCACTGCTTTGTGAGTGAAATTTGGTTGACGGAAACTATGTAGAAGCCTGTCCTTTGTGTGTTTAAGTTACTGTTTATCTCTTGCAAATAGAGGTTCAACAAAAAGAGTTCGATAAAAAGTAACAAACTTGAAAAATAAGCAATAGGGTCGATATGATTGACTAATTCCCGTCAAGGCCGTGCCCCAGCATGGCTGCAGACTGATACCAATAAAAGAATAAAAGAATAGATAGAAGGGGTGACGGGTGGTGGTAGAGGAGATAAGAATTAGTGAAAGGGAGAGAGAGAACGAAATGAAAGAAAGAAAGAGAGAGGGGTTAGATTAAAACGAAGAGAGAGTGAGAGGAATGAGAGCGAAGAAGAATGCGTGAGAGAGCCCTAGGCCAGGTTTATACAATGTTATATAGTCTAAAGTATCATGCTAGGTTTCAATATGACATGAAGTAAACAGTGGTGGTGGTGGTGAGGTGTTGATGGTGGTGGTGAGGCGTTGATGGTAGTGGTGGTAGTGGTGGTAGTGGTGGTGGTGGTGGTGAAGCGTTGATGGTGGTAGTGATGGTGGCGGTGGTGAAGCGTTGATGGTGGTGGTGGTGGTGGTGGAGCGTTGGTGGTGGTGGTGGTGGTGGAGTGTTGATGATGGTGGTGGTGGTGGAGCGTTGATGGTGGTGGTGGTGGTGGTGGTGAGGTGTTGATGGTGGTGGTGGTGGTGAGGCGTTGATGGTGGTGGTGGTGGTGAAGCGTTGATGGTGGTGGTGATGGTGGTGGAGCGTTGATGGTGATGGTGGTGGTGGAGCGTTGATGGTGGTGGTGGTGGTGGTGCGTTGATGGTGGTGGTCTTAACACGACTCCTTGTTAACCCATCGTAAAACTTAGTGGATCTGACAGTTGATAGACAGGAGGACACACAGACAGACACGTATAAATCTTACCCTCGGGTAGTCTGTGTCAGCCACCCACAGTTATCTTCTCTTCTTATCTCTAACTGCTCTGTCCAGGGGGGCTCTGCACTCCATGCCTGCTATTTACAGGGTTCTCTCCACAACACAATCGTACCCTTGGGAATATAAACACACACATACACATACACATATACACATTTACTGAAACATATAAATACGCATACTTACAAAAATACTTACAAAAATACATATACATATATATACACATACACATAC
>OZ024743.1:53375244-53412744 GCA_964016885.1 Eledone cirrhosa | reverse complement strand
GAAATACTTGGTTTTTAACTGTTTGTTGACTAATCAGTACATGGCAGATAGAAATCTCCCATCATTAGTATGTTACCAGAATGTTGTATAAAAACTGTTGTATAAAAACACTTAATGCTGTTGAGGCATTCTTTGAAGCACAGTATGGGCGTTTGGGGTGGCCTATAGATCCCAACTACATTCAAATCATTGGCTTTGCTGTGCACGGTGACTGATTCACAGTAGCCAGTTGGAGAATATGTTATTTCCGTCTGCCGAAAAAAAAATCATACAGGAAAATGACAGTTTCTCCCTTCCTTCTGCCGACACGATCCGCTCGGATGGTTGTAAAATTCCTCATATACATATATATGTTCAATGGATCAAGTATTTCCTGACAAACAGAACCCAACATGTTGTGGTTGAAGGAGTATAATCAAGCCTAGCCAAAGTCAATAGTGGTGTCCTACAAGGCACTGTGTTGGGCCCAATCATCTTCGTTATTTATATCAATGACAATATCGACGTCATCAAACACAGCAACATAAGAATCTTCGCAGATGATTCCAAGCTCCAGAAGGTCATCAATGGAGTGGAAGACTGGACATGTCTTCAATCGGATCTACTTGTTGATATCCAATGGACGAAAAAAAAACAACAATATGCTGCTGAGCGAAGATAAATTTGAAGTAATCCACTTTGGAGAAGAGGATGCTCTGAAATCATCATATTCTCTTCCCTCGGGCGAAGCCCTCTTGCCATCCAACAACACCAAAACCTTGGGAGCAATTGTTGATAATAACCTTAGCTGGGCTACTCATAAAAGCACCAAAGTTGACTTATCCCGCAGGGTGTATTCCTGTATTCTCAGAATATTCCAGTTGAGAGATAGCCACACCATAATCTTTCTCTTCTCTACTTTTGCCCGGCTCCACCTTAAATACTGTTGTCCACTGTTGTCTACATGAAACAAAGTATTATGAAAATTGAAGCACCTCAAAGATAGACAGCTTGACTATTGGGATCAACAAGAAACGCTCGAACTCTACTCTCTCTAATGTCGCCGCATGATGTCACATTAGCTGCATCACGTGGAAAATATTCCACCAGCTTTGCCCAAATAATTGTTTCTACGTTTGGCACAAGGCCAGCAATTACCCAGTGCATTACTGGTACTTTATTTTATCGACCCCGTAAGGATGAAAGGCAAAGTTAACCTCGGCGGGATTTGAACTCAGAATGGCAAGGGCCGTAACTCTATGCGTCAAAGCATGGCGTCCGACCCTCTACCGATACTGCCAATCCACCGCCCCAAATAATGTTGACATCATCTTCAAAATACACATAAGGCTTGGGCCCCGTGCAATCCGCCAACAAAAATCAAGATCACATCTCATAACAGCATTACGGTACTATTATTTTACCTCGACTGGTCCCGCTCTCTTTATCATTACACCAAAACACGTAACAACAGAAACAGTTCCCATAAAATTAATTGTCTTTGGACAAATTCCTCAAAAAGATTCCAGATAAACCCCCTACTCCCGGATATGTCTCCGAAAACAATAATTCTCTAGGTGAGTGGGCCAAGATGTCCAAATCCTGGTTTGAAAAGCTTCTCCAGATGATGCTATTAAATTAGTCATGGCCTGGGCCAATACTGGCCGAGACCTATCAAAGTTATATATATATATATATATATGTATAACTTTGATAGGTCTCGGCCAGTATTGGCCCAGGCCATGACTAATTTAATAGCATCATCTGGAGAAGCTTTTCAAACCAGGATTTGGACATCTTGGCCCACTCACCTAGAGAATTATTGTTTTCGGAGACATATCCGGGAGTAGGGGGTTTATCTGGAATCTTTTTGAGGAATTTGTCCAAAGACAAATATATATATATATATATATATATATGGATTGAGGGAGGCGAGGCTGTGTGGTTACTGATAATGAGTGTTAGAAGGTGAGGCGACACAAACAAGAGATGGACAGTTTCCCTTCGTCAGTTGTTTACTACGGGTCACGGATGTTTCGGCGCATTATAAACAGTACATCTATCCGTAGCGCCCCATAGCCTTTTATCTATCAAAAAGCCATCAGTGAAAGGAGTGTTAGCGAAGAGAGAGAAAGAAATAAAAAAAAGAGAAGAAAAAAGGAAGAAAGAAAGGAAAAAAGAAGTAAACATACTATGTGTGTGTGTACAAATATATGTATATGCATGTATGTATGAGTCCATGTGTGTATATATATATATATATATATATATATATATATATATATATATATATATATATATATATACATATACATATACATGTATATGTGGTGGTGATGGTGATGGTGATGTTGGTGATTATGGTGATGCTGATGATGATAATGATGATGATGGTGGTGATTGTGATGATGCAATGACCTTAAAATCCAATGGTTGCAAAATAGCTGTTATGTTATAATGAGGTGAAAATCATGATTTAAAAAAGAATATTTTCACTCATGTCATTTATGGCAGGAGGATGGCTAGAAGCATTATCTGGAAGGAACAAAACTTCAAAGTTGAGATAATTTTGTTTACAACATCTTTTTACTGATAAACAGAATATGTCTTAAACCAATCTTCTAAAGGGACTTCATTTAGCTGCGTTTTTTTAGCACTCGATGACTGGCATTGCTCGCTGACTGTACTCACTGTGAACCCTAGATTTATGAGTACAGTTTATAACCAATGGGCTTAATTAAAAATTACTTTCAGCATTTCCTCTCATAAAGATAATGATTCAGTCTTCTGATGCTTTATAATTAAAAAGAGTTTTTTTTTCTCAAGGGAATTTATTAAAGTTAAGTATTTTCAAAATAAAGCAGTTTCGTCTACACTAGACGTCGGCCTATCCTCATACTTTTCCACTGCTATGATTGAAAAAAAGTTTTTGTTTAAATTTTTACGAAGCTTCTTGATCAACCCTGGTATATGTACTTTAGGATAGTGCAATCGAAGCATTGCATCAGTTATAGCGCCGAGCTCTCACTTTCACAACCAATCCAATTTAGTGTAGCCAGTGCCGCGATGGAGACGCATGGGAGAGGGTTTAGCCGGCAGTGGTGATAAACACAACCTATTTGATCCATTTTGTTGGCCAGCAGGGGCTCACCCCACTGCACATTGCTTATTAATCCTTTTAAACGAGTCGGAGCTGTTACCTATAACATATTTGTCGTTCACTGCTTCATTGTTTCATTTCTAAGTAGAGAAATGGCTAAACGTTTTTCTTTAGAGGTCTTTGGAGTAGCGTTATTGGATAGAGTGTGTAGTTCGATCAGAGAGTCGCTCCAGGTAGAGCCGCTACTTCTTCGAATTGAGAGATCACAGTTCCGATACTACAGGCATGTGGTTAGAAAAGAATCGCTGGACAGATTTTACAGGCAAAACCAACCAACAGGAATCCCACGGGTAGACCCTGAGCAATATGTTTGGATAACATCCATGAGCTCGGCTGGTCTCGCGTGAAAATTCAGCCGAAATATTGGAGACAGTTGCTTCTGACAGGACCCACTGGAAGGCGAACTTCAGGACTCGGTCCCTCACGATCCTCCCAAGAAGAAGAAGAAGAAGAAGAAGAAGAAGAAGAAGAAGAAGAAGAAGAAGAAGAAGAAGAAGAAGAAGAAGAAGAAGAAGAAGAAGAAGAAGAAGAAGAAGAAGAAGAAGAAGAAGAAGAAGAAGAAGAAGAAGAAGAAGAAGAAGAAGAAGAAGAAGAAGAAGAAGAAGAAGAAGAAGAAGTCTTCAATCCATATTAGTAAGAAGCATTCCAATTCATTTATTCACTATTGAGAGGAGTTACCGGAAAGCCCAAGTTAGCAGGAAACAGCTGGGGGTCTGGTGCACACACACACCGAATTGCGTGCTTAGCACCTACATTCTCAGTTGTAGAGTACTGTCCATCGGTCTGAGCAGGGAGCTGCCATACCAAGCAAATTGACACCATCCCCAACTCGGCAAGCAATGAGAATAGTATCTGGCACATTGAAATCTACCCCTGCTCTCTAGGTGCCTACTCTTTCTCACATAGCTCCTTCTCACATGAGGCGCCAAGAGATGGTCCACGAAGCAGCACTTCTTACCATGTCCAAGACCGACATTCCCATACATGAAGAGCTAGAAGACCTTCCCAGTATGCGCTTGAAATCACGCAAATCATTCTGGGAATCAATGAAGACCAATAGCTTTGATCTGAAAGAAGAATGGCGAAGATCATGAAATGTGTCCAAATTTGCCAACCAAGACCTCGTCCAGGACCCCACATGTAGGCAGTCGGCTATCACTTTCCCAAAGAGCAATGGGCGTTCCTTAATCGGATCCACCCAACACATGCCAGGACAACCCATCATCTCCATCGAAGGAAAATGAACTCTCTGAACATCGAATGCATTAACCAAATAAGTAGAACTTATCTACATTATTGGATGCAAACGAAGTCGTAAGTTTTACATCAGAATGATCTTCTAGAGGGATGTCTTAATGAAGACTAGGGGTCTCTCACTCCACTTCCCCATTAAATAAAGGTTAAGTGCCTATCTAACCAAGTTGTTTATCACGTAACCCCCCTTCATGTCAACCAACACCAACCAACCAACCAGTCAGCCATATAACTAACCAGCCACCACCTCGCTCTTTGTCAGAAAGTCGACAAACTATTTCACCCACACCCGTATTTATCCTCATTATGATTTTTTTCATTGCATTGTACCTAGTGATACCGGATTTAAAGCTCTCTAATCCGCTAATCCATTCGTTTATTATACTGATCTGTGAGATTATCCCCCTCGGATTTTAGTGTCTACCAGTACACCCAATCCTTCCGCGTTTATTTTTAAGGCACGAAGATTCAACGATGCAATTAAAGCTATCAACATTTGTTTACTCTGTATTGATGATATACACGCCGCTCGCCACCCCTTCACTCTTTCTCTCTCTAGCATCTACACCCTTCTCTCCACCTCTACCTCCACCCCTCCCTCTATCTGTCGATCTATCTATCTATCTATCTATCTATCTATCTATCTATCTATCTATATATATATATATATATATATATATATATATATATATATATATATTTTTTTTTTATATTTCTTTATTTACCATAAAGGTATAAAAAGAAGGGACAAATACAAAGGGGGAGTTTACATAAAACCGAGTAAAAAGGGTATAAAATGAAAATAATCAAAATCAACCTCAAAAGGGAGGGGACGTGATGGGGGTTGCACACCCCCCCGAAAAAGTGTGCAATCCTTTGCCCGGGGAGAACATGGGGAAGGTGCTCCCCTCTCCTTCACTTCTTTACCTACAGGATGGTATACAGAGAAGGCCCATTTACACGAGCCATTCTCGCCACTGTCACCCACCTTTCATAAAACTGCCTGTGGCCAAGCACCTCTCTCTCCATTCTTATCCTTCTTCCGAAGTGATATCGGAAGAAGTAGACCAGACTATGGCCAGAGAGGAAGTTGCCTGACCTCAAACCTTTCAATCGTGTCCACCAAACAACATCTTTCAACATGGCTATTACGCATAGAAAAACCGCCTTTGCTTTCTTTGTGAAGAGGGGAGGCGGCTTGATTGTTACCACGGACTCGGCGGTCAATCGACTCGGCGGTCAATCGAATCGGCGCCACCCGCGACAGCAGTCGTTCGGCGTAGCCCCACAGATCAGCCACGCCCGGACATTGCACCAATGCGTGCGCAACGGTTTCTTCGTGACGCACGCATCTAGGGCAAATCTTTTTCGAGGGATCCCTGCCAGGGCGCCCGTGTCTGTAGAGCTTTTCTTGAACGGGTAGAGCCCCCCGGTAGCACTGCCAGGCCAGTGACTTCTGGAAGTTGTCCATTGGTCCCGGGCCGAAAGTCCTACCGACCAGGCTGGCCAGTTCGTCCTTTTCCATGTCCAGCGACTCTCCAAGGGTGTCATCGCCCCTGCTAGCCACCAGCCCTCTATAGAATGATGAGGTGGATTCTCCACCGATGGCCGGGTCCGCTTGCCAGGGAGCCCTGAGCGCCTGGGCACACTCAGTGTGCCAGTCGCCCAGTTTTCCGGATCTTTGCTTGACCCAGGACTGCAGCTCGGTGAGCGAGACGAGTCTCGGAAAGGCTCGTCTCATGAATGGAGCCCACACCGGTTGACCAGTGAGGAATACCTGTAGGTGCCGTAGCCTTAAGGCGTGCCTACGCATCATCAACCACGGCATCCCCAGCCCTCCTTTCGAAGGTTGTTGGCAGCAGATGGATCTTCTCACCATAGGAGGGCGTTTCTTCCAAAGAAATTGAAAGAGCATGCGTTCCATGGTGGTGAGTGTTTCCTTAGGGCAAGGCACGACAGTCAGGCGGTAGTAGGTGACGGACGCTATGTAAATGTTCACCACCTCCGCCCGACCTTTCAGGGACAACTTACACTTGGCCCATTTCTGGGTCAGTGCAAACACCCTGCTCGTAACCTCGCCCCAGTTCTTTTCCACCTGGAGGTCCGGTCCAAACCAGACCCCAAGCAACTTCACCGGGCCCTCCGTCCAGTGTCCGACGACACCGTCGGGAGGCATCGGTCTGCCTCTCCACGTTCCGAGTTGCAGCCCGATGGATTTTTCCCGGTTCAGTTTCGCTCCTGACAACCTTTCGTATTCCTCCAGTAAGGTAGCGGTCGCCTCGATCTCCGAGTCGGTCGATACCATTACTGTTACGTCATCGGCGTAGGCCGACACCGCTTTGCTCAATCCTGGTTCCAGGTGGATACCCTGCAACAACTCCAACTTCCTCAGTAAAGGCTCGAGAGTCAATACGTACAGAAGGGAGGAGAGAGGGCACCCCTGTCGAATTGATCGTGTGATTTCGAACGGCTTCGAAAGGTAGCCGTTCACCTTGATCCTAGAGCAGATGTGGTTGCTATGTAAGGCAGTGATCCAGCCTCTGAAAACAGGACCGAACCCAGCCGCCGCTAGCACCGCATCCAGGTAACCATGGTCGACCCTATCGAACGCCTTAGACTGATCCAAGTTGATCAGGGCCCCACTGAAGCCGGGTTTGTTGTCAACCCTCTCTTTGATGTATCGCATGAGGTGGAGGTTGTCGTGAATGGACCTGGATGGGATAGCACATGTCTGCGCATCTCCCACCAGGCTACCCACGACAAGCGCCAACCTCTTTGCTAACACCTTGGCCAACATCTTTAACTCTGTGTTTAGCAGGGTTATGGGCCGAAAATTATTTATACTATCCCCCTTGTTCTCGTCCTTCCTCACCAGCGAGACTACGCCCTTGGCTAGAGAACAAGGAATCCTCCCGTTCTGCTGCCAATTGCAGTAGAATGCTTCGAGGAGTTCGGAGAAGAAGACCGACTCTGCCTCTTTGCTCGAGAGACGCGGCAAGCCGTCGAGGTATGGACTAAAATCCACGTCCTCGCCCGGACCCCCGCCTCCCCCGAACAATCGGGCAAAGTGCCTTTGAAAGGCCTCGCACATCTGCTTAGACTCCCGGATCACCCGTCCATCCTCGTCTTGCAAAGACCAGATGGTGGATCGATTTCCACTCTTAGCTTCTGTCACGCGGGCCCAGCCAACGGCTTTGGCCCCTTCATTACCTAGAGCACGTATTTTACTTCGAATGACGCAGCCTTCGTGCTTTGCATCGAAAAACTGGCTCAAGGCCGTCCTCGATGCCAGCACTCTGGCCACATCTTCGCTCTTGATTGCTTCTTCTAATTTACCTGTTAATTCTTTCTCGTTCCTATTCCTATCGGCAGTTAACATCTTGCTATAACTTATTGATTCTGTTCTAATCTCTCTTTTGAGAGATGCCCACCATCGGTTGTTGACGATTGCACCCGTCAACCTCTCCTTAACTAATCTGCTAATCCGGTCTCTGTAAGCCTCTTTTGCCGGTAAAGACAAATTAAGTTTCCAGTAACCGGGACCCTGTCTATGTGTTCTCTCGAGGTTGACTACGCAGGTCACTAATTTGTGATCTGTATAGCCAACCGTGAGCATTTGTGGACAGCTTAATATGTCCCTATCCTTACTTCTAACTAAGAATCTATCTAAGTACGATCTAGATTGACCACTGTGGTTCGTCCAAGTCCAGGTTGGTACAGTTGGAAAATCTAGTCGATATCTATCGACCAAGTTAAAACGGTCGAGTAACCCCTTGAGGCTGTTACACCCCCCTCTATTAGGACATGCTCCTGCATAGTCCCAACGTGCATCTAGGATGTCATTCCAGTCCCCCGCTAGAAGCAGGGAACGCGACGTTCCCAGAAAAGTCTCCAGACGCTGGAAGAAGTCGGGTCGTTCAGCTCCGAAAGGGGAGTAGACGGCGACCAGTCTCAAGGCCGCACCTCCACTACTGCCAACGTCTAGCACCAACAAACGACCTTCCGGGTCCGAGTGAACAACCTGTACGGCGAGACCCAGGTGTTTTTCCAGCAGTACGACAACCCCACTTCCAGGTTGACAGAGAGATGCGTGCACCTCAAAGTCATCGAAGGTAGGGGCCAGCTGCCGCACGACGCTGATCCGAGTCTCACAGATAACCATTACATTTATACCACGTGACCTGAGGTCATTTAGAAGCTTTGCTTGCTTCCAAGTTGAGCCCAGGCCACGTGCATTCAAACATCCTACTCTTAACACATCCATGTGGGCGGTAAAGCCAAAGAAGAGTGTAGAGTCCTACCTTTCTGCTTCCCGGGGTTCGGGTCGTACGACTTCCATGGGGTCGGGGGTGTTGGGTGAAGGGGTGTCTTGTGGTGGTGTGGGGTCGTCAGTGTGTGGTGGGGTTGGGGTGTTTGAAGTTGTGTTGGGGAGGGGAAGGGGAGGGGGAAAGCTTTTTAGGAGGACGCGGTTTATGGGTTTGACAGAGGGTGGTCCTATGTCCTCCTTAAAATCCTTTTTTAGTTTTTGGTAGAGGTTCCTTGGGACCTTTATTAATTTTAATTGTGGGTAGTTTTCTGAAAAAACAAAGTTTACCCCTTCGGTTTGTACCGAAGGGTTATTGTTTATAAGTTCATTTAATTTATTATTATTTCTGTTGATGTAAGTATAGTGTAATGTCTTTTTTTCGGATGGTGTGAGTGTTTCGAAGAGGGGAGGGGAAAGTTTGGTTTTGTTTGTTGCTGGAGGGGTGTTTTGTGTTTTGTTGGATTGTGTTGACATTTGGGTAGGGGCTGTTTGGCCTTGTGTGTTTTGCACATGTTTTTTTTTTTTCCTTTTAATCTGTCTGAAGGACTCCGTTTCTTCCTCCGAATTCGTTGGGTCATCTTCAGTGTTGGAGGGAAGAGGTATGTTTGTTGGTAGTGTTTCCGTGTTAGTTTTCTTTGTGGGGGAGATGGATGTCACTATGTTAGACTGTGTTGTGTGTTGTGGCTGCGGTGGTTGTGTTGTTTTATTGAGTGAGGGGTTGGGTGGGACTGTGTTTTGTTTTTGGGTAATGTGTTGTGTCTGTTTGTGCTGTGGTGGTGGTGTAGTTTGACTGAGGGACGGGTTGGGTGGGACTGAGTTTTGTTGTTTGTTTATCTGTTGTGGTGGTGGTGGAGCTGGTGTTGGTAGCAGGGTTTTCTTCTTGTTGAGTTGTCGTTTTTAAGTTGTCGTTTTCCTCGAATCATGAAATGGCCATAAGGAATAAGAACTTTTTTCATCTGAAGTACGTATTCTTCCTCGATATATGTGTCTTTTGTGCGTGTACACAATACTGTGTTCTCATAAGATATGTGGTTCTTTCTCTCTTTATATACATACATATATCTATAAATTTGAATTATACATATGTATATATAAATGCCTGTCTATCTATCAATCTATCTGTCTCTCTCTATCTTCCTCTCTGTATATATGTATGTATACAGACATCTATCTAACTATCTATCTAACTGTTATTCCTTTTTCTTTACTCGATTTATGTAAACTCCCCCACTGTGTAAATGTCCCCTTCTTTTGTGCCCTCGTGGCAAATAAATAGAAATTTATCTAACTATCTATCTAACTATCTATCTAACTATCTATCTCTCTGTCTGTATATCTATCTATCTCCACCCCAGTAAATTTGCTGAAAGGTTGGTGAATGTGGTGAAAATGGCCTGAGTGAATGGGTCTTCTCTGTATATAAACCTGTAGGTTGAGGAAGATAAACAGGGAAGACGGGAACACCTACAAAACGTGTTCCTGGTGTTGAGGGTTGTTCTATCCACGGGGTGTAAAACAACTCCGCAGTAGCGTTATTTTTATATAGTTTATTGTTATTTATCATTGTTAAATATTTTCTGTAAAACCCCCGCCGTCACGTCTTGTAATGTCCCATTTTTGTGCACCACTGTGGCAAATAAAGAAAGATATCTACCTATCTATCTGTCTGTCTATCAATCTTACTGTCTGTCTGACTGTCTATCTGTCTATTTACCTATCTCGGGTAATATCAGTCAGTTTACCCGTTCTATTTCTTTCCTCTCTGTATATGTGTATGTATACAGACACACATACCTACAGACACACACATGCGCCCATATATATATATATATATATATGTGTGTGTGTGTGTGTGTGTGTGTGTGTGTGTGTGTGTGTGTGTGTGTGTGTGTGTGTGTGTGTGTGTATACATGTTTGTACGTTCATATATACGTACATACACAATGGCCGTCAAACGAGTAAGACTATCATCACTGACAAACAATGTCTCTATTAGTGGTTGTGAGTTCAGAGGTGGCTTTTAAAGCCTGCTAGCGACTTATTTAAATGATATTGCATAAAATACATTCGACACTTCAGTCTGATCTGGACCATGATGATGTATCTTTGAATGCCTTGTAAGTTCTGACTTTCTCAGCTTCTGGCGACTAATGTTATACATTTGTATACCCAATCTGTTGTTCATTCAATTCTAGTTATGAATTGTTATGTATGTCTCACACTGTATCACCCTTAATGGTTGGGTTCGTTCGCAACACCCACATGACTCAAGCTAATGTCATTTAATAGCCATACTCGATTACGAGGTGACTGCCAATATATATATATATATATATATATATATATATATATATATATATATATATATATATATATATATATATATATATATATATATACATATACATATATATACATATATATGCATGAATATATATATATATATATATATATATATATATATATATATATATATATATATATATATATATATATATATATATATATATACATATACATATATATACATATATATGCATGAATATATATATATATATATATATATATATATATATATATATATATATATATATATATATATATATATATATATACATACATATATATACATATATATACATATATATGCATGTATATATATATATATATATATATATATGTGTGTGTGTGTGTGTGTGTGTGTGTGTGTGTGTGTGTGTGTGTGTGTGTGTGTGTGTGTGTGTGTGTGTGTGTGTGTGTGTGTGTGTGTGTGTGTGTGTGTGTGTATACATCTAAATGAAAAATCACCAAGGTTCAATACATTAATATATTATTCAATTGATTTACATATGTTTCACTCAACTATAAAGCTATAAAGGAGATCGGAGATCAGAGAGTGATTCCAAGTGGAGCCGCTACTTCTCCGAATTGAGAGATCACAGCTCCGATAATATATGCATGTGATTAGAATATCTCAGGAAAGAATCGCTGGACAGATTTTACGGAAAAAAAACAGTTTGACAGGAGACCCAAGGGTAGACACCGAGAAGCTAGTTGCATAACATTCATGAGTTTGGCCGGTCTTGCCTGAAAGAAGAAAAAGAAGGGATCATCAATCCCGATTGTCATTGCTTAGGTGCCTTTCCAGAGATCCAGGCCACTTGGTACACACGAATCAGTTAGAGAATACTTTCTCTATTTAAGACTTTCAACGTTTGAGCTCTTTAATTGTTCTAGTGACCTCAGCCTCCGAGAGTTTAGTCATCACACTCAGATGCACCTCATGTACATCAGAAAATATTGTTGTACCCGGATTTTAGAGATCAGAAAAGTATTCTCTTCACCTCGAGAAGATACGCCTCACTGAAGAGAGAAGAAACCCAGACACGTTTCTGACAGCAGGCATGGACAAAGTCGGTGAATGGCCTGCCAGAATACTTCATTTGCTGATCTAAAATCGGATTCCAGCTTAAACCCAAAGTTCCCTCGTCTTAACTTTGGTCGCCTTTACTGCAGCGGTTTTTCGTGCCTGATTGCAGCGCAAGTGCAAGGGAACTCATTTCCAAGCCAAGATTTGTATGCCTCTTTCTTTGTTCGGGTAGCATCTGTGACCTCTTGATGGTGATCAGTTGACAGCTCAGCCCTTCTCTTAACACGAACATCCAGCAGAGAATCGAAGAAATCAGAGACAATAACAAAATCAATTATTGATTTCCCTTATACAATATGTATTTACGAATATTCATAATAGAGAGTGCATTACTAGAACTTACGTTTAATAAGGCCTCTTCATTCGTATTTAGATCGGAATCGCCGTTCCTTCCAATCACTCCTTTCCATGTTAAGTGGTCAGTGCCAACATTTGCATTGATGTCTTCCATCAGGATACATGACTCAGTCTTACCTACATCTAACATTGTAGTGACTTCATCAAGGAAGGATCTGTATTCAGACACTCTGTTTGGCGCATAAACTTGCACTACCCACAGAGACTTTTCTTTCAGCCTCAGCTTCAAAAGGCATATTATCTCCCCCCCCCCCCAGGAGATCCATTCTATATCACATTCCGACAGCTGGAGACTTATGAGTATCCCCACTCTCATCTGTACAGTCATTTCTTGTGCCATACCTGAATAGTGGCGTTTCCATCCTCCAGCCATCTTCTTGCCCTAACTGAAGTCGGCTCCATCAAAAACAAGACGTGACTCCCATCTGGTATCGATTGAAAAATTACAGACACCAAGGAGGCGTTTTACTTTTATTTTTATTTTTCATATCATTTTTTACTTAATTTTAATTTAATTTAATTGGATTGGCAGTATCGGTAGGGCGTCGGACAACATGCTTTTCAGCATAGAGTTACGGACCTTTACGTTATGAGGACGATAAAATAAAGTACTAGTCACGCACTGGAGTCAATTTAATTGACTTTCCCCTCCCCCCAAATTGCTGGCCTTGTGCCTATAATAGAATTCATTATTATTACTATTATGCTGTCGTTGTTGTTGCTATTGCTGTTGTAGTTATTTTTGTGTAGGAGCAATTTCACTCGCTGTATTTTTTCTCACAGCCACCGTCACTAAGGAGATCTCTGGTGTCCTTCATCCCCGCCGTACGGATTTCCTTCGCAAAACCGAAAAGAGTGTAGGCCGCCTGAGGAGGGAGAGCTGTGAGGCGAGGTGGCTGTTGCAGCAGCGTGTTTCACTGACCATTCTCCGTGGCAATATCTTTGCCATTGTCTGCGAGACATGGCCGAATCACCACATAGACTGGGGTGTAGAGCCTGTCCCTCCCTTGCTTTCTCTCTCTCTCTCTCTCTCTCTCTCTCTCTCTCTCTCTCTCTCTCTCTCTCTCTCTCTCTCTCTCTCTTCTCTCTCTCTCAACGTAAGCATCTCATATTCCCCTTCGTGAAAATAAAGCTTTCTTTATATGCGAGAAAGAAGTTGGTCTATTGTGACTGAAGACTAACACTGTTGTCTCGTAGCTGTTAATGCCATCAAGGAGGGCGAGGTGATAGTGACAGTCGGTGTTATTGCTGTTGTTGACAACGTTGATGGCACTGTACGAGTTGCTGCGATTCTAGTAAGTTATCACTGTAGTTGTTGTTATTGTTGTTGTCGTTGCCGTCGTCGTTTTCCTCCTCACCCTTCTTCTTCTTCATCATCATCATCATCATCATCATCTTCTTCTTCTTCTTCTTCTTCTTCTTCTTCTTCTTCTTCTTCTTCTTCTTCTTCTTCTTCTTCTTCTTCTTCTTCTTCTTCTTCTTCTTCTTCGCCCCCTTATTCCTGGAAGGGTTGTTGAGGACAGAGTCCTCAAACACTCCTTCCAGCGGGTCCTGTCAGAAGCAACGATCTAATCTCCAGACAAGACCAGCCAATCTCATGAATGTTATCCAGCCATCTTGCTCGGGGTTTACCCCTGGGTCTCCTGCCAGCGGATTTTGGCCGTAAAATGTGTCTGGCGATTCTTACCTGAGTCATTTTAACCACTATAGTATATATAGTTTTTTTGATATCCAATGTATCAAAGAAGATACTTTTCTATGCCGATCTTTTTTGATGAACGGCTATGTTACGAGACATAAACACAGACATAGGCAGAAACATAAGCCTAAGTATATACGCGCAAATTTTCACGCACACACTCACAGTCACACATACATACATATGTTTATGAGTAACACCTCAGAACGATGAACAGCTCCACTGAGCGAAACGAGATGGTCATTTTGAACGGATAAATTATGTTATATATAAATATATAACGAAGGGGTTGTGGTAAGGAACCAGATGGACCATAACGCACCAGAGTACTCAGAGTACTCAGAGTGGGTAATAGGAAAATGTATGACCAAATGTTATACACGACCTTAGCTGATTTCAATAAGATCAACTTGATCATGACTAGTAACAAAAGTAGTTGCTACAGGGAAGCAACTTTTAACAAAGCAGAGCTACATTAATGAGTTGTCTCCCGTATGTAATAGAGTATACAAATGAAAATAACTGAAAGTGACACTCCGTCGGTTACGACGACGAATGTTCCAGTTGATCCGATCAACGGAACAGCCTGATTGTAAAATTAACGTGCAAGTGGCTGAGCATTCCACAGACACGCGTACCCTTAACGTAGTTCCCAAGGAGATTCAGCGTGACACAGAGTGTCATAAGGCTGGCCCTTCGCTTTACAGGTACAACTCATTTTTGCCAGTTGAATGGACTGTAGCAACGTAAAATAAAGTGTCTTGCTCAAGGACACAACGCGCTGCCGGGGATAGAACTAACGGTTGTAAGCCGAATATCCTAACCACAAAGCCACGTGCCTTCACAGAAATGGAAATGTAGAAACTGTAATGTGAAAGCTACTGCACTTACCGCAATTCTGTTAGTTCACTCAGCGAACTCGCCTCATTCACGTGGGTATATCCGTTCGTTGGTTGCAGCTCCCGGTCACACGTCCGTTCGTCAAGGGTCACAGTCCCGAAAAAGGGCACACAGGGTACGCATCTCGCGTCACTTCCTCATCCGCCTCCGGTCGATCGCCCCCAGATTCTGGTCACCTCCTCCACACCACCACACTATCCCCACAGAAACGAAAAAGAAAAATTAAATTATTCAACGCAAGAAAGGGAAAGGAAGAAGGACCGACAGACCCTACACCCCAGTCTCAGTGGTGTGTTTAGCTACGCACCACGAACAAAATAACGAAAGCATTTCCACGGAAAATGACCAAAATACACGCTACGACAGCCACCCCACCGCATGGGACTCATTCCTCAGATGAAACGCTGTCTTACTAATTTTAGGGAGGAAAAGGGCAGCTCAGGGACCGAAGACACCTGAGGTCTCGGCGGTAAACGTCGCGAAACAAAAATGGCTGGTCAAGCCCCGATATTTGGTTATTTTCCTCTTCTTTGCATTGCATGTGGCCGAAACGACAAGGTTGAGGGTGGGGGTGGCGGGTGGAGAACATGTTGCAGCACGTGGCGTCACAGATTAGGGATTTACCTCCCTCGATGGGAAAAGAGTTATCCTGTATGGGTGTTTACCACTACCAGAATCAAGGCCAACTGGATCCAATGTGACGGGAAGTCGGCCCCGTTGAGGCTCCTTCTGATTATGTAGTTCAGTGTGGCGTGTCTAGGAAACCGACTTGCGATATGCCGACAAGATAGCAGGTGTAGACCGAACTCGTCTGCAACTACTTCACAACAACATAAACACACACACGCACACACAAATATATATATATATATATATATATATATATATATACTGTATATATCACAGAAAAAAGAGAATGAGAGTTGCGACGAATGGAATTTATTGGACATATTACAATCGTTTCTCTGGCGACCAGCTTGAGGCACGATCGATGTGATGATCGAACCTCACTCAGAAAATCGCAAGGTCCTCAGATGCGTCTTGATTCTACGAAGCAGATTATCCAACACCAATTATATATATATATATATATATATATATATATATATATATATATAACTTAACAAAAGAAGAAGGAACTGTGTGCTTCACGAGTGATAATATAATTGTTTCTGCTATTGGCACAAGGCCAGCAATAACCCAGTACATTACTGGTACTTTATTTTATCGACCCCGTAAGGATGAAAGGCAAAGTTAACCTCGGCGGGATTTGAACTCAGACCGTAAAGGGACATAACTATACTGGAAAGCATGGCGTCCGACTCTCTACCGATATTGCCAATCCACCGCGATAATATAATTGTCTCTACTTTTGGCACAAGGCCAGCAAAATACCCAGTGTATTACTGGTACTTTATTTTATCGACCCCATAAGGATGAAAGGCAAAGTTAACCTCGGCAAGATACAGTCAAGAGGTACAAGACTTGGACGAAAGAGAAAGGGAGGGAGAAAGGGAAACAGAGAGAGAAAGAGGGAGAATATAATTGTTACATTCGTTGTGTGCGTGCGTGCGTGTGTGTGTGTGTGTGCGTGCGTGTATGTGTGCGTGTGTATGTGTGTGTGTGTGTGCGTCCGTGTGTGTGTGTGCGTGTGTGTATGTGTGTGTGTGTGTGTGCATCCGTGTGTGTGTGTGTATGTGTGTGTGTGTGTGTGTTTGTGGTAGAGTGACCTAACAATTCAGCAATGTGACAATTAAAATCAATAAGAAAAGAAAAATAAACATAAAAGGGCTGTTAACTAGCGATGGAGTTGTAGGCGGGTGTCTTTGGTATTTTAATCCGGGTGGAACCGACCCCTTTTCATATTGGAGAATAACCGATTACCTTCAAGGAAAGAGGGAGAACCAGCCATAATACTAAATCACTACTTTATTTATCGACCACAAAAGAATGAAAAGTAAAGTTGGCCGCGGCGTGATTTGAACTCAAGCGCACTGTACCGAAACAACCACCGTGGGACTCTGTCGCCACAGTGAGGAAATATATACTCTCGGGTCACAAATAATAGTGGGGGTGGATTAAGCAGAGGGGTTGGAATAAGCAGAGGAATTGGAATAAGGTGGGTGGGGGCGGTAATTTTTCTAGGTTGTCTCCTTCGTTAAAAACCAGAATTAGTCGTTTAGTTTACATCCTTTTTATTTTATAACGTATAGTATTTCTTCAGTAATGAACGTTTTTTTTTCATGTATGCTTTTTAATGTCTAAAGAAAATTAATTGTCGCAGGAAGACTACCAGGCCGGAGATAGATTAGCAAAACACCTAATAAGCGGTGGGGTTGGAATAATTGCGAGGGTAGTGGAAAAATAAAAAATAAATGAATAAGAGGGGGGGGGGGGGTTATTATTCGAGAACCAAGAATATGTGAAATATATTTTTCAATTCTAAACTAAAGGGAGACAATTACATTACACAGTCCTCTCCCGTGATTTGGTTTATAAATTTATGGGATTTTGTTTCGTTGAGCGTTCTTTTGTTTGTTTTTTGTTGTGTTCTTTTAATATACATATTTTGTTAAGGTCTGAAGGAAAGGACTGTATCAATGACCTACATACGGCCTCCACGAAGGGCGAGATCGACGTGATATTTCTTCATCACTCTGATATCAAGAGATATCAAGAGATATCAAGAGATTTACTGAATGTTAAACTCTTCATTGTAAATAATTCATATAATGGAAATACACATGCATATACTCTTGGGTCTCGCATAATTGTCCCCCACCGCCGCTTATTACTTTTCCAGAACCACCCACCACCACCACCACACACACACTTTTATTCCACCCCACCCCTGCTTATTAAATTTTACTAATCTATCTCCGGCGAAATTTTATTTTTTGTGGTAGCATTCCTGCAATAATTAATTTTCTTTATACATTAAAAAAACATTATACATAACAAAAGAAGTACATTACTAGAAATACCATACATTATAAAATAAATAGGATGGGTTGGGGTCTCAATATGTAAACTAAACGACTAATTCTGGGGTTTTTTTTTAATCAAGGGTGACAACTTAAAGAATTTACAGATTTTTCAACTTCCCCGCTAATTCCAACTCTCCCGTTTATCCCTCCCCCCACTTGTCCACCCACCCCCCTATTTATTTGAGACTGGAAGGTACATATACATTAGGAACCGGGTTCGATCCTAGGAAGTGTCAATCACCATAGACTTGAATTGACCCAGGCTTTGTGAGTGAAATTAGCTAGACGAAAACTATGTGAAAGCCCGTTAGATGGATTGTACTTGTAATTTAATGGGCCTTGTCACATATTGTGTCTAACAATTACGATAATGGTACACGTGTTAGTGCAATGTTCAATAATATTTTGGTATGTTGATATGTCACAGATAAAATACTTTCATCCTGATGTAAATCTCTCTCTCTCTCTCTCATCTCTCTCTCTCTCTCTCTCTCTCTCTCTCTCTCTCTCTCTCTCTCTCTCTCTCTCTCTCTCTCTCTCTCTCAACGTAAGCATCTCATATTCCCCTTCGTGAAAATAAAGCTTTCTTTATATGCGAGAAAGAAGTTGGTCTATTGTGACTGAAGACTAACACTGTTGTCTCGTAGCTGTTAATGCCATCAAGGAGGGCGAGGTGATAGTGACAGTCGGTGTTATTGCTGTTGTTGACAACGTTGATGGCACTGTACGAGTTGCTGCGATTCTAGTAAGTTATCACTGTAGTTGTTGTTATTGTTGTTGTCGTTGCCGTCGTCGTTTTCCTCCTCACCCTTCTTCTTCATCATCATCATCATCATCATCATCATCTTCTTCTTCTTCTTCTTCTTCTTCTTCTTCTTCTTCTTCTTCTTCTTCTTCTTCTTCTTCTTCTTCTTCTTCTTCTTCTTCTTCTTCTTCTTCTTCTTCTTCTTCTTCTTCTTCGCCCCCTTATTCCTGGAAGGGTTGTTGAGGACAGAGTCCTCAAACACCCCTTCCAGCGGGTCCTGTCAGAAGCAACGATCTAATCTCCAGACAAGACCAGCCAATCTCATGAATGTTATCCAGCCATCTTGCTCGGGGTTTACCCCTGGGTCTCCTGCCAGCGGATTTTGGCCGTAAAATGTGTCTGGCGATTCTTACCTGAGTCATTTTAACCACTATAGTATATATAGTTTTTTTGATATCCAATGTATCAAAGAAGATACTTTTCTATGCCGATCTTTTTTGATGAACGGCTATGTTACGAGACATAAACACAGACATAGGCAGAAACATAAGCCTAAGTATATACGCGCAAATTTTCACGCACACACTCACAGTCACACATACATACATATGTTTATGAGTAACACCTCAGAACGATGAACAGCTCCACTGAGCGAAAAGAGATGGTCATTTTGAACGGATAAATTATGTTATATATAAATATATAACGAAGGGGTTGTGGTAAGGAACCAGATGGACCATAACGCACCAGAGTACTCAGAGTACTCAGAGTGGGTAATAGGAAAATGTATGACCAAATGTTATACACGACCTTAGCTGATTTCAATAAGATCAACTTGATCATGACTAGTAACAAAAGTAGTGGCTACAGGGAAGCAACTCTTAACAAAGCAGAGCTACATTAATGAGTTGTCTCCCGTATGTAATAGAGTATACAAATGAAAATAACTGAAAGTGACACTCCGTCGGTTACGACGACGAATGTTCCAGTTGATCCGATCAACGGAACAGCCTGATTGTAAAATTAACGTGCAAGTGGCTGAGCATTCCACAGACACGCGTACCCTTAACGTAGTTCCCAAGGAGATTCAGCGTGACACAGAATGTCATAAGGCTGGCCCTCCGCTTTACAGGTACAACTCATTTTTGCCAGTTGAATGGACTGTAGCCATGTAAAATAAAGTGTCTTGCTCAAGGACACAACCTGCCGTCGATAGAACTAACGGTTGTAAGCCGAATATCCTAACCACAAAGCCACGTGCCTTCACAGAAATGGAAATGTAGAAACTGTAATGTGAAAGCTACTGCACTTACCGCAATTCTGTTAGTTCACTCAGCGAACTCGCCTCATTCACGTGGGTATATCCGTTCGTTGGTTGCAGCTCCCGGTCACACGTCCGTTCGTCAAGGGTCACAGTCCCGAAAAAGGGCACACAGGGTACGCATCTCGCGTCACTTCCTCATCCGCCTCCGGTCGATCGCCCCCAGATTCTGGTCACCTCCTCCACACCACCACACTATCCCACAGAAACGAAAAAGAAAAATGAAATTATTCAACGAAAGAAAGGGAAAGGAAGAAGGACCGACAGACCCTACACCCCAGTCTCAGTGGTGTGTTTAGCTACGCACCACGTACAAAATAACGAAAGCATTTCCACGGAAAATGACCAAAATACACGCTACGACAGCCACCCCACCGCATGAGACTCATTCCTCAGATGAAACGTTGTCTTACTAATTTTAGGGAGGAAAAGGGCAGCTCAGGGACCGAAGACACCTGAGGTCTCGGCGGTAAACGTCGCGAAACAAAAATGGCTGGTCAAGCCCCGATATTTGGTTATTTTCCTCTCCTTTGCATTGAATGTGGCCGAAACGACAAGGTTGAGGGTGGGGGTGGCGGGTGGAGAACATGTTGCAGCACGTGGCGTCACAGATTAGGGATTTACTTCCCTCGAATGGGAAAAGAGTTATCCTGTATGGGTGTTTACCACTACCAGAATCAAGGTCAACTGGATCCAATGTGACGGGAAGTCGGCGCCGTTGAGGCTCCTTCTGATTATGTAGTTCAGTGTGGCGTGACTAGGAAACCGACTTGTGATATGCCGACAAGATAGCAGGTGTAGACCGAACTCGTCTGCAACTACTTCACAACAACATAAACACACACACGCACACACAAATATATATATATATATATATATATATATGCTGTATATATCACAGAAAAAAGTGAATCAGAGTTGCGACGAATGGAATTTATTGGACATATTACAATCGTTTCTCTGGCGACCAGCTTGAGGCACGATCGATCTGATGATCGAACCTGACTCAGAAAATCGCATGGTCGTCAGATACGTCTTGATTCTACGAAGCAGATTTTCCAACACCAATTATATATATATATATATATATATATATATATATATATATATATAACTTAACAAAAGAAGAAGGAACTGTGTGCTTCACGAGTGATAATATAATTGTTTCTACTATTTGCACAAGGCCAAAAATAACCCAGTGCATTACTGGTACTTTATTTTATCGACCCCGTAAGGATGAAAGGCAAAGTTAACCTCGACGGGATTTGAACTCAGATCGTAAAGGGACGTAACTATACTGGAAAGTATGGCGTCCGACTATCTACCGATATTGCCAATCCACCGCGATAATATAATTGTTTCTACTATTGGCACAAGGCCAGCAAAATACGCAGTGTATTACTGGTACTTTATTTTATCGACCCCATAAGGATGAAAGGCAAAGTTAACCTCGGCAAGATACAGTCAAGAGGTACAAGACTTGGACGAAAGAGAAAGGGAGGGAGAAAGGGGAACACAGAGAGAAAGAGAGGGGGAATATAATTGTCACTTTCGTTGTGTGTGTGTGCGTGCGTGTGTGTGTGTTTGTGTGTGTGTGCGTGTATGTTTGCGTGTGTATGTGTGTGTGTGTGTGCGTCTGTGTGTGTGCGTGTGTGTATGTGTGTGTGTGTGTGTGTTTGTGGTAGAGTGACCTAACAATTCAGCAATGTGACAATTAAAGTCAATAAGAAAAGAAAAATAAACATAAAAGGGCTGTTAACTAGCGATGGAGTTGTAGGCGGGTGTCTTTGGTATTTTAATCCGGGTGGAACCGACCCTTTTCATATTGGAGAATAACCGATTACCTTCAAGGAAAGAGGGAGAACCAGCCATAATACTAAATCACTACTTTATTTATCGACCACAAAAGAGTGAAAAGTAAAGTTGGCCGCGGCGTGATTTGAACTCAAGCGCACTGTACCGAAACAACCACCGTGGGACTCTATCGCCACAGTGAGGAAATATATAATCTCGGGTCACAAATAATAGTGGGGGTGGATTAAGCAGAGGGTTGGAATAAGCAGAGGAATTGGAATTAAGCGGGTGGGGGCGGTAATTTTTCTAGGTTGTCTCCTTCGTTAAAAACCAGAATTAGTCGTTTAGTTTACATCCTTTTTATTTTATAACGTATAGTATTTCCCAGTAATTAACGTTTTTTTTCATGTATGCTTTTTAATGTCTAAAGAAAATTAATTGTCGCAGGAAAACTACCACGCTGGAGATAGATTAGCAAAACACCTAATAAGCGGTGGGGTTGGAATAATTGCGAGGGTAGTGGAAAAATAAAAAATAAATGAATAAGGTGGGGGCTCATTATTCGAGAACCAAGAATATGTGAAATATATTTTTCAATTCCTAAACTAAAGGGAGACAATTACATTACACAGTCCTCTCCCGTGATTTGGTTTATAAATTTATGGGATTTTGTTTCGTTGAGCGTTCTTTTGTTTGTTTTTTGTTGTGTTCTTTTAATATACATATTTTGTTAAGGTCTGAAGGAAAGGACTGTATCAATGACCTACATACGGCCTCCACGAAGGGCGAGATCGACGTGATATTTCTTCATCACTCTGATATCAAGAGATATCAAGAGATATCAAGAGATTTACTGAATGTTAAACTCTTCATTGTAAATAATTCATATAATGGAAATACACATGCATATACTTTTGGGTCTCGCATAATTGTCCCCCACCGCCGCTTATTACTTTTCCAGAACCACCCACCACCACCACCACACACACACTTTTATTCCACCCCACCCCTGCTTATTAAATTTTACTAATCTATCTCCGGCGAAATTTTATTTTTTGTGGTAGCATTCCTGCAATAATTAATTTTCTTTATACATTAAAAAAACATTATACAGAACAAAAGAAGTACATTACTAGAAATACCATACACTATAAAATAAATAGGACGGGTTGGGGTCTCAATATGTAAACTAAACGACTAATTCTGGGGTTTTTTTTAATCAAGGGTGACAACTTAAAGAATTTACAGATTTTTCAACTTCCCCGCTAATTCCAACACTCCCGTTTATCCCTCCCCCCACTTGTCCACCCACCCCCCTATTTATTTGAGACTGGAAGGTACATATACATTAGGAACCGGGTTCGATCCTAGGAAGTGTCAATCACCATAGACTTGAATTGATCCATGCTTTGTGAGTGAAATTAGCTAGACGAAAACTATGTGAAAGCCCGTTAGATGGATTGTACTTGTAATTTAATGGGCCTTGTCACATATTGTGTCTAACAATTACGATAATGGTACACGTGTTAGTGCAATGTTCAATAATATTTTGGTATGTTGATATGTCACAGATAAAATACTTTCATCCTGATGTAAATCTCTCTCTCTCTCTCTCTCTCTCTCTCTCTCTCTCTCTCTCTCTCTCTCTCTCTCTCTCTCTCTCTCTCTCTCTCTCTCTCTCTCTCTCTCTCTCAACGTAAGCTTCTCATATTCCCCTTCGTGAAAATAAAGCTTTCTTTATATGCGAGAAAGAAGTTGGTCTATTGTGACTGAAGACTAACACTGTTGTCTCGTAGCTGTTAATGCCATCAAGGAGGGCGAGGTGATAGTGACAGTCGGTGTTATTGCTGTTGTTGACAACGTTGATGGCACTGTACGAGTTGCTGCGATTCTAGTAAGTTATCACTGTAGTTGTTGTTATTGTTGTTGTCGTTGCCGTCGTCGTTTTCCTCCTCACCCTTCTTCTTCATCATCATCATCATCATCATCATCATCTTCTTCTTCTTCTTCTTCTTCTTCTTCTTCTTCTTCTTCTTCTTCTTCTTCTTCTTCTTCTTCTTCTTCTTCTTCTTCTTCTTCTTCTTCTTCTTCTTCTTCTTCTTCTTCTTCTTCTTCTTCGCCCCCTTATTCCTGGAAGGGTTGTTGAGGACAGAGTCCTCAAACACCCCTTCCAGCGGGTCCTGTCAGAAGCAACGATCTAATCTCCAGACAAGACCAGCCAATCTCATGAATGTTATCCAGCCATCTTGCTCGGGGTTTACCCCTGGGTCTCCTGCCAGCGGATTTTGGCCGTAAAATGTGTCTGGCGATTCTTACCTGAGTCATTTTAACCACTATAGTATATATAGTTTTTTTGATATCCAATGTATCAAAGAAGATACTTTTCTATGCCGATCTTTTTTGATGAACGGCTATGTTACGAGACATAAACACAGACATAGGCAGAAACATAAGCCTAAGTATATACGCGCAAATTTTCACGCACACACTCACAGTCACACATACATACATATGTTTATGAGTAACACCTCAGAACGATGAACAGCTCCACTGAGCGAAAAGAGATGGTCATTTTGAACGGATAAATTATGTTATATATAAATATATAACGAAGGGGTTGTGGTAAGGAACCAGATGGACCATAACGCACCAGAGTACTCAGAGTACTCAGAGTGGGTAATAGGAAAATGTATGACCAAATGTTATACACGACCTTAGCTGATTTCAATAAGATCAACTTGATCATGACAAGTAACAAAAGTAGTGGCTACAGGGAAGCAACTCTTAACAAAGCAGAGCTACATTAATGAGTTGTCTCCCGTATGTAATAGAGTATACAAATGAAAATAACTGAAAGTGACACTCCGTCGGTTACGACGACGAATGTTCCAGTTGATCCGATCAACGGAACAGCCTGATTGTAAAATTAACGTGCAAGTGGCTGAGCATTCCACAGACACGCGTACCCTTAACGTAGTTCCCAAGGAGATTCAGCGTGACACAGAATGTCATAAGGCTGGCCCTCCGCTTTACAGGTACAACTCATTTTTGCCAGTTGAATGGACTGTAGCAACGTAAAATAAAGTGTCTTGCTCAAGGACACAACGCGCTGCCGTCGATAGAACTAACGGTTGTAAGCCGAATATCCTAACCACAAAGCCACGTGCCTTCACAGAAATGGAAATGTAGAAACTGTAATGTGAAAGCTACTGCACTTACCGCAATTCTGTTAGTTCACTCAGCGAACTCGCCTCATTCACGTGGGTATATCCGTTCGTTGGTTGCAGCTCCCGGTCACACGTCCGTTCGTCAAGGGTCACAGTCCCGAAAAAGGGCACACAGGGTACGCATCTCGCGTCACTTCCTCTTCCGCCTCCGGTCGATCGTCCCCAGATTCTGGTCACCTCCTCCACACCACCACACTATCCCACAGAAACGAAAAAGAAAAATTAAATTATTCAACGGAAGAAAGGGAAAGGAAGAAGGACCGACAGACCCTACACCCCAGTCTCAGTGGTGTGTTTAGCTACGCACCACGTACAAAATAACGAAAGCATTTCCACGGAAAATGACCAAAATACACGCTACGACAGCCACCCCACCGCATGGGACTCATTCCTCAGATGAAACGTTGTCTTACTAATTTTAGGGAGGAAAAGGGCAGCTCAGGGACCGAAGACACCTGAGGTCTCGGCGGTAAACGTCGCGAAACAAAAATGGCTGGTCAAGCCCCGATATTTGGTTATTTTCCTCTCCTTTGCATTGAATGTGGCCGAAACGACAAGGTTGAGGGTGGGGGTGGCGGGTGGAGAACATGTTGCAGCACGTGGCGTCACAGATTAGGGATTTACTTCCCTCGAATGGGAAAAGAGTTATCCTGTATGGGTGTTTACCACTACCAGAATCAAGGTCAACTGGATCCAATGTGACGGGAAGTCGGCCCCGTTGAGGCTCCTTCTGATTATGTAGTTCAGTGTGGCGTGACTAGGAAACCGACTTGTGATATGCCGACAAGATAGCAGGTGTAGACCGAACTCGTCTGCAACTACTTCACAACAACATAAACACACACACGCACACACAAATATATATATATATATATATATATATATATGCTGTATATATCACAGAAAAAAGTGAATCAGAGTTGCGACGAATGGAATTTATTGGACATATTACAATCGTTTCTCTGGCGACCAGCTTGAGGCACGATCGATCTGATGATCGAACCTGACTCAGAAAATCGCATGGTCGTCAGATACGTCTTGATTCTACGAAGCAGATTTTCCAACACCAATTATATATATATATATATATATATATATATATATATATATATAACTTAACAAAAGAAGAAGGAACTGTGTGCTTCACGAGTGATAATATAATTGTTTCTACTATTTGCACAAGGCCAAAAATAACCCAGTGCATTACTGGTACTTTATTTTATCGACCCCGTAAGGATGAAAGGCAAAGTTAACCTCGACGGGATTTGAACTCAGATCGTAAAGGGACGTAACTATACTGGAAAGTATGGCGTCCGACTATCTACCGATATTGCCAATCCACCGCGATAATATAATTGTTTCTACTATTGGCACAAGGCCAGCAAAATACGCAGTGTATTACTGGTACTTTATTTTATCGACCCCATAAGGATGAAAGGCAAAGTTAACCTCGGCAAGATACAGTCAAGAGGTACAAGACTTGGACGAAAGAGAAAGGGAGGGAGAAAGGGGAACACAGAGAGAAAGAGAGGGGGAATATAATTGTCACTTTCGTTGTGTGTGTGTGCGTGCGTGTGTGTGTGTTTGTGTGTGTGTGCGTGTATGTTTGCGTGTGTATGTGTGTGTGTGTGTGCGTCTGTGTGTGTGCGTGTGTGTATGTGTGTGTGTGTGTGTTTGTGGTAGAGTGACCTAACAATTCAGCAATGTGACAATTAAAGTCAATAAGAAAAGAAAAATAAACATAAAAGGGCTGTTAACTAGCGATGGAGTTGTAGGCGGGTGTCTTTGGTATTTTAATCCGGGTGGAACCGACCCTTTTCATATTGGAGAATAACCGATTACCTTCAAGGAAAGAGGGAGAACCAGCCATAATACTAAATCACTACTTTATTTATCGACCACAAAAGAGTGAAAAGTAAAGTTGGCCGCGGCGTGATTTGAACTCAAGCGCACTGTACCGAAACAACCACCGTGGGACTCTATCGCCACAGTGAGGAAATATATAATCTCGGGTCACAAATAATAGTGGGGGTGGATTAAGCAGAGGGTTGGAATAAGCAGAGGAATTGGAATTAAGCGGGTGGGGGCGGTAATTTTTCTAGGTTGTCTCCTTCGTTAAAAACCAGAATTAGTCGTTTAGTTTACATCCTTTTTATTTTATAACGTATAGTATTTCCCAGTAATTAACGTTTTTTTTCATGTATGCTTTTTAATGTCTAAAGAAAATTAATTGTCGCAGGAAAACTACCACGCTGGAGATAGATTAGCAAAACACCTAATAAGCGGTGGGGTTGGAATAATTGCGAGGGTAGTGGAAAAATAAAAAATAAATGAATAAGGTGGGGGCTCATTATTCGAGAACCAAGAATATGTGAAATATATTTTTCAATTCCTAAACTAAAGGGAGACAATTACATTACACAGTCCTCTCCCGTGATTTGGTTTATAAATTTATGGGATTTTGTTTCGTTGAGCGTTCTTTTGTTTGTTTTTTGTTGTGTTCTTTTAATATACATATTTTGTTAAGGTCTGAAGGAAAGGACTGTATCAATGACCTACATACGGCCTCCACGAAGGGCGAGATCGACGTGATATTTCTTCATCACTCTGATATCAAGAGATATCAAGAGATATCAAGAGATTTACTGAATGTTAAACTCTTCATTGTAAATAATTCATATAATGGAAATACACATGCATATACTCTTGGGTCTCGCATAATTGTCCCCCACCGCCGCTTATTACTTTTCCAGAACCACCCACCACCACCACCACACACACACTTTTATTCCACCCCACCCCTGCTTATTAAATTTTACTAATCTATCTCCGGCGAAATTTTATTTTTTGTGGTAGCATTCCTGCAATAATTAATTTTCTTTATACATTAAAAAAACATTATACAGAACAAAAGAAGTACATTACTAGAAATACCATACACTATAAAATAAATAGGACGGGTTGGGGTCTCAATATGTAAACTAAACGACTAATTCTGGGGTTTTTTTTAATCAAGGGTGACAACTTAAAGAATTTACAGATTTTTCAACTTCCCCGCTAATTCCAACACTCCCGTTTATCCCTCCCCCCACTTGTCCACCCCCCCCCCTATTTATTTGAGACTGGAAGGTACATATACATTAGGAACCGGGTTCGATCCTAGGAAGTGTCAATCACCATAGACTTGAATTGATCCATGCTTTGTGAGTGAAATTAGCTAGACGAAAACTATGTGAAAGCCCGTTAGATGGATTGTACTTGTAATTTAATGGGCCTTGTCACATATTGTGTCTAACAATTACGATAATGGTACACGTGTTAGTGCAATGTTCAATAATATTTTGGTATGTTGATATGTCACAGATAAAATACTTTCATCCTGATGTAAATCTCTCTCTCTCTCTCTCTCTCTCTCTCTCTCTCTCTCTCTCTCTCTCTCTCTCTCTCTCTCTCTCTCTCTCTCTCTCTCTCTCTCAACGTAAGCTTCTCATATTCCCCTTCGTGAAAATAAAGCTTTCTTTATATGCGAGAAAGAAGTTGGTCTATTGTGACTGAAGACTAACACTGTTGTCTCGTAGCTGTTAATGCCATCAAGGAGGGCGAGGTGATAGTGACAGTCGGTGTTATTGCTGTTGTTGACAACGTTGATGGCACTGTACGAGTTGCTGCGATTCTAGTAAGTTATCACTGTAGTTGTTGTTATTGTTGTTGTGGTTGCCGTCGTCGTTTTCCTCCTCACCCTTCTTCTTCTTCTTCATCATCATCATCATCATCATCATCATCATCATCATCATCATCATCGTCATCGTCATCATCATCTTCTTCTTCTTCTTCTTCTTCTTCTTCTTCTTCTTCTTCTTCTTCTTCTTCTTCTTCTTCTTCTTCTTCTTCTTCTTCTTCTTCTTCTTCTTCTTCTTCTTCTTCTTCTTCTTCTTCTTCGCCCCCTTATTCCTGGAAGGGTTGTTGAGGACAGAGTCCTCAAACACCCCTTCCAGCGGGTCCTGTCAGAAGCAACGATCTAATCTCCAGACAAGACCAGCCAATCTCATGAATGTTATCCAGCCATCTTGCTCGGGGTTTACCCCTGGGTCTCCTGCCAGCGGATTTTGGCCGTAAAATGTGTCTGGCGATTCTTACCTGAGTCATTTTAACCACTATAGTATATATAGTTTTTTTGATATCCAATGTATCAAAGAAGATACTTTTCTATGCCGATCTTTTTTGATGAACGGCTATGTTACGAGACATAAACACAGACATAGGCAGAAACATAAGCCTAAGTATATACGCGCAAATTTTCACGCACACACTCACAGTCACACATACATACATATGTTTATGAGTAACACCTCAGAACGATGAACAGCTCCACTGAGCGAAACGAGATGGTCATTTTGAACGGATAAATTATGTTATATATAAATATATAACGAAGGGGTTGTGGTAAGGAACCAGATGGACCATAACGCACCAGAGTACTCAGAGTACTCAGAGTGGGTAATAGGAAAATGTATGGCCTCGACGGCAGAGCTCAAGCCGTTTCGACGGCTATTTCTGGAGAAATAGTCGTCGAAACGGCTTGAGCTCTGCCGTCGGGGTCATACATTTTCATATATATATATATATATATATATATATGTATATATATAACGAAGGAAACGTGGTAAGGAACCAGATGGACCATAACGCACCAAAGTACTCAATACTTAGGGTAGTAGAGTGGGTAATAGGAACGAGTAGGACCCCGACGGCTGAGCTCAAGCCATTTCGACGGCTAATTTAGTTCATAATTAGCCGTCGAAACGGCTTGAGCTCATCCGTCGGGGTCCTACTCGTTCCTATATATATATATATATATATATATATATTGACCCCACGACCTTATAATCGAGAGTTCAACACCCTAACTACTAGACCACGTCTAAACTTTGCATGACCAAATGTTATACACGACCTTAGCTGATTTCAATAAGATCAACTTGATCATGACTAGTAACAAAAGTAGTTGCTACAGGGAAGCAACTCTTAACAAAGCAGAGCTACATTAATGAGTTGTTTCCCGTATGTAATAGAGTATACAAATGAAAATAACTGAAAGTGACACTCCGTCGGTTACGACGACGAATGTTCCAGTTGATCCGATCAACGGAACAGCCTGCTTGTAAAATTAACGTGCAAGTGGCTGAGTATTCCACAGACACGCGTACCCTTAACGTAGTTCCCAAGGAGATTCAGCGTGACACAGAATGTCATAAGGCTGGCCCTTCGTTTTACAAGTACAACTCATTTTTGCCAGTTGAATGGACTGTAGCAACGTATAATAAAGTGTCTTGCTCAAGGACACAACGCGCTGCCGGGGATAGAACTAACGGTTGTAAGCCGAATATCCTAACCACAAAGCCACGTGCCTTCACAGAAATGGAAATGTAGAAACTGTAATGTGAAAGCTACTGCACTTACCGCAATTCTGTTAGTTCACTCAGCGAACTCGCCTCATTCACGTGGGTATATCCGTTCGTTGGTTGCAGCTCCCGGTCACACGTCCGTTCGTCAAGGGTCACAGTCCCGAAAAAGGGCACACAGGGTACGCATCTCGCGTCACTTCCTCATCCGCCTCCGGTCGATCGTCCCCAGATTCTGGTCACCTCCTCCACACCACCACACTATCCCACAGAAACGAAAAAGAAAAATTAAATTATTCAACGGAAGAAAGGGAAAGGAAGAAGGACCGACAGACCCTACACCCCAGTCTCAGTGGTGTGTTTAGCTACGCACCACGTACAAAATAACGAAAGCATTTCCACGGAAAATGACCAAAATACACGCTACGACAGCCACCCCACCGCATGGGACTCATTCCTCAGATGAAACGTTGTCTTACTAATTTTAGGGAGGAAAAGGGCAGCTCAGGGACCGAAGACACCTGAGGTCTCGGCGGTAAACGTCGCGAAACAAAAATGGCTGGTCAAGCCCCGATATTTGGTTATTTTCCTCTCCTTTGCATTGAATGTGGCCGAAACGACAAGGTTGAGGGTGGGGGTGGCGGGTGGAGAACATGTTGCAGCACGTGGCGTCACAGATTAGGGATTTACCTGCCTCGATGGGAAAAGAGTTATCCTGTATGGGTGTTTACCACTGTCAGAATCAAGGTCAACTGGATCCAATGTGACGGGAAGTCGGCCCCGTTGAGGCTCCTTCTGATTATGTAGTTCAGTGTGGCGTGTCTAGGAAACCGACTAGCGATATGCCGACAAGATAGCAGGTGTAGACCGAACTCGTCTGCAACTACTTCACAACAACATAAACACACACACGCACACACATATATATATATATATATATATATATATATATATACACATATATATATATATATATATATATATATATATATATATATATATATATATATATATATATATATACTGTATATATCACAGAAAAAAGAGAATGGGAGTTGCGACGAATGGAATTTATTGGACATATTACAATCGTTTCTCTGGCGACCAGCTTGAGGCACGATCGATCTGATGATCGAACCTCACTCAGAAAATCGCAAGGTCCTCAGATGCGTCTTGATTCTACGAAGCAGATTATCCAACACCAATTATATATATATATATATATATATATATATATATATATATATAACTTAACAAAAGAAGAAGGAACTGTGTGCTTCACGAGTGATAATATAATTGTTTCTGCTATTGGCACAAGGCCAGCAATTACCCAGTACATTACTGGTACTTTATTTTATCGACCCCGTAAGGATGAAAGGCAAAGTTAACCTCGGCGGGATTTGAACTCAGACCGTAAAGGGACATAACTATACTGGAAAGCATGGCGTCCGACTCTCTACCGATATTGCCAATCCACCGCGATAATATAATTGTCTCTACTTTTGGCACAAGGCCAGCAAATACCCAGTGTATTACTGGTACTTTATTTTATCGACCCCATAAGGATGAAAGGCAAAGTTAACCTCGGCAAGATACAGTCAAGAGGTACAAGACTTGGACGAAAGAGAAAGGGAGGGAGAAAGGGAAACAGAGAGAGAAAGAGGGAGAATATAATTGTTACATTCGTTGTGTGCGTGCGTGCGTGTGTGTGTGTGCGTGTATGTGTGCGTGTGTATGTGCGCGTGTGTGTGCGTCCGTGTGTGTGTGTGCGTGTGTGTATGTGTGTGTGTGTGTGTGTGCATCCGTGTGTGTGTGTGTGTATGTGTGTGTGTGTGTGTGTGTTTGTGGTAGAGTGACCTAACAATTCAGCAATGTGACAATTAAAATCAATAAGAAAAGAAAAATAAACATAAAAGGGCTGTTAACTAGCGATGGAGTTGTAGGCGGGTGTCTTTGGTATTTTAATCCGGGTGGAACCGACCCTTTTCATATTGGAGAATAACCGATTACCTTCAAGGAAAGAGGGAGAACCAGCCATAATACTAAATCACTACTTTATTTATCGACCACAAAAGAATGAAAAGTAAAGTTGGCCGCGGCGTGATTTGAACTCAAGCGCACTGTACCGAAACAACCACCGTGGGACTCTGTCGCCACAGTGAGGAAATATATACTCTCGAGTCACAAATAATAGTGGGGGTGGATTAAGCAGAGGGGTTGGAATAAGCAGAGGAATTGGAATAAGGTGGGTGGGGGCGGTAATTTTTCTAGGTTGTCTCCTTCGTTAAAAACCAGAATTAGTCGTTTAGTTTACATCCTTTTTATTTTATAACGTATAGTATTTCTTCAGTAATGAACGTTTTTTTTTTCATGTATGCTTTTTAATGTCTAAAGAAAATTAATTGTCGCAGGAAGACTACCACGCCGGAGATAGATTAGCAAAACACCTAATAAGCGGTGGGGTTGGAATAATTGCGAGGGTAGTGGAAAAATTAAAAATAAATGAATAAGGGGGGGGGGGCTCATTATTCGAGAACCAAGAATATGTGAAATATATTTTTCAATTCTAAACTAAAGGGAGACAATTACATTACACAGTCCTCTCCCGTGATTTGGTTTATAAATTTATGGGATTTTGTTTCGTTGAGCGTTCTTTTGTTTGTTTTTTGTTGTGTTCTTTTAATATACATATTTTGTTAAGGTCTGAAGGAAAGGACTGTATCAATGACCTACATACGGCCTCCACGAAGGGCGAGATTGACGTGATATTTCATCATCACTCTGATATCAAGAGATATCAAGAGATTTACTGAATGTTAAACTCTTCATTGTAAATAATTCATATAATGGAAATACACATGCATATACTCTTGGGTCTCGCATAATTGTCCCCCACCGCCGCTTATTACTTTTCCAGAACCACCCACCATCACCACCACACACACACTTTTATTCCACCCCACCCCTGCTTATTAAATTTTACTAATCTATCTCCGGCGAAATTTTATTTTTTGTGGTAGCATTCCTGCAATAATTAATTTTCTTTATACATTAAAAAAACATTATACATAACAAAAGAAGTACATTACTAGAAATACCATACATTATAAAATAAATAGGATGGGTTGGGGTCTCAATATGTAAACTAAACGACTAATTCTGGGGTTTTTTTTTAATCAAGGGTGACAACTTAAAGAATTTACAGATTTTTCAACTTCCCCGCTAATTCCAACTCTCCCGTTTATCCCTCCCCCCACTTGTCCACCCACCCCCTATTTATTTGAGACTGGAAGGTACATATATATTAGGAACCGGGTTCGATCCTAGGAAGTGTCAATCACCATAGACTTGAATTGACCCAGGCTTTGTGAGTGAAATTAGCTAGACGAAAACTATGTGAAAGCCCGTTAGATGGATTGTACTTGTAATTTAATGGGCCTTGTCACATATTGTGTCTAACAATTACGATAATGGTACACGTGTTAGTGCAATGTTCAATAATATTTTGGTATGTTGATATGTCACAGATAAAATACTTTCATCCTGATGTAAATCTCTCTCTCTCTCTCTCTCTCTCTCACTCTCTCTCACTCACTCACCCTCTTTCTCCCCTATCTCTCTCTTTCTACACACACACACACACACATATATATATATATATATTCATACACACACACACACACACATATATATATATACGAAGGGGTGTTGAAAAGTTACTGGCTTGATCGCTGCTACAGAGACCTGGTAGGAGGCCCAACCTTCCGACTGTTCTTTTTTACAGCACTTAGAAAAACTGGAGGACCGCTGCAATGAGTGTGTGAATCTGAGAGGGGAACATGTTGAATAAAATCATAATTAACTGATGCTCCTGTATTTTATTTACCCAAACCCAAGAACTATTCAGCAACCCCTCGTATATATATATATATATATATATATATATTATATATTGGAAAATGTGTGAAATGGTATATTTAGGTATATTTTAAAAAAAGGAAAGGAATGACTTCAGTTGTAGTTCTAAACAATTTAATTTAATTGTATAATATTATGATTTTACAACTTGGTTTTGTAGATCTAGTTGTGAGTTTTTTATGAGTGTTTTCATTTTAGGGGACTGCTGGAGAATCAGGAGATATTGTTTAGCGGCTTTCACAGTGTTGAAGTTAATTGTGCGTTTGGAATTCTCCGGTATCTGATTGATGTTTGTTTATTGCGTCAGAATTCTTCATTTCTTGTGTTTTTTTAATATTCCTGAATGGGGGGGGGGGGGGGGGGGGTATGGGAAAGACAAAATAAAACAAAAAAAACAAGTACATAAGAAATCTTCAAATTCGGGAATATTCACAAACACAAAAATCTTCAGAATATTGATTTGGCCGGGTATCACCTGTAATTAAAATCGAATGACGTAGCCTTTTATGAACAGCAGTTTTTAGACACACTAGACTAATAAAACATTTGTTAATATTTTGAATAAACCCTATTGTACAGCCGATCCACGTTATTCTTCTCTGATTTACTCCAAGAACCGCTTACCTAGGAACTGTCTTGAATCGACCACCCGAATACCACAATTAAGTAAACTTTTTGTTGAGTCAAACAACGCCGAACGTTAAAACTATCCTCGATACAGAGTACTCATAACCTCTACTTGGATTACCTTAAACGATATCTAGTTAACTTATATACTTAGCTCCCACCAGGTTGAGTAACAACCTTAACGCCCAGCACTAACATGGAAAACCACCACATAGGCATGTCATTAAAAAACATACTTATATCTACAAACAGAAATTATACAACACCCGGCATGATACAGCGCACTAATGACTTCATCCGTCAAATCCGATGGAAAGCCTATCATTACGACAAAGGACACACACATGATATTGAGGGAAACACTAAAGAGAAATACAGATTTAAATCCTGCAAAAACCCACTAAGTAACCCCCAACTTGACGCTTTTGAACTCGGTCTCATGAACATGATAAGTGGAACTAAGTTAAAAAAACGCAATGGTCACAACAAACTGCAGAACGACATCAATGCACTGTTGAAAAAATTACGCAATACTGATGGACTTATAGTTAAAGTGGACAAAACATCGAACGTATACACCATGAGCCTGGACACATACAACAACTTTATACGCCGGGAACTGCAGAAAAAATACAGGAAAACTACTGAAGCTTCATTCGAGGACATTAACAATGGAGACTTAATATTGTGAAAAAACTGAAACTTACTGATAGGACGGAGCCTTCAGCCCCATGTAGCCCCACATTTAACATAAAAAATCACAAAAATAATTTCGAAACGGACTCTAAAATTAGACTGATATGCCCATCAAAATCAGATATAGGTAGAATTAGCAAACATATACTAGATAGGGTAATAGCCCAGATCAAAGACAAACTAGAAATTAAACTATAGGGTCGTACTAGCAAGGCAATCGAATGATTTAACAAAATAGACAATAAGGAAACATCCAACTTCATACAATTTGACATTAACTGATCCATTTCTCCAGTCACCCTAAATAAGGCACTTGATTTTGCCCGGAAAAACTCAGACCTAACTATGAAATTAGAATAATACTAGCTGCTAGGAGAACTCTCATTAGATTCGAAAATAATTACTGGGAGCGACGGGATAGACAAAATAGCTTTGACATTACTATTGGGTTTAGAGACTCAGCACAAGTCACGGACATAGTAGGGATATATATAGCCCATAACATATATAAGGAATTCAGTAACCTCCAAGGAGGTTATAGAAACGATATGCTCCTTTTAGCTAAAAACATCAACAATCAAAGCATGGAAAGGTTACGGAAAAACATTGGGGTTTTCTTCAATAGACTAGGCCTCTATATTACTTTCGAGCCAAATTTTAAAAAAAGCAAAATTCCTAGATGTAACACTTAACTTAAACACGAGACTAATTGAGCCTTTCCATAAAAATAACGAAAATCTAGCCTACATTAGTTATAACTCCAGCCATCCTCGCCCCGTAATTAAATCAATAGCGCATAGTATATCCCTTAGAATATCCCGCCTGTCCTCTTATCTAGTAATATTTAAGGAACACGCAAACTACTATAACATAGCTTTAGGTAAAGCCGGCCACAAGGAGGAGCTCAAATGCATACATGATAGCGACGACAACAACAAATACAAACTGAGCAACAATTATGCCACCCGCCTTAATAGGAATAACAAATATAGGACTAGACATAAAATAGTTGAACCGAATATTAGCATAGGAACCTCCGGAAACTCCAAGAAATCCAGAATTAGGAAGTATTTGTGGTTCAATCCAATTTTCAACTCCTCTATAAGGACCAACCTACCTTCTATATTATCTAATTTAATCGATAAGCACTTCCCTAAATCACACAAATACCATCGAATCCTCAATAGAAAAACTATCAAGCTCTCTTATTCTACCGCAGCGAACATCGAATCCCACATAAACTTAACTCCAGGAGAATCTCTAAAAACTGTTCTCCATTAACCTACACCGCAACATCAAGTACAATACGCAACCGCATAACAGCATCACAACCAGCCGTCCGTCAGTATATGTCACAACAAAACACCAACAGACCAGTATCCCAGCTTATCTCAAACCACACATCGAACTATAACGAGGAACCTGCACATAGGAAGGCCACCAAATGTAACTGCCACCTGCCAGATAAATGCCCACTACGGAATAGATGCCTGGAGTCCAGTATGGTATACCTGTGCACTATTAAGTCTGGCAACCTGGCGTGGTATTACATAGGTTCTACGGCTGGTGACTTAAAAAAACAACGGTATGTGCATCGGTGCTCTATAACCGGAAACTCAGTAACACAACAACGCTGGCCAATAAAATCTGGCAGCTTAAAGACAATAGTCAAAGATATGAAATTAGCTGGTCAAAATT
>OZ024743.1:53267744-53370244 GCA_964016885.1 Eledone cirrhosa | reverse complement strand
ATATATATATATATATATATATATATATATATAGGAACAAGTAAGACCCCGACGGCTGAGCTCAAGCCGTTTCGACGGCTAATTCTGTGTCGAAACGGCTTGAGCTCAGCCGTCGGGGTCTTACTTGTTCCTATTACCCACTCTACTACCCTAAGTATTGAGTACTTTGGTGCGTTATGGTCCACCTGGTTCCTTACTACATTTCCTTCGTTATATATATATATATATATATATATATAGAGAGAGAGAGAGAGAGAGAGTGAGTCGATTGACTTCCGTCAAATCGGACCGAGGAAAGAATGTTTCCATTAATTTTTCCAATTGCTAATACTATATATCGGTCGCAACTCCAGGTAGAAGGAGCAACGTGAAATAAAGTGTCTTGCTCAAGGACATAACGCATCGCCCGGAACAGGAATCGAACTCACAATCTTACGATTGCAAATCCAATTCTCTAACCACTAATCCACACGCTTAAAATTTCAAATACTTAACATGTATAAGTGTAGTTTAGGTTTCGGGGTCCAATGTATAATGGAGGGGCCGTTCTAAAATGTATGGAAATTTAATATATACTAAATAAGCTCCCTTGAGCATTGTTTTCCTAGGCCTTTAATCTACGAATATCCTGCACACACACACACACACACACACACACACACACACACACACACACACACACACACACACACACACACACACACACACACACACACATACATACATACATACATACATACATACATACATACATACATACATACATACATATATATAATTGAATATAAAAGAAAAACGAACACAGATATATACATATATGTGTTCAAATCGTAAAGGAGCAGATTCGCTGCTGCTATTTTTAGTGGTTTGAGTTTGTGAGACACGCTAAGTTCAGATACCATGTGCGTTATTATATATACGCACACTATTCAGTTTTTTAATATACACTGATGAGCAAGAATTGGTATTCCTTTTCACAATTAATTTTGCGAAACAGCATTACCAAAGCTGTCTGGGTGATTCGTAGTTACCACAATTCCGGTTTGTATTTATTTTCTTGATTTATTCTTAAATTGAGTCTGGCAAACCCTATTGTCTATAGTTAGTATTCTTTTCACCTTAGCGAATCCGGTCCCTTGCGATTTGAACACATATATGTATATGTCTGTGTTCGTTTTTCTTTTATATTCAATTATAATATACGGCTCGGAAAAATCTCTTTCCTGGAGCTATTTTATTGTAAGAGACTATTTTGAGTTTCTAACTCAATATATACCTTTTATATATATATATATATATGAAAAAGTTTGTCCTCATCAGTGGCCATCCAACCGTCGTAGGCATTTCGTCGCATTAGAGGCCATATACCTCAGGTTGGTGCGAGCAACGGCTAAAAAAAAGTCGTTGGGACACGAAATAAGGGGGACGCTATGGTAAACGAACAAAATGGTTTAAGCAGCAGAAAGTAGTGAAGAAGGAAACAAGTCCCAGATTTCTATGAATATAAATTCGGTGAAATCGTGAACGAGAGAATAAAGACCATCAAACCTGGTTGAAATGTGAGCAAGGAAGGAATTTCGCACAGGTCTAACGGGAGGTCCCCCTTATTTACGTGTCCCAACGACTTTTTTTTAGCCGTTGCTCGCACCAACCTGAGGCATATGGCCTCTAATGCGACGAAATGCCTACGACGGTTGGATGGCCACTGATGAGGACAAACTTTTTCATATGTAACCCATTTGCAGCGCCGCAGCTCCATTATTATCATATTTACATATATATATATATATATATATATATATATATATATATATATATATATATATATATATATATATATTATATATACATACTTACATTTATATACACATACACACATATATATATACATATATATATATATATATATATATGATGACCGGTGTGGCAGTAGATACTGACCAGAACTTGTGATGACGTGGAGTAAAAACAGCCAATGGCATGACAAGAGTGGAAGTAGGGTTTTTTTAGGGGTTTTTTTATGATAACACCCCAGTGATAAAATTTGCTCCTAACGAAATAATCGTGTCTGAATGAACCTGCAGAAGTAGAATCAGCCGGATCCATATAAGGACCACGTCTCAAGCTACCTACCGGAGAAACAATTGTAACACGCAATAAATTAAGTCCAGATGCATCACTAATTTTTCGTTTTCTTTTGAATATCTACACTCTACTCTGATGAATATCGAGTGCTAATTTTGGCATACCGCCTATGGAAGCACCCTAGCTACCATTATACACAACTATATAATACGCTTCTCCACAAATAGAGCGCTTACAGCGATTAGCCATGGAAAAATTCAACTACTCCTCTTCCATGATCCCGTCTGATAACACGTACACGGGCCTGCTGATATACTACACCAATTCGTTCATCAGACGCATGAGGTGGCGCGCATTTCACCACGACAGGCGGACACAACAACACGCGCCAGACGCCTCTCAGGACCGCCTAAAGCGGATATTTAGATCGAAAAGACATCCACCACATAATGCACAACTGGAGGAATTTGAAAACCGTATTGTCAACATAGTCCGTAACATCAAGTTCCATAGGAATAGTGCACAACGGAGAAAATATCTCAAAAGTCTCGGATCCACCATCAAAAGCATGGAAAATGCCAGGATTTACTCGTGCCCTCGGACAAAACTGGTAATGTATACATGCTTGACCGTTTTACATACAATGACTGCCTCGGGAAAGAGATTAGGAAAAACTATAGGACCACCGGGCAGACAAATTTAGATAGTATTAACGCCACGACAAAAAATATACTGACGGGGCTAGGACTAGAGGATAGGACCGAGGTATATGTACCTAGAAGACCACGTATATCTATTAAAGACCATAAATTAGACTTTAAAACTAAACTACCGGTTAGGTTAATAGCACCCTCCAAATCCGACTTAGGCAGGACCAGCAAGAATATTATAGATAGGATATTACCCGTACTTAGGAACAAAACTAAGCTTAGCCTATGGACCTCCACTAAGGAGGTAATTGACTGGTTCTCGTTAATAGATGACAAACACCAAGTAAATTTTATTCAGTTAGACATAGATAGCTACTACGCGTCAGTATCTCTGATACTAGTCAATAAGGCCCCCATAAGCGCCATGGCCAGATCTAGTCTCACTAGGGACGAGACCAACCTCATAGTAGCAGCCAGAAAGACGCTAATTAGTTTCGAAGACAAGTTATGGGAGAGGAGGAACAGACCCGACAGTTTCGATATCACCATGGGGTCAAGTGACTCGATGCAGGTGACCGACCTTGTGGGAATATATCTCATCCATAGGCTGACGGAGGAGATCCCCGGGGATCGGAGGTGGAATATACAGAGACGACGCACTTTTCACCTTCCGTTCCCTTAACCCCAGTCAGATGGAGCGTACGAGGAAGCGCATATCGCATTTTTTTAAACAATACGGCTTATCCGTGACAATAGACACTAGCACTAAGACGGTCAATTTCCTGGACGTTACCTTGGAAATGAATACGGGCATCCACAGACCGTACCATAAGCCCAACGAAAACCTACAATATGTGAACAGGCAATCGAATCACCCTAAGTCAGTCATAGAAGCCATAGTTAAAGGGATATCCAAACGCGTATCCACCCTGTCGTCGAACGCAGAAGTGTTTAAACAGCACACCAAATATTATAATGAGGCACTGCGTAGGGCCGGTCACAAAGACACCATAATATATACCCCGGACGGAGTAGAGCCTAGTGATAAGGCGTGCAGAAATGCCAATAGCGAGGGCGCCTCCATAGGTAGAAGAATTGACCCGGTAGCAGTATCCAGGAACACAAATAACAACACAATTAGCATTAATGACACAGGACCGACCCAAGGTAGGACTAAGGCACCCATAGGAGCCAGACCACCCAGTACGCGGAGACATGGGCCTCGCACGCACACGGCATACTCCGCGCCAACTGGGACCACGGACAGAACTTCGACAAAAACGAACGGGGCACACGCCACGGAGCACGACCATCCAGGTTGTAGTGATACAGCACCAACAACAGCATCACATAGACCTAATGGGAATAGACGTACAGATGACCCCATAGAACGACGTAACTTTATAACTGTAGAACGTAACCCCGACGCACTTAGCGAGCAAATAGACAGACAATACACGGAACGAAACTGTGGTTGGGCCGAGCACTGGACGGACATCGAGTCCTGGACACACCAATATGAATGCAAGCACAAGAAGGAACAGATCTAAGGCCGTTACCTGGTTTAATGCGCCTTACTCCAAACGTGTACGCACCAACGTGCCAGGAATTTTCTTCCGAGCGCTAGATGAGTGCTTTCCGCCGACAAACAAATACCATAAAATCTTCAACCGCCACACGGTGAAATTTTCCTTCTCCACAGCGCCTAATATGGCCGACTACATGGCTAAAACTAACGCGATGAAGATGGCGCACACTGGCCGTCAACCGCGGCGACAGAGTGACCGTCTTTCGGAGCGCGGAGAACCAACCAGGGACCTGCCCTCAAATGACAACCAGGCCCTCGGAGGGCGATATGGTCCAACACCGAGAGGGAAACAGTGGCATGGGGGAGACAACAGTGTCGGCGGTACAACACAATGAGAACCTTGAGAGGGCTATAACAGATCGAGGCCCGGACATAGGATGCACAAGAACTGACAGCAGAACTTGTAACTGTAGAGCGGGCACCCGGTGCCCCTTACAGGGAAAATGCTTGATGAAAGACGTAATATACAAGTGTGTGGTTACAACCCAAAACGCACATCGCATCTACATTGGCGCAACATCCACGACCTTTAAATCGCGGATGTATAATCACACGAATTCCTTCAGGGACCGTAGCAAAAGGCACTCCACTAGGTTAGTGGACCTGGTGTGGGACCTGAAAGACCAAGGCACTCCATACGCCCTGGAATGGAGTATCGTTCACCACGCGAGGGCATATTCGGCCGGAAGTAGAAAGGGCCGATTGTGCCTACACGAGACCATGGAGATAGTCAGACTGAAGGATGACGCCGTCAACCTGAAGTCTGAAATTATCATGACATGCAGACACCAGAGAAGCATGGAATCCTGCGGGTGGCGCAGGCAGGGGGCATGGGAACGGGTACGCACAGACCCGATTGGCCCAACGGGGGTAGGGGACCTGACGCCATGCCATGATGACGGTGCGCAACCCGTGAGGCAAACATATGTAAACTAGGGGCGCACCTGACCGAGCACACAACATTGGAAGATACTTCGCATGGGCCGGGACCGGTCCTGTGCCCTAAACATATGGAACAGCACACTCCAGCCACGGTGCCATTCCCAATGGCGACTGGGACGGGCGTACCCATGAATGTATACCCCGTCAGTCGTGACTATATACTCTCCACCTGTTCCACTTTGGAACAATGATTATTACTATCATTATTGTTCAATTATTGTTGTTACTGTTACCTGTTCTACACACGGACACAGATTTGTACTTCATACTACCTGTGACACACTCACCTCGTCCTGGACCTCCCCCCTGTTTTTTTTTTGTTTCTTTTTTGTTTTTTTTGTATTTTACCCGTTTTTTTTTGTATTTTACCCCTTTTTTTTTATTCTACCTATTTATGCGGTTACATACAGATTGTAATGTACCCTAAAATATTGTAAATTTATTTATTTATTTATTTTTTTGCTTTATTATCATATTGTGTTTATATTCGCGTGTTTTTATGCGTGGACCTGTGCGTAGACATATGTATGTGTGTAGATATGTATATATATATATATATATATATATACGTGGCTGTGTGCGGGGGGGGGGTACATGGGCATGGGTGCGTGTGTGCATCAGCTTATATGCGCGTGTATGTGCAGACATGTGCATATATGTACATATGTGGTGGAATGTGTGTATATGTGTGTATGTGTATATGTGAATATATATATGTATGTATATCTATATATGTGTGCGTATGTACGTATAGCAACGTATGAGTAGCTGTGTGTGTGGGGGGGGGGGTGAGTAAGTATATGCATATATGTATGTGTATATATATATATATATATATATATATATATATATATATATATATATATATATATATAATATAAGATCACCTATTTTGGCTCCACTTCCACCTCTTTTAAAGCTCGTCTCTATAATCACCATTCATCTTTCAAATACAAACTTAAAAGAACCAACACGGCTCTCTCAGAACTCATATGGTCCTTGAAAGACAAAAACATTAAATATACCATCTTTTGGAAGAAGGTTTCTTCTGCATCCTCATACTTGAACAGCTCTCTATCTAAAATCTGTAATCTCTGCCTAAATGAAAAATTTACCATTATCTCTAATCTAGATTCTATAATAAATAGACGTACAGATTTGTTTTCTATCTGCCTGCATAAATTCCATAGGACTTTTCACAAAGTATACAGTTAATATTCAATTCTTTATCAATTTAGAATCTTTTCTCAAAGGCACATATACATACACCTCTTTAAAATATACCCATCTTCCTACCTTACTTTAAAGGGCATTATACACTCTATAATACTTGTTTACTCATTACCCTCTTTCTATCTTCACCTTGTAAAATCCTTCATAACATATACATTTGTTTTTTTGACGTTAGAATATTCATCCGCAATTATTATTATTTTTTCTCTCTATCATAAAACTTTTTAATCTCAATTTCATCCTTAATTTATTATTTTTTTCTCCCCATCAACGAACTCATTCTTAATACATATTAACTCGTTCTTCGCACATATTATCAATTCCTTCAATATACAAACTTTAACTTCACATTATTTTTCTCAAATCCTTCTACACACAAACCTTAATAATTTTTTTTTCTCTTCGTTAATTTTGAAATTGCCACAATACTTATCAACATACACCTTTTTCACGTTAGAATATTCATCCACAATTATTATTTTTTTCTCTCTATCTTCATACATAAACTCCCTCTCTTTCCTCGCAAATATTTTTCCCTTCGCTAATTTTTAAATTCTTTTAATTTATACATTATCTTCCAACGGTTCTCAACCTCTCTATGTAAAACAATATATCTTTTCTCAGTTATAAAAACTATCTCTTTCTCTCTATCACCCATCTCTCCCTCTCCACCTTCACTCTCATCTCCTCCCCCTTTTTTCATCCTTCCCCCCCCCCTCCCTAAATAAAATATTTTTTCCTCGTACATATCTTTCCCTTCGCTAATTTTCAAATTCTTTTAATTTATACATTATCTTCCAACGGTTTTCAACCTCTCTATGTAAAACAATATATCTTCTCTCAGTTATAAAAACTATCTCTTTCTCTCTATCACCCATCTCTCCCTCTCATCTCCTTCCCTTTTTCACCCCCCCTCTCTAAATAAAATATTTTTCCCAATATCACACATCAATCTAAAACCACTTTTCATATGTTGATTTAAAACTGCACTATCCACAAGTGTTTTTTAGCCTTCATATCATGTTCTCCTGTTTTATCTGATGAAAACACAAATATTATTGCATGATGATGTTTGTTTTTGAAATGCGCATAATAAAATACATGGAACTCCTTTAACCATCTTTTGATCTTATATTATGTATACTCCAGTCCTACAAACTGTAGAGTGCTTCTTATCCGATATCTGCATTGCTTTATTGTACTACAATAAAACTCACCTCCTACATATATATATATATATATATATATATGTATGTATGTGCGGGTGAGGGTGTACGCATATGTGGGCCTATATATGTGTGTATGCGTATTTGTGCATACATGTAGGTGTTTATGTGCATCTCACATGAATGTGTGCGGATGATTATATATGGAGTATATGTGCTTCTTATTATTACTATTATTCTTGTTGTATTACTTTATCACTTATCCTTTTTATATATCCGTATATGTATGAATCTGTGTACATGTGTGTGTGGGTATGTATATGTATGTGTATATATGGGTATATATATATATATATATATATATATATATATATATATATATATATATATATATATATATATATATATATATATCACATTGTATATTATATCTTATATGTTATATTCTATGTTACAGTAATGTACCGTTAGTTTATGGTATATGTTTTTTTTTATTATATAATGTATCTTTAACTTTTAATTCACAGTTTTGTCTATATTTGTATATGTGGAAGCACATATGTGTGCAGGCAAATATATATATATATATCATATTGTATATTATATTTTATATATTATATTTTATGTTACAGTAATGTACCGTTAGTTTATGGTATATTGTTTTTTATTGTATAATGAACGTTTATTTACGGTTTTGTTTATATTTGTATGTGTGGAAGCACATATCTGTGCGGGCAAATATGCATATGTGTAGGTATATGCATGTGGCAGCACGTGTGCGTATGCATATGTAGATGTATATATGTCGGCATATGTAGATGTATATATGTCGGCATATGCGTGGGTGTATATATATATGTGTATATGTGTGGCTGTGCGTATGTGTGTGTATATAATATATAGATGTATATATGTCGGGATATGCGTGGGTGTGTATATATATGTGTATATATGTGGCTGTGCGTATGCATGTTAGGTTGTGGGATTTTTTTGTGTGTATATATATATATATATATAAATATAAATTAGCGAGAATCGTATTTCGGCTTAGGAATTAGCGAAAAACAACTTCCGAGATGTGTGGCAAGCGCTCAATAATTCTGACGAACCAGAGCTGCAACATACGTTAAAGGCCAAACACACTGAGACGATGGTTAAACCGTCATCCGCACAACCATAGAAACGACCAAGTAATTCGGGTCAAACAAATAAAAAAAAAAGAAAATATAAAAATATAGATTGAAAAATATATGATTGAAATATATATATATATATGTGTGTGTGTGTGTGTGTATGTGTATGTAATGTTTGTGTACGTATGCGTATTTTATATGTATGTGTGGGCATGTGTGAATATATATATATATATATATGTGTGTATGTATGTATGTGTATGTATATGTATGTATATATATATGTACATGCATGTATGTGTGTTTATGTATGTATGTGCATGTATGTGTGTATGCATATATGTGTGTGTATAAGTGTGTATATATAGATATATAAATATATATAAGATTGTGCGTATGTATGTGTGTATATATATATATATATTTATATATATATATATGTGTGTGTGTGTGTGTGTGTGAATAGGTCATGATTATTCTAACCGGACACACGGGACGAAGTAAGCAGCCGCCATAAGGCTTGTGGCGATATGTATCTACAAGTTGGTGTGACTGGGTCCGTGGAGGTGAGGGAGAGAGTGTGTGTGTGTGTATATACATATATGTATGTATGTGGGTGTGGGTGTGTCTGCGCATGTAGACGTACGCGTGTGTATGCATAAATCTGTCGGTGTCTGCATGGGTGTGTGTGTGTATTAGTATATGTGGGTGCTTACTGTGAAGTGTGAACAGACGTATGGGATGCTGAACCCAGCATGACTCCATCGAAATGTGTCGTACGGAAAATGGCTGATGACCCGTGTAGCAGTAGATACTGACCAGAACTTGTGATGACGTGGAGTAAAAACAGCCAATGGCATGACAGGAGTGGAAGTAGGGTATTTTTATGGTGTTTTTTGATGACCCGTGTGGTAGTAGATACTGACCAGAACTTGAGATGACGTGGAGTAAAAACAGCCAATGGCATGACATGAGTGGAAGTAGGGTTTTTTGAGGGTGTTTTTTTATGATAAGACCCCAGTGATAAAATTTGCTCCTAACGAAATAATTGTGTCTGAATGAACCTGCAGAAGTAGAATCAGCCGGATCCATACAAGGACCACGTCTCAAGCTACCTGCCGGAGAAACAATTGTAACACGCAATAAATTAAGTCCAGATGCATCACTGATTTTTCGTTTTCTTTATAATATATATATATATATATATATATATATATATATATATATATATATATATATATATATATGCACCTGCATGTATACATGTATATGTGTATGTGTGTGTATCAGATATAATATGGTGGCGTATACCCCACAGGTAATAAACTGCGTATGTGTTATATCTAAAATACGTCTCTCATATGTGAGATTATAAAAAAATAGCAGGGAATTCTTTAAAAAGTGAGATAAAATGAAGCTAAGAGAAAGAAAATGTTAATATTGGTGTTGAACAGTTCTTAAGACGGAATAAATGAAGAAATAAGAATATGAGATTTCTTAAGTACGGAAGATAGGAAACCTAAATATTAGTTTATAAATCTTATCTAAAACAAGAATGTGGGCGAAGGTTGAATTATCAAATTGTAGAGGAAATCAGATCTTTCCCAATTTTCTAACAGATATTCGTTTCGGTCTTCTGAGACAAAGAGATTACTTCTCCCAGAGAAACATCTCTCTCTATATATATATATTATATATATATATCTGTGTGTGTGTGTGTGTGTGTGTGTGTGTGTGTGTGTGTGTGTGTGTGTGTGTGTGTGTGTGTTAGTTTCCTTGATATAGATATGAATATATGTATGTATGTAAATATATATATTGGAAAATGTGTGAGATCCTTGGTACAGTTAGGTATATTTGAATGACTTCACTTGTAGTTCTAAATAATTTTCAAATATACCTAACTGTACCAAGGATCTCACACATTTTCCAATATATATACATACATATATTCATATCTATATCAAGGAAACTAACTCGAGATATTGAAATTCATTTTCTGTATCAAATCACAATTTCCCAGCAAAGGCAATCACTCTGTCTCTGCCAGATGCCCTGTAGTCACTATATCTAAACTGAAGGAAATAATTATTTACTTATCAAATCTTACTTTCAATTCTCCTCGGTAACCACTAGCAGGAAGCTCTACTCTAAGATCATGTCTCCTACCTTTAAGAATTTCAAAACTATTTAAATTAATTTCACATCAATACTGACACGATAATAGCCTGACAAACTACCGCCCTAAAGAATCGTTAGAATTTCTTCTTCTGTGAAATAGACCTCCATCTGTTTTGTCCAATCAACGGAACAACCTGCTCATGTAATTAACATATAAATGGCTGGACATTCCATAGACATGTATACTTCTCAAGGAGACTCAGTGTACCACAGTAACAGGTTAACCCTTTGAATTACAGGGACAGTCCATCCAATGGACTTCTAAACAGTTTCTATCAACTTAATTTCATTTACAAATCATGAATCGACCAGAAGCTATCGTGAGTGACACTTGCCTAAGATGCCAGGCAGTGGAGTTAAACCCGGGACCTAATGATTGGGAAGTGAACCTCTTAACCAATCAGTTCACGATAGCATGCATCAAATCGCATATTAATATCGTAAAACGGAAAGTATACATTTATAAACACAATGAAAATAAGATGGACTGGTTACGACTGAAACGCCATTAACTGCAAGTCTATTTGATCAAAATTATCAAAGATTAAGCAATAATACAACATATTCCCAAACATCTGACAATGAAGACTAGTTTAACACTTTAGCTTACCTCGACTTTCAATGATTTTCCCTGTATGTCTATAAATGTGTGTGAAAGTCAATGTACCTATTTATGATTTGCGTATATGTGTCCAGGTATTTGAGTATGCGTATATATATATATATATATATAGGCTTTCATATGGGCCCTGATTTAGTCCTGTCCATCTCAATATATACTCCTTGTTCTGTTTAATAAAGCAACCTTTATAAAACTATATTAGCAATCACACACAAAAAAGTAGAAATCGTCTTATAGAGTGTAGATCTGAGTGAAAACAATACTCTTCTCGGCTGAGTAGATTTATTAGAAATTGAGATCACCATTCGATGATTCGAGAAAAATATTCTCTACCTCTTTTTTCATCTAAAAAACATACCATAAATAAAATACCTTTTAATTCAATAAAGCAATATAGATACTTGTTTATACTGCCCATACAGTTAAATACAAAAATTGTGAATTAAAATCTATTAAACAACTTTTAGGAACTTAAATTAAAACCCACACGCATATCTCACTTTATCTGATTACAAATCCACTAACAAGATCAAATTGCAATAAAAATTCTACTACAATGACAAAAAATATTTTCAGTCACTACCTGTCCCTCTCTCTCTCTCTCTGCACACACACACACACACGTATCTGAATGAAACAGTACTATATATATATATATATATATATATATATATATATATATATATATATATATATATACTATATATATATATATATATATATATATATATATATATATATATATATAAATAAAAATATCAGAGACAAGAAAATAAATAAATAAACAGGAAACTAAAACATTTAATATTAAAAATAAAAAATATTACAAAATAATACAAATAAAACACAGAGATCAGCCTTTCAAAGTTAATTGACAATATATTGCCAAGATCATCATAAGCATCAGAGTCGAAACAGATAAAACAAAAATATTTATGGTATGTTTTTATTGCATTACAATAATTTATGCATTACAATAATTGCATTACAAATATTGCATTACAATAATTTATGCATTACAAATATTGCATTACAATAATTTATGCATTACAAATATTGCATTACAATAATTTATGGTATGTTTTTATTGCATTACAAAAATATTTATGGTATGTTTTTATTGCATTACAATAATTCCAAAAGCCATAAAAGAAATAGAACTAGGAATATAATATGGTTTGCCCCCCCCCCCCCTTTCTCACTAAACATTAAAACCCACATTGCTAAACTATTTTTTAAAGCTCTCGATAATCGCTTCCCTAGAACACATAGGTATCACTCAATTTTCAATAGACATACTATAAAACTAACCTACTCATCCACCAAAAATTTAGCGCAAAATATTAATAGAATAAATAACAGGAACTTAAAACCTAGCGATAATAGCATAAATAATATCCAAGTTAACAAATGTAACTGTAGAGATAGATCTAAATGTCCGTTAAATAACAACTGCTTAGTTAAAAATATAATTGTTTCTACTTTAGGCACAAGGCCAGCAATTACCCAGTGCATTACTGGTACTTTATTTTATCGACCCCGTAAGGATGAAAGGCAAAGTCAACCTCGGCGGGATTTGAACTCAGATCGTAAAGGGACGTAAAGCATGGCGTCCGACCCTCTACCGATACTGCCAATCCACCGCACAACTGTAATGTTAAAACGGACGTTAATTCTTTTAACTACGTTGGTTCTACATCGACGGAATTTAAACTTCGCTATAACAACCACAAAAATTCTTTCACAGATCCATCCAAAAAATCTTCAACAGCACTATCAGGCGTACTCTGGCAACTTAGGCATGATAACGTTAGATATTCGACGACTTGGAATATAGTTTCAAGGGGGATTCCTTTTAATTCATCCTCTGAGACATGTGACCTCTGTGCGGAGGAGATATTCTTTATACTAAAATCTAAAAATTCCCTTAATCTACGGACAAATTTATTCAGTTGCTGCAGACATAGATTAAACTCAACGTTTAAATATAAATTTAAATTTAAAATGTAGTTATGTTTGTTTTGATATGATTTGTAATTATTTATGAAACTAGCCGATAAATCTTTCGATTTATTAAAACATTCTTTTTATTAAAACATTCTTCATGAATAATTAAACTACCCTAAAAGCTGATGCTCCAAATATATCGAATTAAATTTTAAACTAGATAAACTTCTATATTATATATAAGAACATATGTAGACCAAATGGGTATCCTAAACTTTTGGAATGATTTCTGCTAGACAGGATTTGGTAAACAATTTTTGTTTTATCTGTTTCGACTCTGATGCTTATGATGATCTTGGCAATATATTGTCAATTAACTTTGAAAGGCTGATCTCTGTGTTTTATTTGTATTATTTTTTAATATTTTTTAATATTTTGTAATATTTTTTATTTTTAATATTAAATGTTTTAGTTTCCTGTTTATTTATTTATTTTCTTGTCTCTGATATTTTTATTTTTATTTTTGTTAATATATTGAAATCTGTTCTCTATTTCTGCTTGATCGACAATCATGTAGAATAAAGACAAGAATAGTATTGTTAAAATTAATATAGACTCTATATATATGTGTATATATACACACATATATGTATACTTGAATTCTTATAGCACAATGAGAATGTTTTCGTGTGAATTGGGAGTTTGTTTATAATTATAATTATGATATAAACATATGAATTTTTAAAAATTAGACATAAGATCATTACTTTTCACACATTATAGATACATGTCTCATTTATGAATACTGGTACTTACATTATAATGCCTGTTTTATACGAACTAATATTTTCTACGGATAAAACATAGCGGTTTTAAATTCTGCATCGTTTATGTCTGGTTATGTTTCATTTTCTCTTTTTCATTTTCTCTTTTTTTCTCTCTATATAACGGCTATTTTCTCTCTTAACTACATACATCTCTCTTTACATTAATACTAGAGCTAAATAAATAAATAAATAAATAAATAAATAAATAAATAAATGTATCAACCGATACTCAACTTCCTAATTTCTCTATCTATCTCTATCTATCTCTTTCTTTTTTCCTCTCTCTATATATATTTCTCTCTGTTTCTTTACATGAAGTTCTTCTCTTTATCTATCTTTCTATATCCCTCTATTTAGTCACATGCATTTCTTCTTTTTCTTCGTTTCTCTTTCTTTCTCTCTTTATCTCTTTCTTTTTACAACTGTCCACAATATTTTTTACTGCCAAATCAACATCCCAAATGCAAGGTGATTGAAAGGTATGTCGTATCTATTTATTTATAAGACTGTTTATATTGTATTTTGTCTGAAGATGGCATAACATATTGTTAATATGATATCCCTGAAATATATATAACGAAATAAATATGGTTTTATAAATATAGTTTCCATTTATTTAATATCATATATATATATATATATATATATATATATATATATATATATATATATATATATATAGTAATAATAATAAATGTGAAGACTAAAATCCAAAGAGGGCTCGATAAGGATAAATATATATCAAATATATAAGAACCCTAGAGCAAATATTTATTAAAATTAAACAGATTAAAGTTTAGTCTTTAAATTTATTATTATTACTATATATATATATATATATATATATATTTATATATGAAGTAGATATCGTTTTTCACAAAAATAAAATAAAAAATTAGAAACATAGGTGAAGTTAAAAACAGCTCAAAATAGAGTAATTTATTATAATAAGCAATACAAAGGTCTATCATACCTCCTTGATAGAGTTTTCCAAAAACACATACATACAAAATCCTATTTTGCTAAAAATAACAATTACACTAGAAGCAAATTATTCATTAAAATAGATACCAAATGCATTAATACATTAAATGATGATTTACGAGCGTTTCATCCCCTTCCTGGGACTTTTCAAATCCAGTTATTTAATATTAAAATCTCATTATGATCTCACCACAATACACGACATATATACGTTGGTAGAAATAAATGAACGACCGAGGAAAACAGTGCTCGATCTGTTGGAAGAGAGCTTGTTTAGTGTAGACAAAGTTTTATACTCTTAACATGTACCAATGGTTTCTGGGTCCAATCATGACCACTACTGTATAATGGAGGAGGCACTTTTAAACTGTTCTTTTATTCAGACACGTGAACAAAAGGGCCAGTTTCTCCTACATTATAGAGTGGTAGCCATGACTGGTCTCCGAAACCATTGGTAGCACATACATGTTAAGTGTATGGAAATTTGAAATATATATATATATGAAAAGTATAGAAATTATTATGAGCAAGAAGCACACAGTATATATATATATATATATATATATATATATTTCAAATTTTCATACACTATATATATATATATATATATATATATACATATACACACACACACATATATATATATATATATATATACTGTGTGTTTCTTGCTCATAATAATTTCTATACTTTTCATTTATATATATATATATATATATATTTTTCAAATAAGATATATATATATATATATATATATATATATATATATATATATATTTATTAAAATAACAGATTAAAGTTTAAGCAAAGAATCGCTGCTTTCACCCTTAACGGGATCTTCTGAAACTAAAAAAGTCAATCTGTAAACGCAGAAGTAAATATTTCTAAAAACGTTGCAACTGAAGGAATACAGGAAGACGATACTTTGGTTCCTGGAAACGTTCCCTGGCAAAGAACGAAAAAAAACGAAGATAATACGTCATTATTTGGAGCGGTGACAAACAATTACACACAAAGACAAAACCACGTTTATGGTATAAATGAAGTCGTAGAATAGAGACGTTCTCTACCGCTCCACATAATGACGTATTATCTTCGTTTTTTTCGTTCATTGCCAGAGAACGTCTCCATGAAACACCTAATAGAATATTAGTTTACGACTTCATTTATACCATAAACGTGGTTTTGTCTGTGTGTATAATTGTTTTCACCGCACCAAATAATGACGTATTATCTTCGTTTTTTTTCGTTCTTTGCCAGGGAACGTTTCCACGAACCAAAGTATCGTCTTCCTGTCTTCCTTCGGTTGCAACGTTTTTTGAAATATTTACTTCTGCGTTCACAGATTGACTTTTTTAGTTTCAGAAGATCCCGTTAAGGGTGAAAGCAGCGATTCTTTGCTTAAACTTTATTCTGTTATTTTAATAAATATTTGCTCTCCGGTTCTTATATATCTGATATATATTTATCCTTATCGAGCCCTCTTTGGATTTTAGTCTTCAAATTTATTATTATTACTATATATATATATATATATATATATATATATATATATATATATATATATATATATATATATATATATATATCGTTATACTTTGGGAGGGTCGTGCTGCCAATAAAAAAACCAGCACCTGTTGATTTTCCCTTCAATTTATTACAAATTTCTGGTTGGTTTTATAACCGGTTGGTTGTTTGTTTATTGTCAAAGCTCTTTCGTCACACATTGTGTGACCTTCTCAGTGAGTAATTTGTTATTTTGTGTCCCTCCTTTGTTCTGTCCTATACCATAGTGTGTCACAACACATACAAACATGGTGGCTTTAATCCTTTTCCCCTCCTTATTAGCTTTTCATTCTCTCAATTGCGCATTATTTACTAATGCTCTTATCATTATTGATTTCCAATCCCACCGAGGTCAACTTTACCTTTCATCTTCCCGCAGTTAATAAAATAAAATACCAGTCAAGTACTTTAGTTGGATTGATTTAATCAACTTTCCCCCTCCTAATATTGCTGGGTTTTTTGCGTAAATTAAAAACCATTGCTGTCATCGTCACAGCTACGTCAACGGAATCTGGGTCGATGGATTTGCCTGTTGGAGTTTTTTGCAATAAAACCTGTTATTTAACATCAGGTAGGCATGGTGAAGATGCGTGGCTTCGTAAATAGGCTGTCCTATTTAAGATCGTAAATACCCGGTGGTGCTTCGTGTTCTTGAGCAAGACACTTCTCCTCGTTCAGAACAGAAAGATCATGGCGTACGAAATCCATTTATCTGATGGAGTGTTGCAACAAGAGCAAAAATCTATGATGGTTGAGGTATCAGATGCAGCTTATGCTCTGTCGTAAAACTGAAAATAATAACCCTGCCAGCAAACATCCCCCAATAATTTTATTCTCAACCCCTATAGTTTCATTCTCATACCCTACATATTTATTCGTAGCCTCTATAGTTTCATTCTACGTATCTATAGCTTCAATATCAGTCCCTATAATTTCTTTCTCAGACATTATAATTTCGTACTCAGCTCCTATTCTTATTTTCTTCTGTACCTTTATTCCCAACACCCACAGTTTAATTGTTAAGCCCTATGGATTCATTCAAAAATCACTATACCTTTTGTTTTAAGCCACTATACTTTCCATTTCAGCTCCTAAAGTTTTATTCTTACACACCTTACTTTCATGCTCAGTCCCAATTCTTTCACGCTAAACCCCTATATTGTTATCCTCACTCCTTATTCTAAACCCCCTATAGTATTATCCTCACTCCTTATTCTAAACCTCTTTAGTGTTATCCTCACTCCTTATTCTAAACCCCTATAGTATTACCCTCACTCCTTATTCTAAATCCCTATAGTATTATCCTCACTCCTTGTTCTAAATCCCTATAGTATTATCCTTACTCCTTATTCTAAATCCCTATAGTATTATCCTCACTCCTTATTCTAAACCCCTATAGTATTATCCTCACTCCTTATTCTAGATCCCTATAGTATTATCCTCACTCCTTATTCTAAACCCCAATAGTGTTATCCTCACTCCTTGTTCTAAACCCCTATAGTATTATCCTCACTCCTTATTCTAAACCCCTATAGTATTATCCTCACTCCTTATTCTAAACCCCTATAGTATTATCCTCACTCCTTATTCTAAACCCCTATAGTATTATCCTCACTCCCCATAACTTCCATCTCATGCCTATATGTTAATACTCAATTCTTATAATTTCATTCTAAATCCTGTGGATTGGCAGTATCGGTAGAGGGTCGGACGCCATGCTTTGTAGCATAGAGTTACCTCCCTTTATGATTTCAATTCAAATCCCGCCGAGGTTTACTTTGCCTTTCATCCTTACGGGGTCGATAAAATAAAGTACCAGTAATGCACTGCGATAATTGCTGACCTTGTGCCAAAAGTAGAAACAATTATTTCATCCTAACCCCCGATATTTTGTGTTCTCGGGCCCTACAATTTCATTCTCATCCCTATTCTTTTATACGCAGTTCCTTGCAGTTTCCGTCTTACTCCACATATTTTCGTTCTAAACTCCTATAGCTTAAATCCCAATCCCTTACAGTTTAGTTTCCATCAAAGCACTGCACTTTTATTCTAACTCCCTATAATTTCATAGTCAGTCCCTATATGTTCTTACTAAGCTCTTATAGTTTCATTCTCAGTCCCTATAGTATCATTCCAAGTCTCTATAATTTCACTCTATGTCCCTATATATACATCTCAGCCCATATACTTTCATCCACTGAACCCAGTAATTTCATTCTACCCCCGTATAATTTAATTCCAGTCACCTTATAGTTTAATTCTTATACCCAATACTTTTATTCGCAGACTCCATAGTTTTATTCTAAAACCATATAATTTCATTGTCAGTCACTATAATTTCATTCTAAAAACCCTATAATTTCATTGTCAGTCACTATAATTTCATTCTAAAAACCCTATAATTTCATTGTCAGTCACTATAATTTCATTCTAAAAACCCTATAGTTTCATTCTTAACTTATATATTTTCATTCTCAGCTTTTATAATTTCCGTTTTATCTCCTAGAACTTTTTCATTCGAAAGAAATCCTCATGATAATTTCCATTGAATGAAACAGTTCTAGTCCTGTAGAAGCCATTTATATATAAATCTCTCTCTATATATATATATGAATGTACGTATAGTATATTTGATAATATACTGTATACTATCAAATATACTATACGTACATTCATATATAGATTGCTATTTCAGAGCACCATACTAATATGTGTATGTATATATATATATATATATATATATATATATATTGTTATACTTTGGGGGGGTCATGCTGTCGGTTTCAACACACGTTTTCAGATAAAGAATCTTGCTAAACAAATTTAGAAACGATATATATATATATATATATATATTAAAATTTCAGTTTTGATCAGGTGATGAGAGTGAGATATTATGATGCCAGTGGTACAGATAGAAACAAAGAACATCGATAGAGAAATGGAATCTGTAAAACAACAGTTGACTGGAATGTGACTGAGTTTTATTGAAAGATGATCGTTGATTACTATTTAAGATACCAATATCACGGGGAGAATGTTTCAAATATTTGTGTAGCGCCTAGACAGCAATCTCATAAAAGAACATTAATTCGCATAGCGGTATGAGTGAAACTAAAAAACAAAGGAAATCTGCATTATATCCATCTCGCATATGTGGAGACACAACATATACGACCTAATTTCCACTAGCATCATATTTATATCAACCTGCATATATACATTCATGCCAAAATTTCTGCATGTAATAACTACATGTACACATGTACAGATACAAAACATATGCACATACAACTCAAAACATCCACATCCACACATACAATAACATCCATATCTACACATGCATGCAGACATGCATACATATCTACCTAGTTGATGATGTGTTAATTCCAATGAGAGAGTCTTGTGTCTATGTTAGAAACCGACTCTCTCTCTCTCTCTCTCTCTCTCTCTCTCTCTCTATTGGTAAAAATTTATAAAATTATAAAACCAGAAGAACATACATACATACATACATACATACATACATCCACTTTAACATCAATGGTGATGTGGATAGGCTATACTTCTCACGCAAGGAAGGTAGCCGGGGTCTAAAATCCATATTAACATCATATGAGACCCGGATAGTAACACTGAAGCAACATCTTCAACAGAGGAAAAAGGTTGGCAACCATCTTGCCCAGGTTTATGAGCATGAAAAAATAAATATCATTATGATAGCCACTGATCTGGAGGAGAGATATGGAATAAAGCCTGATATAAATCTCTCACCCAGAGAAATCGGAAGATCCTATTCAATGTTCAAACAAGATTAAAAAATTGACCAATTTACAGAAAAAGTTGTGCATGGATACTTGAGACGTAAAACACAGACCATAGCGGGGATAAACCACTCAAAAAGCCTGGCATGGAGTTCCGACAAGTTTATGACATCACACCTTGAGGGATATCTCTATGCAATACAGGAACAAGAACTCCCTACCAAATATCTGCTGCACAAAAGAAGAGGGCCATCAGCTGACAATAAATGTAGGCTATGTAAAACAAAGATCGGGGATGTAAGCCACATTGTTGCCAGCTGCGAAAGAATGTCATCTCGCTACTACCTCCACATGAGACACGATTGGATAGCTAGAACCATCTGGAACGCACTTCGGAAAACAAAATTAACAACAAACGAGGAAGAATATATTGAGACAGATGGCACTAAGGAATACTGGTGGAACCTGAAAATAAAAACTGCCACCAAATTAAAGCACAACCGGCCTGATATTGTTATTTGGGACCACACATTGAAAACGTGTTCTGTTGTGGAGATCAGCTGCCCACTTGATGTAAACGTTGTCAGAAAAATACAGAAGGAGGAGGACATCTACGGACCATTGATGAGGAGTTTACAAATCCAGTATCCAAGATACACCTTTAGCTTCATACCCATCATTATTGGAGCTACGGGTTATATACCAACCCGCTTGGACCAAAGTATGACTGAACTTGGATTTGCGGACAAAGAGCACAGCTCCCTAATTCATAGTCTACAAATGGCTGCGATAGCTGGCACCTTCAAAATTTGCAAAACATTCTTGCGATTCAAGGGGTGACAATTTCTTTTCTTTTACAACCTTGCCACCAGGAAGGTGGCCGGTCAAAAATATACTCGAAATTAAAAGAAAGAGATATACATACATACCTTCAGATTTATGCCTGTGATTATTGGGGCACTAAGATATGTTAGTAACTGCCTCAATACAAATCTTGAGAAGCTGGGCTTCCCAGAAACCGAAAGAACACAACTAGTTAGGAAATTACAAGTACAATCCATTAATGGAAGAGTAAAAATATGTAAAACATTCCAAATATTCTGCATCTGATAACTGCATATACACATGTAAAGATACAAAGCGTATAAACATGCACACATACAACTCAAAACATACAGATCCACACATACAATAACATACATACCTACACATGCATGCATACAGGCATGCAAACATATCTACCTAGTTGATGCTGTGTAAATTCCAATGAGAGAGTCTTGCGTCTATGTTAGAAACCGACTCTCTCTCTATTGGTAAAAATTTGTGAAATTATAAAACCAGAATACATACATACATATCATCATCATCATCATTTTACGTCCGCTTTTCCCTGCTTGAAAGGGTGGGATGGGTCTTATTCAGCACAGCATCTGTCCATCCGTCACGGTCCTTCGTCATCTCCACTGTGAGCTTCAGCGATCTGACGTCCCCTCTCACCACCTCCGCCCATGTTTTTCGTGGTCTACCTCTACTGCGTCTTCCCTCCACTGGGACTTCCTGGCACTTCTTCACCCAGCGGTCATCCTCCATGCGCATCACATGTCCATACCATCTCAGCCTTCTCTCCTGCTCACCACAACTTATCCCTCTTATACCCAGTTTCTTTCTCAACTCGTCTATGCTTAGTCGTTCACGCATACTGATATTGCACATCCAACGGAGTATACTTGCTTCATTTCTCTCCAGCCGTCGCATATCTTCTGCAGTTGCTGCCCATGTCTCATTACTATGCAGCATCGCGCATCTCACACAGGCATCATGTAACCGTCTTTTCGTACGCAGGGAGAAACCCTTCTTTGTCAACAGAGGAAGCAGCTCCCTTAAACTTCTTCTAACCCGTCCTTATTCTAGATACTATGGCCTCGGACCCCCCCCCCCCCCACATCCCATGCTAATCTGATCACTTAGGTACGGGAAGTTATCAACCACTTCTATAGAACCCACCTGCGTTGGAAAAATGAGTCTATCACAGTGATTACTACTGCCAACTTTCCCTGTACATCTACTGTATACGTAGTTTTCCCTACCTGTTAGTTTGCCTGCTATCCCACTACATCTCTTGTGTACCAAGATCTGCATTGCGTACGTTTTATGGAATTTATGCCAGTTCCTTTCCTACATATCGAACATGGCCATTTCCTTATTGGAATCAGAGTATTGTCCTCTCTTCTACTTATCAACACGTTTGTTTTAGCTATGTTCACTCTCAGGCCTCTTGATTCCAACTGCTCAGCCAGAATTTATTTTCTAGCTCCTCTACTGATTCTGCTATAAGAACCAGATCATCAGCATAGAGAAGTTCCCATGGGCATCCAGTCTTAAACTCCTCTGTTATGGCTGGGAGGACTATAATGAACAAGTCTGGACTGAGGACCGAACCTTGATGACACCAACTTGTATCTGGAATTCCTCACTAAACTCCATTCCTATTCTCACTTTACTGACAGCAGCCCTGTACATAGCTTGCGCTGTCCTCACAAGCCATTCCTCTACACCTAGTTTCCTTAGGGACCACCAGATGACAGATCGGGGTACCCTATCAAGGGCCTTCTCTAGGTCAACAAAAGCTAAGTATAGTGGCTTATTCTTCTCTAAGAACCTCTCTTGTAGTTGCCTCACTAAGAAGAGGGCATCTGTTGTACTTTTCCGAGGCACAAAACCAAACTGCATCTCATCTAGTTTGACCCTTTCTCTAATCAGTTGCGCTAATATTCTCTCTGCCACTTTCATAACCTGATCCATCAGCTTTATGCCCCTATAATTGCTCCTCTCTAGAACATCTCCTTTACCTTTGTAGCAATTTATGAGAATACTGCTGCACCAGTCTTTGGGTATGACACCACCATATATAGCTTGATTTATGATGCGTGCTATTAGTTTAGTGTCTACTTCTCCTTTTGCCTTCAGCATCTCAGCAACTATGTCCGACAGTTCAGCAGCCTTACCATTCTTCATTTCCTTAATTGCCTTTTGTACCTTATATTCGTCAATCTCAATAGCTGGTCCCTCTGTCGGGTTTACTGGGGGTAATTTCTCTCTTTCCCATTCGTTCTCCACATTCATCAGTCTCTCATAATGACATTTCCAGGCCTCCTTTTTCTGATCATTCGTGACACTAAGTACACCGGCATCATTCCGGACACACTTATCTCCAACAACATCCTGATTTGCACTGACACACCGCCTTGCAATGGGGAACACTTGCACGCCTCTAATCTTCCCGTCGCAGAACATTGGCAAACCTCCTACTCTCAGCCTCCCTGTGTGCTAAGTACACCTGACGTCTAGCTTCTCTCTTAGCAGCTGTGTATCCATCTCTACTCCCACCATTTTTCCAAGCTTTCCATGCCAGTCTTTTGTCTCTAATGGCCCTATCTGCCGTGCTGTTCCACCACCAAGTCACTCTCTATCTGGTTGAAGCTCTGCCCCAACCACAAGTTTCTTCAGTAGCCTGCAGTAAGTTGTCACGCAAGAAATTCCAGTTATAATCTATACATACATACATACATACATACATACATACATGGTGGCTGCCAACTCGTTTTCGAGTACGGCCACTACTTTATATCCATGTAGGAGAACCCCTACCGAAGCGCTGAACGAGTGTGACTTTTTAGTCCAGCCCAGCGACTTGAAAACTCTGGTACAAACACTACACTTGTGACAATTATTGACACATAGTGCTGGGCCCATGGTACCATGTGAGGACAAGTGCAGAGAGATCTCCAGATATAAAGCAATGCCTGTGCCGTGAAGCTTTTATAGTGAGCAAAGGCACTGCACAAAGCCAGTCCCACTCTCTTAACCAAGATGATATTTACCAAAAAGAAGAACAAGTCAACATCATTGGATACCATCAGGGTTGCAGGTGTTATATCAGAGTTTTCCTTCTCCTAGAATTCTGTCTTGACAAAGGCTAAGGGGTCATCTCTCCCGGTGATTTTGGATGGCCATTGACTCTTAAGAGCTCCTTTGCCCTTTGACAGGTTTTGTTTTTAGTCCTGCAGGATGTCCAAAGTCACCCTCCTCACCAAGAAACCTTGGTGGGGTTGCCAGTTTAGTCGCCAACGACCCGACCATGAGACAGGTTGTACTGGGATACATGTTACCAGTAGCAGCAACTGGTGACCTGACACATACATACATACATACATACATACATACATACATACATACATACATACATACATACATACATACATACATACATACATATACGTACACACATACATACATGCATAGCACACATACAACTCAAAACATCCACATCCACACATACAATAACATCCATATCTACACATGCATGCATACATACATATCTACCTAGTTGATGTTGTGTAAATTCCAATGAGAGAGTCTTGTGTCTATGTTAGAAACCGACTCTCTCTCTCTATTGGTAAAACTTTGTGAAATTATAAAACCAGAAGAACATACATACATACATACATACATACATACATACATACATACATACATACATACAAACACCCAGAATTAGACTTTTCTCCAAAGCATTTAAATGAACAGGCAAAACGTATCATTAGATGTAAATTGATACATCTAACGGAATTGAGTGATACTACAAATACAGCCCTTGTAGACAACCACCCCACCTCCACTGACAGACAAAGAGAATGGCCAGCTAAATCTAACAGTGAACAGCTCACCAACAATTTTGCTAAAATCTATCCCACTTCCACTGAAGAACAGCGAGAAAGGTCAGCTAACTCTAGTAGTAATTGTCACCACATCAACAACGAGGCTGAAATTCATGACTCTACTGAACAAACAGAGCACCAAAAACTTGTGGACACCATACAAGTGATATGGGACGATATGTTTCAAGAGATACACAGCCTTAATGTGAGTGACAGACCATACAACACCAGAATCAGTAAAGAACCCACTAAATTGGAATTGGAAGCGGTGAACGAAATAGCTGGCAATTATCTGAAGGCTATACGATCTAAAGGTGTAGAAACGACATTTGAAACGCTTAATGTTTTGTTATATGTTTCAGCTGTCACATTGCTATCATATAACACACATCTAAAACCACGCAATCAAGATACAAACAGAAAGCCTGAACCAGCGTGTATGCGAAATTTAAAAATCAAAATTTTGTCCCTGAGACACAATTTTCAACCGACATCAAAATGAAATTTGGTGAGTCCAAGTGTGCATATTTGGCAGTAAAACGTGGAAGGGCTGTGCCCTCCTCTAGAAATCTAGGGATGAACGGCCTGACAATACAACCTGTGCAGTCAAGTGACAACTACAGATATCTTGGACAGGATGAGAATGTCAGATATGATGGACCCATAAATAAGGAGAGAACCAGAACTGAATACCTCAGAAGAGTAAAGAAAATATGGTCATCAGAACTGTCAGCGTACAACAAATACATTGCCCACAATACTTATGCTGTGCCAATTCTAACGCCAACATTTGTCCTGCTGAACTGGTCATTGCAAGAACTAAGTGAGATGGGTATTAGAACTCGAAAACTTCTCAGTGTTACTGGGAACTTTAACATCGATGATGATGTGGATAGGCTATACTTCTCACGCAAGGAAGGTGGCCGGGGTCTAAAATCAATATTAACAACATGAGACCCGGATAGTAACACTGAAGCAACACCTTCAACAGAGGAAAAAGGTTGGCAACCATCTTGCCCAGGTTTATGAGCATGAAAAAATAAATATCATTAGGATAGCCACTGATCTGGAGGAGAGATATGGAATAAAGCCTGATATAAATCTCTCACCCAGAGAAATCGGAAGATCCTATTCAATGTTCAAACAAGATTAAAAAATTGACCAATTTACAGAAAAAGTTGTGCATGGATACTTGAGACGTAAAACACAGACCATAGAGGGGATAAACCACTCAAAAAGCCTGGCATGGAGTTCCGACAAGTTTATGACATCACACCTTGAGGGATATCTCTATGCAATACAGGAACAAGAACTCCCTACCAAATATCTGCTGCACAAAAGAAGAGGGCCATCAGCTGACAATAAATGTAGGCTATGTAAAACAAAGATCGAGGATGTAAGCCACATTGTTGCCAGCTGCGAAAGAATGTCATCTCGCTACTACCTCCCCATGAGACACGATGGGATAGCTAGAACCATCTGGAACGCACTTCGGAAAACAAAATTAACAACAAACGAGGAAGAATATATTGAGACAGATGGCACTAAGGAATACTGGTGGAACCTGAAAATAAAAACTGCCACCAAATTAAAGCACAACCGGCCTGATATTGTTGTTTGGGACCACACATTGAAAACGTGTTCTGTTGTGGAGATCAACTTCCCACTTGATGTAAACGTTGTCAGAAAAATACAGGAGAAGGAGGACATCTACGGACCATTGATGAGGAGTTTACAGATCCAGTATCCAAGATACACTTTTAGCTTCATACCCATCATTATTGGAGCTACGGGTTATATACCAACCCGCTTGGACCAAAGTATGACTGAACTTGGATTTGCGGACAAAAAACGCAGCTCCCTAATTCATAGTCTACAAATGGCTACGATAGCTGGCACCTTCAAAATTTGCAAAACATTCTTGCGATTCAAGGGATGACAATTTCTTTTCTTTTACAACCTTGCCACCAGGAAGGTGGCCGGTCAAAAAAAATATACTCGAAATTAAGAGAAAGAGATAACATACATACATACATGGTGGCTGCCAACTCGTTTTCGAGTACGGCCACTACTTTATATCCATGTAGGAGAACCCCTGCCGATGCGCTGAAGGAGTGTGACTTTTTAGTCCAGCCAGCGACTTGAAAACTCTGGTACAAACACTACACTTATGACAATTATTGACACATAGTGCTGGGTCCATGGTACCATGTGACGACAAGTGCAGAGAGATCTCCAGATATAAAACAATGCCTGTGTCGTGAAGCTTTTATAGTGAGCAAAGGCACTGCACAAAGCCAGTCCCACTCTCTTAACCAAGATGATATTTACCAAAAAGAAGAACAAGTCAACATACATACATACATGCAACTAGACTTCCTAGCAGCCAAGTCGAACAGCGCCTTAAAACAACTATGCCTGTAAGAAACTTGACACCATCTGTACCATCTAAGTCTACCTCGAATGCTGGGGAAAACACTATCGATGATAATAATAATAATCGAAGAAATAATAATAATAATCGAAAAAAATTGACACCACGTGTGCTATCCGAGTCTACCTCGACTGTTGTGGAAAATACTATCGATAATGATAATAATCAAAAGTATAAACAATTGAAAATTTCCCTCAACGGAATCTTCCAGAGAGAAATTAATTCATGTATAAATATCTCTTTTGCTGAACGTATTAAAACGACAATGTTTAATAAAAAAACAAATAATGAAATATTACGTGTTGTTGACGAAATAGGGGGTGAATATTTACGACGGATAAAAACCTCAACATTTTAGCAAATCAACGCCTGTTTATATGCCTTAGCAACGACAGTGGAGCCTTATCTTGGTGATAGCAGAGATATTAACAAGAACAGAACACCACCAAAAATACCATCATATATAGCTAAAATAGAAAAAAAGATTGCTGACCTACGAAAAAACATAGGATATGTTACAATGCTCCTTACATGCAAGCAAACACAAAAAATCCTCACTCCTCAACAACAAAGAGTGAAAAATAAAAGAGACGATGTTTGGTAACAGTAGAACCAGAACTCTTCAATATAAGCTGATCACCCTCAAACAAGAATTGAGAGCTGTTACCTGAAGAAAGTGGATGAGAGAAAAGTGATTAATAAAAGATTCAGACGAAACCAAACATCAGTCTATAGAAATATGAAGAACAAAATAATAAGTGTCACTGAGGCTCCATCCCAGAAAGACATAGATTCCTTTTGGAGCAAAATATGGGGTGAAAAGAAGAATTTCAACCAAGATGCAGTGTGGCTAAGAGAAATCCGAAAGAACTATTGCTCCTACACTACAAAAAAAAACATACGAAATAAGTGAGGGTACCCTTGAGACTGTGATAGGAAAACTCCAAGATAAGAAAACACCAGGAAGAGACATGATTGTCGGCTACAGGTACAAACAACTGATATTCTATTGGAGGTATCTTACTGACCTCTACCAACAAGTTCTTAAGGAAGATACACTTATACCAGAATGGTTGACATTAGCACAAACATTACTGGTCCCCAAGAACAAAGACACCCACTTGGCAAAAAACTACCGACCCATTGCATGCCAGAACCTGATGTATAAGATGTATACAGCCTGCCTGAACCTATTCCTCCAAGATCACTGTGAAAATAATAACATCATCACAGATGAACAAGCAGCTAGAAAGAAAGGGATTTGGGGATGTGCTGAACAACTCCTAATCAACAAAACTGCGATGTCGGAGGTGCGACAACTTAGGAGGAATATGGCTACAGTCTGGCTCAACTACAGGAAAGCTTTCGATTCTGTTCCCTACTCTTGGATGATAGAGGCCCTCCAACTTGCTAAAGTCCCAGATATTATTGTCAGAGCCATAGAGAGGCTGCCTTCTTCTTGGGCTACTATCCTAAGGTTAAAGACAGAGAGGGAGGACTCTATTTTCACTGATAAAATAAAATATTGCAGGAGTATATTTCAGGGGGACAGTCTCTCTGTGATATTATTCATCTTGTCATTAAACCCCTTGTCCTTTCTGCTCAAGAAATGTGAGGGATACATCATTGGCTCACGGGAGGACAGAAATACGAACCTAACCCATAATTTCTTTGTGAACGATCTGAAACTCTATGCCAAGGACATGGATGGGATGAAGAAAAATCTTGACCTGGTTACAATGTTCTCAAAGAAATGGAGTTTGGCCAAGATAAATGCTCATACATGACTGTAAAACGGGGAAAAACAACAACCCAATCTAGCAACATTGTCATCAATGGCCTAACTGTTCCACCGATATCTGATGAGGACTGCTACAGATACCTGGGGATAGATGAGAACATATCCTATAATGGTATCTGTAATAAAGAATGCATAACCAGGGAATACTACACCCGATTAAGAAAGATCTGGTCATCGGAACTCTCTACGCAAAACAAAACAGTGGTTCACAATGTGTTTGCTGTGTCTGTCCTAACACTGTTTGGAATACTCAATTGGACGATAGACGAAATCCAAGCAGTTGATGTTGGAACTCGAAAAATACTAAACAACACCGGAAACTTCCACATCAACAGTGACATAGGCCGCCTTTACTTGAAACATAAACAGGGAGGCAGAGGCCTAACATCAGTCCAGACAACATTTGAAAGTTGCATCATATCTCTCCGACAACATCTATGAACCTCGAAGCGTAGGATCCCGTTTCTCGAGCAAGTCTATCTGCATGAAACAGATAAGATCATGAGAGTTGGGAAGGAACTCCTCGAGAGATATTCCTTGTATGATAATCAAAAACTCACACCCAAGGAAGTCGCTCAGCAGTATCACAGTAAGTCCATGGATGAAAAACTGCATGCTTATCAGCAAAAAATCATTCATGGATATGTTGCCAGGAAGCTTCAGAATGAGAGTAATATAGATAAGGAAAGTAGTCTATCTTGGACCAACAACCGCTATATTGGCTCCCACTTTGAAGGATACGCTTTTGCAATCCAAGAACAGGAGATTAACACAAAATACCTGATTCACAAAAGATACAGCAATGTGGAAGACATCCATGTACATAATATGAAAGAGTACTGGTGGAATGTTCCAGTAAAAACCCCAATAAAATGAAGGCATAACATACCAGATATTATGATATGGGACAGGGAGAAGAAAGCATGCACAGTAGTGGAAATTAGCTGCCTAGCAGATGCTAATATAATATCAAAGATTAGCAAAAAGGAGAATATTTATGCAGAACTGATGAGAAATCTGCAGATACTCCTCCCTGATTACACCTTCAGATTCATGCCTGTGATTATTGGGGCACTGGGGTATGTTAGTAACTGCCTCAATACAAATCTTGAGAAGCTAGGCTTCACAGGAACAGAAAGAACACAACTAGTTAGGAAATTACAAGTACAATCCATTAATGGAACAGTAAAAATATGTAAAACATTCCAAAAATGTTGCATCTAATAACTGCATATACACAGCATATACACATGCACACATACAACTCAAAACATACACATACACACATACAATAACATCCATATCTACACATGCAGACATGCAGACATACCTACCTAGTTGATGTTGTGTAAATTCCAATGAGAGAGTCTTGTATCTATGTTAGAAACCGACTCTCTCTCTATTGGTAAACATTTGTGAAATTATAAAACCAGAAGAACATACAAACATAACATAACATAACATATGTTGTCCACAGAAAGACAATACACTTTACGAGAATTGTGCTGAAGGAAAATAGACAGACAGACAGACAACTAGAACTATAAATTAATAGACAATAGCTAGTGATAGAAATGGTAGAGTTTCCTGTACATGATAGAATAACACAGCCATATTAAGGTGAAGGCATAACAACTCTAGCTATAAGATAGCAAGCCAATTTCAATTGCAAATTCACTCATGCATTTCATCATCATCATCATCCTTTTACGTCCGCTTTTCCCTGCAAGGGTGGGACGGATCCCTCAGTACAGCATCTCTCCACTTGTCACGGTCCTTTGTCATCTCCCCCATGAGCTTCAGCGATCTGAGGTCTGCTCTCACCTCCTCCACCCATATTTTTCGTGGTCTACCTAAACTGCGTCTTCCTTCTACTGGGATTTCTTGGCACTCCTTTACCCAGCGGTCATCCTCCATGTGCATCACATATCCATACCATCTCAGTCTTCTCTCCCGCACACTATAACTTATCCCTCTTATACCCAGTTTCTCTCTCAACACATCCATGCTGGGTCGTTCACGCACATCCATATGTATATGTGTGTGTTTATATGTATATATACATGTATCTATGTATGCATGTATGTACATATACGTGTATGTTTGTATGTTTGTATACATGTACATAATGTGTATGTGTGTCTGTTTGTATGTATGTTTGTATGCATGTATGTATGTATGTATATATATGTGTATGTCTGTATATTTGTATGTATGTATGCCTGTAAGTTTGTATGTTTGCATGTATGTATCTATGTATGTATGTATATATATTTATGTCTTGCATCTATGTATTTGTGAACAAGTGATTGTATATATATATTTTGAAAATAATGACAAAGAATGCAAATCAATTTATTTCCATAAGCACAGTCATAGCTGTGTGGTTACGAAGTTTAAAGAGTTAGCAGCTGGTTCTGGATTCAGTCCTGCCATGTTACCTCTTAGAAAAGTATCTTCTATAATAACCTCAGGTTGAGTAGTGCTTTGTGGCTAGATTTGGTAGATAGAAACTGTGTAAGATCATATATGCACATATATATATTATAAGGATTCTCTGCCATATTGTTTTTATACCATGTCATGAACAAATATAAATATATGATGTATGTATGTTATGTTATGTTGTTATGCATGTGTTTATGTAGGTATGTATAAACAAATGTAAATATATGTATGTACGTACGTACGTATGTATGTATGTATGTATGTATGTATGTATGTATGTATGTATGTATGTATGTATGTATGTATGTATGTATGTATGTATGTATGTATGTATGTATGTATGTATGTATGTACGTATGTATGTATGTATGTTTTCAGTATATATGTTAGCAGTTTAACAAAAAGTGGATTGAAAAACAAGTGCTATTGTCAGTCTGATTGAGTAAATCCAGGTGGTGCGCCAGGAGAGTCACAATTTACTGGCTGAAACATGTAAAAGGGCAAAAACTAATTTCAAATATATTTGATCTTTTGCTTGTAGGAGTAGCCATCTTTGTTTGTTTAATCTGATTTCTCCCTTAGGCAAGCTATGCTGGTCCTTATATTCGTGAATCTGAAAGGAAAAAAAATATATAATTATAGCAAGATTTATTTTGGATTAGATTCATTCATTTTAAGATATAGATTCTAAAACTCAAAGATAAAAGAGTGATACTCGATAGACCTCAATCAGTTTTGATAATTGTTTGATAATAAACCGAACAACCTGCTCAGGGAAATTCAGTGAGACTCAGTGTGTGACAAAGCTGGCCCAGTTAAATGTACAATCCTTCAATTGGGCTTCCATACAGTTTCCATCTATCCATGTTCGCTTGCAAGGAATTGGTTGACCCAAAGCTATAGTAAAAGACATTTGCTCATTGCTATATTTTTTCTGCTGCGTTACATTCTGCATTCAAATACTGCGGAGGTCAACTTTGTCTTTCATTTTTTTTTCAGGGTAGATAAAATAAGGTACCAGTCAAGTACTGGGCTAATTTAATAAACTTTGCCCTTCCTCTTGATTTGCTAGAAGTGTGTCCAGATAAGAAATCAGTATAATATAAGGGCTGTAAAATAGAGAAGTTTGAGCAGCTTATCACATTCCAAATGCCTCTCTTTGTTTTGGCCTGAGACTACAGCTCCATCAAAGAGATGGGCAACTTTCCAATTATTATAATGTGCCCCTTCCACAATTAGCAAAATAACAGACACTCCAGCCTGAGATAAGGCAAGCTAATTAGCTACATTTAGATACACAATCTCCCAGTTACACACATACCTACTGTTAAGAAGTGTACGGTGTTTGTTAGATTGAATGCATCTTCTGCATTCATCTGTGGTACAACAGATTCATCAATTTAACACACTGTACATCTTTCGTGGTACATCATTTCTGGTGTGTTTATGCAGTCTTTTGTTAAAGAATCAAAAGCAACATATTATCTTAATATTAATATTGCCAGGATATTGATTCATTTTACTTTAAAACAATTATTTGATCATTGTTCTTTCTATTTAATTTTATTTCAAAGATCTTCATTATCTTTATCTTGTGCCTAATATCAATTTTTGTTTGTTTTTGTTTCTTTCATTTGCTTTCTTCCTTTTTTATTATGTAGCAGATGTGTCAATATCAAACCTCATCCATTTCATTGCAAATGTACAATCTAAATATCTAGCTAGTTGTATATATATATCTACTATATATAAATGGCAATTTCTGTCTGTCTGTGTATCTGTGTATAACCAGTTGGTGCCTACACTGGTGATCTGATCCTAATGACATTTTACACACATGTTAAGCTAATATTCAGAAACAGGACTGGCTAATTGGATTTCAATAAAAATCAATAATGGAACCCTTGGGGACATCTTTACAATGGAGGAAGAAAGAGAAGACATTTCAGTGAGAGATGGGGAAGAGGAGATACTACTACTGTATGTTAAACTCTCCCTCCCATTACTCCCCTTCCTCCTCCCACAACTCAGTCTTCCAAAACAAGGCAACAACTTATTAGAAATATACATATAGAAATTTCAAACAAAGCAGACGACAATCTGATTTTGGTTGACGACTGAACAGATGTCTCTGTGTATATATCATCATCATCATCATCATCATCATCATCATCGTTTAACGTCTATCTTCCACGCTTGCATGGGTTAGACAGGAGTTGTCCCAATTTGAGGCAAGGTTGGTCGGGTGACCGTGTCTCGCTCATATAGGACTATCTGGCAAGTTTTCTACGGTTGGATGCCCTTCCTAACACCAACCACATTTACAGTGTGGAACTGGGAACTTTTTACCGTGTTACCTGCACGGCCACATTACAGCATGGACTGTGTGTTTTTTTTTGTTGTGACACCTACACAATCTCAATCTCATTATCTCATTTATTTACAGAGAGAGGGTGGTGTTGGTGAGAGTGGGAGGATGGAGTAGGGGTAGTGGATTGGGTGTATATTTGGTTAAGAGGTGCCTACTGACTGTAGCTTTCACTTTGTACATAGGCAAGGCGGGTCTTCTGTATTACTGTGTGGCGCCAAAGATCTCGGTCCAGTGACATTGGCTTAAAGAGGTGCAAGTGTGTAAGGTCGGAATTTATCAAATCGTCCCAGGTTTTTCTGGGTCTACCTACCCTGTAACTTCCATCAATTTTATATATATATATATTACATCCATTGATATAGATTCTGAACATGTGCACATGCTTAGGTCACATTAAGGTCAACTGCAGGAATCGGTGATAAGTTACAAAAAAGTGTGATGATCAACTTGGAAGTTGGCTTACCATGAGATTAGTCCGAAGAATAAAACCCAAATTGTATGTTGACAAATATTCGTACTGCCGGCATGTTAATTGTAACATGCCGTCTTTGAGAGTAGAGTTTATTTTGATGTGTCGGATCGTGGGAAGATTAACATGAATTAAGAAGATGTAACTTCTCCCCTAGTATTGACACTTTGCAACAGTGAACGTTACAACGCCCTCTTTAGAGCCAACACTTCTGATTGTTTATCCAACTTATTATGGTGTGTTTTCTCAGGTTATGTCTACTATAGGAGGAAAACGGGATAGTTTTATTAAATTGCTTTAGTCATTCGAAGGGCTTAACAAACGGTGATATACAGAGTACTTGAACAGTACCTGAATATGTTCACTCGGTTATAATTTCTTCAATAATTGCAATGACTTCCTCCATTGTTCTGTGTTTGTTCTTGAGTGCTAAGGCAGTAAGTTTGCTATTCTTATACATAAGTTTGTTGAATAAGTTCAATACTCTTCCAGCTCAAACTTCCCCAGCTTATTCACTCTGAATGAAGAAAGCTGGATGGAAGAAGGACTTATGACTTAAACAGCTATTGATAGTTCCACACAAAAAATTGATCTGCCATAAACACACCTAGCAAAGGGTCGCTATCATTTTCAGGCGCACTCTGAGAACTGCGAATTACCCCACGTTAACATTATAATGCTCATTATTTATACTTTGAGCTTGTTAATTGCAGGGTATCTATATGAGTTAATAACTCTATATTTTATTTGTATTTCGGCTCCTTATCTGTTGAACTTATAAAAATGAGTGTAAATAGGCTATTATTTCTAGCATAACCACTCGCATCGCATATGAATTTCAATGGACGAGATATAAACTTTAGTGAGTTTATCGTTATAGGTGTTGTGTAACATTTAATCTTATCTCTCGCTGACGAAATGCCTACGGATTACTTGTTACAAACACGATTCATTCAGGGCGAAACAGATTAAATCTTTAGTCTGTCCGGGAGATGAAATGGTTATTGATATGGTATGTATGAGAAATCTTGTAAGAAATCTTGTAACATCCCATATGATTCAGGTTGAATGATATATAACATTTGTGGTGTAATCTACCCTCGTAATTTTAGACACGGGATTTACTGTGTTTACTTCTACACATATTAATCATCATCATCATCATCATCAACGTTTAACGTCTGTGTTCCACGCTTGCATGTTAGAGATGCCTACTGGCTGTAGTAGGTTTTACTATGTATTTAGGTAAGGCGGGTCTTCTCTGTTACTGAGTACCGCCAAAGGTCTCGGTCCAGTGATATTGTCTTGAAGAGGTGTAAGTGTGTGAGGTCGGAGTTTATCAGCTCGTCCCAGGTTTTTCTAGGTCTGCCTATTCCGTGGCTACCGTCTATCTTTATTGCCCTGCACTTTGTTATACAGCTATCGACTTTCATGCGCATCACGTGTCCATACCAACGTAGCCTTCTCTCGAGTAAACAACATCTGATCCCTCTTATTTCTAATTTTTTCCTTAGTTCGTTTATGCTTTGCCGTTCACGTATATTACTGTTACACATCCAGCGGAGCATGCAAGCTTCGTTCCTCTCTAGTCTGCGTATATCCTCTGCACACAGTGCCCAGGTCTCACTGCCATGCAACATTGCTGTTCGTATGCAGGCATCGTACAACCTGCCTTTCATTTTTAGGGAGAACCCTTTAGCAGCTAATAGTGGTATAAGCTCTCTGAACTTTTTCCAACCAGTTCTGACTCTAGCTACTGTACTTTCAGAGCACCCTCCCCCACTGCTGATTTTATCACCCAGGTAACGGAAGCTGTCCACTATTTCTATAGAACCCTCTGCGCAATTGAAAGAGCTAGTATTTTGTGGGCACTTGCTGCTACTTATTGCACCAGAGCACCGGCCACATGTAAAATCTATGTTCTTAGTTAGTTTACCTGTGATCCCACTACATCTTTTATGCACCCATACTTTGCATTTAGGACATACAATGGAGTTTCTACCTACGCCTTTCCTACACACCGAGCACGACCATTTCCCAGAAGGGACCGCCGCCTTATTTTCTTTCCTACAAACTAGAACTTTAGTCTTAGCCAGGTTAATTTTAAGTCCTTTTGATTCTAGGCCGTGCTTCCATGTTTGGAATTTCTTCTCTAGCTCGGCCATTGATTCCGCTATGAGTGTCAGGTCGTCTGCGTATAGGAGTTCCCATGGGCAGCCGGTCTTGAACTCCTCTGTTATAGCCTGAAGGGCAATAATAAATAGTAGGGGGCTGAGAACAGAGCCCTGATGGACGCCAACTTTTACGCTAAACTCTTCACTATATTCGTTGTTAATTCTAACCTTGCTGACTGTTTCTTTATACATGGCTTGTATAGCTCTCACAAGCCATTCGTCAACGCCTAGTTTTCTAAGAGCCCACCAGATAATGGAGCGGGGGACTCTGTCGAAGGCTTTCTCCAAGTCGACAAAAGCTAAGTAGAGCGGTTTACCTTTAGCTAGGTACTTCTCACATATATATATATATATATTCAAGTGGAAGTTTAGTAAAATCGAAGCCTTGGCGGTGGCCAAGCTAACGGCCTACAATTAGGAATGAGCAGCAAAGCACTCAATAAGGTAGGTCTTAGAGTAATAACATACGTTTAGACAGCTTGACAAATTGAAAATTGCGGCAGGTAGACCTAGTCACACAATACCAAAAACAACGAAAAAACTAATCAGGTTAGACAACTGACCTGGACATATCAAACGATATTTTGCAATACGTCCGATAGGTTTCTATGAATCCGAAATCATCCATCCAACTTACATAATATATAAGCTTGTGGTATCCCATGATCGAACAGTGGATTCACATCATCAACAGGAAATTTCGTTCTATGCCTCAAGCCAGTGTGGAATGCAACGCAGAACTGCCATCGTTGGCAGCCCTCAGTGTTTCACTGTCACATGTTATTTCCAGCAAGGGAAGTAACCCCCGGTTTTTGGCGGGCAAATTCAAAGTGTGAACAAAGGAAATCAATTCCGTTCCACAGAATATATATATATATATATATCATGACCTGTTTAGCGACTACGAAAGCGGGCGGAAACTACCGAAGTCGTTGTTTATGATTTACATAGTAAGCTATGTACCTAAGACGAAGGTAGGCTGTAATAAAAAAAGAATTTAAAAAATAGTAATAATAAGTTAACCACAATATACAGTTGTACTTATGTACCATAATTATAAATCGCTATTAGAACCATATAAGTTTGGTTGGCTGGGCACATACATCAGTGCATATATACATACACATAGGTACATTACAAAGATTAGTGCTTAATAAATATTAATAAATATAAATACTAATAGTTGTTCCAATGTTCAAGAGTGGCCCGCCAATGGAATATATTGCACACTCCTAAAGAATGTTAGATATTTACATGATCTCAGTTGTTGATCTACCAAATTGTTAGGCTATTCTTTGTTTTGTTTTGCTTTTTGTTCTATTTCTCTTATATAGAATGTGAAGACTAATGGTTAGAGTATCTGATTTACAATTAAATAGCAGGTGATGAGTTGTGTTCTTGAGCAAAACACTTCATTTTACATTGCTTCTGTCAACAAAGCTGAGTATCAACTGCAGTAACCATGCGATTGACTGATTTCCTGTTCATGGGGAAGTTTTCTATTGTCAGCCACATAGCGCCAATGAAACTGGGATAAGCATAGGCCTGATTAGCCTCCAGGCTTAGGGCGGATTTTAACTCTTTGTAACTATATAGAATAAGAATACAAGAATAAAAGAATACAATACAATTTACAATCATTCTGTTATTCAAAGATTGGGAATTCCATTTTTATTAAGAAATATATCTTGTCAGTTTAAAACATTATCAGTAGAATAGCCACATGTAATCATTTGATATAATCTATTTTCATAATGTTAACCACTGTATAGCTACAAAATCTTACCTGTGAGTGATATCATTTATAAGTGTTGGATTTAAATCAATTTGTTCCAACTCATTTGCAGTTCCAACAATATCTACAAAAATAAAGTATTCTGGTATTAGATATTTTTCATACATTTTATGTACGTGAACGACTGAGCATGGATGTGTTGAAAGAGAAACTGTGTATAAAAGGGATAAGTTGCAGTGTGCAGGAGAGAAGACTGCGATGGTATGGACATATGATGCACATGGAGGATGACTGCTGGGTAAAGAAGTGCCAAGAAATGCCAGTTGAAGGAAGACACAGTAGAGGTATACCACGAAAAACATGGGTGGAGGTGGTGAGAGCAGACCTCAGATCGCTGAAGCTCACGGAGGAGATGACGAAGGACCGTGACAAGTGGAAAGATGCTGTGCTGAATAGGACCCATTCCACCCTTGCAAGCAGGGAAAAGTGGACGTAAAATGATGATGATGATGATGATGATGATTTATTATAAAGTGGAATATAAGAGCATAGAATTGATGAAAGCTCTCACATGCTTAATTTACTATACAAATGTTAGTTGAGATACTGCTAATATCTCATCGAAGGTAGTATTTTGGAGAAGAATAGACTATCAGTATCACTTTACTTGCAGATTCTACAATTGTTTTCAATTCATTAAAGGATAGAAAATATTTGCATTTTTCACCCAAAGTGAAACCTACAGTCAGTAGGCAGCTCTTAACCAAATATACACCCCAACTCACTACTTCTACTCCATCCTCCCACTCTCACCAACACCATCCTTTCTCTGTAAAGTTATGTTGGTACCACAACATCCAGTCCAAACTAATGAGGTTGTGTAGGTGTCACAACAAAAAAACACAGTCCACGCTGTAATGTAGCCGTGTAGGTAACACGGTAAAAAGCTCCCAGTCCACACTGTAAATGTGGTTGGTGTTAGGAAGGGCATCCAGCCAAAGAAAACCTGCCAGATAGTCCTATGCGAGTGAGACATGGTCATCCGACCAATCTTGTCTCAAGTGGGACAATTCCCGTCTAACCCATGCTAGCATGGAAGATAGATGTTAAATGATGATGATGATTGTAGCTAGTTTCCATTTGGTATTGGCTTAGTTCATTTCAGTTAATATACAAATAGAATAACTTTCTTTTGACACACCCTATTAAAGTAAGGTTCTTTGATTGTAAGTCATTAAACTGAGGCCATGCAGAGGCACCACTTAGAAGGGATTTAGCCAATCATAGTACTTATTTTTTCAAGACTGGTACTTAAGATGAGCAAACAATAAATGTAAATATAGATATACAAACACAGATGATATATATATATATGTGAATGTGTGGTGGTGGTGGTGGTGGTGGTGGGGGGGGGGTCTATATCAAATAATATACAATATGTTTACAAAGAAGCATTTGAAAGCTTTTAGCTATGAATTTTAAAGGTGATGGCTGATGTCATCTACTTTGTTCCAGCAGGAGCAAGGGGAAGCAACTGACAGCGCTGTTTATGGCTATTGCCATGGTCAAGGTCAAGCAGCCATTCCTTGCCACCTACTGGAACTCAAGCCAAAGGGAGATAAGCATGAGCCAAACACCCTACTCAGCTAGCCTGTGTCTGTTAAGAAATTTAAATATTCAGTGATTAATTTAAAGTCGAGTATTAGAGTATTGAACTATTTGATTGAAAAGAATAGTTTGTGTAAAAAGGAAGACAAAGCATTGTTCTAATTAACAACATTTCATGTCTCCATTTTATCTTAAGATATCAAACTACAGGAGGCCAACCTATGCATGCATGGAAGATGGACGTTAAACGATGATGATGATGATGAGAAGAACAATTAGAAAATTAAATAGTTTAAAGTTGCCATCATGAGAGGTCCTGCAAAAGCTGAGAACACTGTCTCTACTTTGTGAAATAGAAATAAAAAAAAGTTTAGCACGATTGATATAGATAAATCAATAGATCTCATGACAGATCCCCATCTGTAGTTTGACAACTTGCAATTGGATAAGTGCCCCACCCTAGATCTACCTCTTCAACCCCCATGCAGCTCCCCCATCCCAGCTGCCAGTCCACACTGTAAATAGGTTGTGTAGGTGTCATTTTGGTGCTACGATAAAAAGCACCCAGTCCACACTGTAAATGTGGTTGGCATTAGGAAGGACATCCAGCCATAAAAAGTAAGCTAGAAACACTTCTGCATGATCAAGACATGGTCACCTGATCTGGCTTGTCTTTCAAGAAAACTCATCTAGCCCGTGCTGGCATGGAAAAATGGATGTTAAATGGTGATGATGATGAATTTGATATCAAAAGTACTAACCAGGATATGTAGTAGTACGTTTGGTATTAAAAGAATTCATATTCTTTTCTTTCACATTGAACTGAAAATACAAAATTAGTTTATAAAATAAAGTATTTAAAATGTTTGTCAATTGTGTTTGTTGTTATTAAATTTTGATATTTGTAATAAAAAGGAAATCATGTAGAAAACAGTAAACAGCCCTCAAGATAGTCAGTGAAAAGTATTTAGAATTTTATTGATACATTTATATTATCAGAGAAGTTTAACTCCTCATTCATCATAGAAACAAATGAATGTTTAGCAAACCATTATACTCACTCCATCCAGCCACTGCAATGTAGGAATTTCTTCCACCAAATCAGAATGATAATGTCTGTAGTGGCGCGTAAACGGGTTACATTTCACTACTATCTCCAACAAATGTGCAAAGTTACTGAGATTAACCTAGATTTAAAAGTAAAAACAATTCCTTTTTGTTAATGAAAGCTTTATGTATAGACAAAAATTGAATTCACAGTCACACATACATGCGTATATATATAGACATATCATCATTTAACATCCATATACATATATATGCATATATATATATATATATATATATATATATATATTGTATCAACATATAAGGAACAAAGAATCAGTGTTACATCATATACATATTTATTACATATTACATGTGTTACACTGTTGATCAGCTCGAGGAACAATCTATTATATATATATCATTCTATTTCATTCATTTCATTTTATATCCACTTTTCCCTGCTTGCAAGGGTGGGATGGGAACTGATTCTGGCTTGATTTCTACAGCTGGATGCCCTTCCTAACACCAACCTCATTTACAGTGAGTGCTGGGTGCTTTTTTGCCGTGGCACCTCCATGACCACTTTGCAGTGGAATGATAGGGACCCCAGTCCCTAACATCTCATTTCTACAGCTGAGTAAACTGGAGCAATGTGAAATAAAGTGTCTTGCTCAAGGAAACAACACATCATCCGGTCTGAGAATTGAACTCACAACCTTTCGATTGCAAGGCCAATGCTCTAACCACTAAGCCATGTGCCTCCATATATATAAAAGGTATATTAGTAATTGGTTTCTAAGAATCTTAGTAACATGAATGGTGTATTCATGCATATATCTAAGTCTAAAGTCTGTCTTAAGCCAGAAGGCTCATTTGGCCGGTGCTTTTCCCGGTTTCATGGCATGAAGCGACTGACAGTACAAGACTCCTCCTGAACAGGACGCCAGTCCATCGCAGGGTTAAACCCCTAGCTATTGCTGGTACTCATTTTCAGCTGAGTGTACTGGAGCAACGTGAAATGAAATGTTTTGCTCAAGAACACAATACACAGCCCAGGAATCGAACCCACGACATTATAATCGTAAGTCCAACACTCTTACCACTAGGCCACATTCCTCCACATATATATATACATATATATACATATATATGGTGGCTGCCAACTCGTTTTCGAGTACGGCCACTACTTTATATCCATGTAGGAGAACCCCTACCGATGCACTGAACGAGTGTGACTTTTTAGTCCAGCCAGCGACTTGAAAACTCTGGTACAAACACTACACTTGTGACAATTATTGACACAGTGCTGGGCCCATGGTACCATGTGACGACAAGTGCAGAGAGATCTCCAGATATAAAGCAATGCCTGTGCCGTGAAGCTTTTATAGTGAGCAAAGGCACTGCACAAAGCCAGTCCCACTCTCTTAACCAAGATGATATTTACCAAAAAGAAGAACAAGTCAACATCATTGGATACCATCAGAGTTGCAGGTGTTATATCAGAGTTTTCCTTCTCCTAGAATTCTGCCTTGACAAAGGCTAAGGGGTCATCTCTCCCGGTGATTTTGGATGGCCATTGACTCTTAAGAGCTCCTTTGCCCTTTGGGAGGTTTTGTTTTTAGTCCTGCAGGATGTCCAAAGTCACCCTCCTAACCAAGAAACCTTGGTGGGGTTGCCAGTTTAGTCGCCAACGACCCGACCATGAGACAGGTTGTACTGGGATACATGTTACCAGTAACACCAACTGGTGACCTGACATATACACACACACACACACACACACACACACACACACACACATACACACATACATACATACATACATACATACATACATACATACATACATATATAGAATACTTAAGTGTCGAGAGAGAGAAGAAGAGATAAGTGATACATATAGTTAGTTGCCAATAGCTTATACAAATGTGTTCAATACTTGTGCCTACAGGGTTAAATATTAGAAGTGTTAATATCTAGCAGGCGAGAATATAAGCAGAGCGGTTACAAGTGAAATGATTACAAAGGAGAATATACCGTTAAAACATGTTTATATAAACATGTTTTAACGGTATATTGTAATCATTTCACTTATATATACATATATATATATTAGGTTGTAACATAAATTCCCGCCGTTGTTATAATTTGTTTAATAAAAAAATGGCGGAAATTTATGTTACAACCTAATATATGTATGTGTGCGTGTATGTGTGTGTGTGTGTGTGAAATACACCTCTGTTGGTTTCAACAATGTTCCAGTTGATCAATCAACAGAAGAGCACACTCATGAAATTAACATATAATTGACTGAGCATTTCACTGCCATGTGTACAATTGATGTAATTCTCAGTACATGACAATGCTGACCTTTTGAATAACAGATAGAGTTCATCTGATGCTCTTCCAGACAGTTTCTGTCTACCAAATTTCACTAGCAAGTCATGGATCAACCATAGGCAAGAATAAATGACACTTGACCAAGATGCCATGCAGTGGGATTGAAACTAAGACCTAACTGAGAAGCAAATTCCATTCAACATATTGATATGGTTATCCTGACTTTAAGATTTGTCTGTCAATTCTTATTGAAACTGTATGGAATAGGCTTGGAGAGGCAAAACTTGTCACAACCCATAAATCTGATTCCACTGATAGCTTTTGAATTCTTTTCTCTCAGATCTTCCACACCTTGTCATTCATGCATACTAACATTTCACATCCAACAGAGCATACATGCTCCATTTCTTTCCAACCTCCATATAACTTCATGCAGCATTGCGCTTCTTTGCTTGTACATATTCTAGTTACTATGCTTTCAGAACAACTTCCTCCTCTGTTAATTAGGTCTCCTAAGTAAGAGAAAATACCAACTACTTCGGTGGTACCTTTATGAGATTCCAAAAGGTGTATTTCATTGCTGCTCTTACTACACATTATTCCTATTCATCTGTCACATGCAAAATCTGTCTTTTCTGTTAGCCTCCCTACACTTTCTGTGTTCCCATACGTTGCCTTTTGAATATCATATAGATTTGTTATCTAATCCTTTTCTATGTATCAAACATGGCAACTTCGAGTCGTGTCCTCTTTACTACTTACTAAAAGTTTAGTATCTGCTTGGTTTACTCTAAGCTATTTTGATTCTAAGATGTTTTGACAACAGAAATTTCTAGTGAAGGTCTTCCACAGATTCAGAGATAAGAGCATCATCATAAATATACAAATAGTTCACATGATGACCTGGAGAACTATAATAAACAGGGGTGGCCAGAAGACAGAACCTTGATGAATACACACATACACAGTAAAATATACACATACACAGTAAAATATACACATACACAGTAAAATATACACATACACAGTAAAATATACACATACACAGTAAAATACACACATACACAGTAAAATATACACATACACAGTAAAATATACACATACACAGTAAAATACACACATACACAGTAAAGTACACACATACACAGTAAAATACACACATACACAGTAAAATAGTTGCGAGCAGACACAAACACATGCTCTACTCTCCCCTACTTGAAGCAGCAGAACAAGGAAGGCCAGCTGAAGGGAGTTAGGGCTGCACCAGCACTAGGCAAGTACTTTCTTTATCAACCCTAAAATGATGCAAGGCAATGTGCAGGATTTGAACTCAGAATACAGCGATCTGGAACAAATATCCCATGCCCTAATGACTCTGCTACATAGTAGTTTGTATTTAGGAAAACACAACACAGAAGAATGATGATATATTTAATTAATATTTACATCACATCATCATCATCAGCAGCAACGTTTTTACATCTGTTTTTCCTAGCACAGGTTGGACATATATGGTAAGTTGACAGAATCTGTAGAGCTTTGGGATAAAATGCAATTGTCATATTTATTCTGGCCCTTTATATTCTGAGTCTAAAGTAGTAGTAGTAGTAGTAGTAGTAGTAGTAACATGAAAGTTGGTCCAACTTGTTTGTTTATTAGTAAGAGGATATAATGAGGAACTTATCTACAACTGCACCAAAGCAGTATAAATCTTAAGAAAAGAGAAAAGATCAGATGCTACACAGAATTCAATATTCATGTAGTGCTTACCAGCTCCTCAAAAGAGTCAATTTCATTATTTGATATATTCAATATTTCTAATGCTGGAAACTGGTCAGCTATACCGTCTGTACAAGATAATCTATTTCCCTGTATCTGTAAATCTGTTAAATGGCTGAAAATAATATTGGTAAATGGATAATATCATAACAAGAATAATAAAAATGTTGAGATCATCTTATTAAAAAGTCAAGCTAGATGTAATTACTTTTTAAAGTTCAATGATACTTATCATTTGCTAATTAAATAATTAATAGATAATCAAAAGTTAATTATACAAATTTAATGTTAGTTGTGCTGTCAGTTAATTAAGATTTTATTTTTCTTGAAAGTTAATAAACTGTGTAAAAGAGGTAGAAAAGGACTTTTTAAAAATAATTTACAAGGAATAGTCAGAATAATTCTCAAACACATATATACACTTACATACATTCAGAAACATACATATACACTTATATACATTCACAAACATATACATACACTTATATACATTCACAAACATATATATACACTTACATACATTCAGAAACATATATATACACTTATATACATTCAGAAACATACATATACACTTATATACATTCACAAACATATACATACACTTACATACATTCACAAACATATATATACACTTACATACATTCAGAAACATATATATACACTTATATACATTCACAAACATATATATACACTTATATATGTAGAGTTACACACATAAAGACTTCCATACAGTTTTCTATCTGCTAACTTTTTATTCTGTTTTCTAAGCAAATGAATTGTTCCTTATAATTAGATTCCAAACGATTAATTCCTGATTTACTGCATTTCTGATGATGAGAATTACAAAAGAGTATATGTGCAAAATATATGTATGTGTGTATGTATGTATGTGTGTATGTATGTGTGTATGTATGTATGGATGGATGGATGGATAGATATACAGATAGACCCGACCTGTCCCATGGTCAGGTCGTTGGCGACTAAACTGGCAACCCCACCAAGGTTTCTTGGTGAGGAGGGTGACTTTGGACATCCTGCAGGACTAAAAACAAAACCTGTCAAAGGGCAAAGGAGCTCTTAAGAGTCAATGGCCATCCAAAATCACCGGGAGAGATGACCCCTTAGCCTTTGTCAAGGCAGAATTCTAGGAGAAGGAAAACTCTGATATAACACCTGCAACTCTGATGGTATCCAATGATGTTGACTTGTTCTTCTTTTTGGTAAATATCATCTTGGTTAAGAGAGTGGGACTGGCTTTGTGCAGTGTCTTTGCTCACTATAAAAGCTTCACGGCACAGGCATTGCTTTATATCTGGAGATCTCTCTGCACTTGTCATCACATGGTACCATGGGCCTAGCACAATGTGTCAATAATTGTCACAAGTGTAGTGTTTGTACCAGAGTTTTCAAGTTGCTGGCTGGACTAAAAAGTCACACTTGTTCAGCGCATCGGTAGGGGTTCTCCTACATGGATATAAAGTAGTGGCCGTACTCGAAAACGAGTTGGCAGCCACTATGTATGTGTGTATGTATGTATGGATGGATGGATGGATAGATATACAGATAGACAGATGGACAGAGAGACAGAAAAACAGATAGATATATAGAGAGAGATATACACATACATAAAAACTGAAGTGATCTGTTAGCCAACTTCAAACAAATGGCCCCAGATACCCCTTAAAGATTACCTTAGTTCATATGTATATGTGGATCAGGCAACAACTACACTACTGTGACAAGAGTTACGGCCCTTGCCATTCTGAGTTCAAATCCCGCCGAAGTTAACTTTGCCGTTCATCCTTACGGGGTCGATAAAATAAAGTACCAGTAATGTACTGGGTAATTGCTGGCCTTGTGCCAATAGTAGAAACAATTATACCAACTAAAAGGTCTTCCATCATATACAACAGTCTGTTAGCAACACCAAATAAGGTTCTTCCAAAGGGTCTTTGTAGTAACATTATTCCAGGAATTATACTATGGACATATAGTTTGAACGTCTAAGGAAAGAATTGCTGGACAAACTTTACACGCAAAGCTAGCTAGCAGAGAATCCAGGGGCAGACCAGGGCAAGATGGCTGGATGTTCAGTTGGTCTCACTTGGGAAACCAGCCAGATCATTTAGAGATGGTTGCTTCTGACAAGGCCCTCTAGATGGTGTCTGAGAACTCTACAACCCTCTAAGGGACATATGGGCAAAGTAGAAGAAGGAGGAGAAGGTGCAGGAAGGGAAGGAGGAAGAAGAATTTAATGTTGTCACCTGAAGATCAATTCTATCAGACCCCAAATTCTTGGCTTTTGCTAGTATCAATGACTATATTACTACTCACAAATATTAAACTGTATGTATAACTATTTGAGATGAAAGCCCCAAGAATATTGATTAAAACTTTAGGATCATCTGAATCTAAATATTCTTGACATTCCAATCATGAATGATATTTAAAAGCAATAATTTGTTCACACTCAGACATAGGCACCCACATACATGCATATACAGGGTGTCCCCAAAAATGTATACACACTTTAACAGCATTCTAATAAATATGTGTATACATTTTGGGGGGACATCCTGTATATATATATGATGTGTGTGTGTGTGTGTGCATTTGTGTGTGTATATATATATATATATCATCATCATCATCATCACCGTTTTACGTCCATTATTCCATGCTAGCATGGGTTAGACGGGTTGTTCTGTTGTGGGCAGTGCCCGGTTAGCTGACCATGTCTTGCTCATATGGGAACTGATTCTGGCTTGATTTCTACAGCTGGATGCCCTTCCTAACACCAACCTCAATTACAGTGTGGGCTGGGTACTTTTTTGCCGTGGCACCTCCACGTCCACTTTACAGTGTGGGCTGGGTGCTTTTTTTACATGGCACCTCAACGTCCACTTTACAGTGGGAGGGTGTGGGGACATATTGTCTATATGCTTCAGCTTCAGCTTGTACCCGTGGGAGGTCTTCTGTATTACTGCATGATGCCAGAGGTCACAGTCGCCTTTGAGAGGTGCAATTGGGTAAGGTCGGATTTTATCACCTCATCCCAGGTCTTTATGGATCTCTCCACTCCGCGTCTTCCATCGATATATATATATATATTTATATTTATGTATATTAGAATATATGTTTAAATACTGTAGTATTTAAAACATTCAATCATTAATTGAAATAACTCAATACTGGTCGGTAGAGTGTTGATCTCTATTTTCTAAGTAGAAAACAATGACTTTGAAGTTTCAGCTTCATTGCTACATGCTACTAGATAAAACTAGTAAGACCATTATATAACTTTATACTCCATACTTAATGAAAGCAGTATGTAGGTATTAATATAGGATAAGATGCCCAACAGTCAAGTTTAAGCAGTTTTCATTGCTAAAACAAAAACAAAAAAGTTTAAACTTGATTGTTCAGCATCCTACCCTATATATGAGCATGTGTTTATATATATATAATACATCAGTTAATATTCCTTAGACAAAATGTATCAAAGACCATGCATAGATATATAGATATAAAGACACAAAAAAAGCAGAAAAGCTATGAACTTACATGCAGATGGGAAATACCAATTCCTAAGGCTTATACAACTGTTTTGAGCTGACAAGAAATAATGGTGATTACCATTATTAGATAACAGGCATCATTAAGATGTTTTCCTCATCATCAGCAGGCAACCTCTTACTATATATAAATAGCTCTGCCCTCAACCATGGAATCAAATCACAAACTGTGAAAGCACATGCATAATGCCACTTAAGCAAAAGGATACAGGCGAGCCAACAGGAATGCTAAAAATAGCTCCTCATTAGATTTATAAGTCAGCTTGACTAAAATCACAAATGTTCGGAGCAGAAATACAAATTTCCAGACAATAAAATCGATATTTTTGTGTATTGATCCAAATTATTTTGTTTCTTTATATATACAACTACATGTAGATTTTTTTTATATTTAGAGGTTTATTATTTATTTCTAGCTTCCCTTTTAACCTCAGGCTTTTGACATCAGACCTATTGTTTAAAGCTAAAAGCACATGGAATTTTTTTTTTTAATATTAGTATATTGTTTTTGCTGTTTAGATACTGTAACAACACAAGGTATTTCACTTGAATTTTCTTGTTAAAGTCTCAAGGTATGTTTTAAGACATTGCTTACTGTTGAGTTTATGGCATCTTAATTTATTAATTATTTTAATTAATATCTATTTTTTTGTCTAAATGAAACTGCAGTATAAGCATGAATTTGTAGGTGAAATTATATTTTTATTTTGAAATGTATATTTTGCTTTCAATGCTTACTTTTAATATACTGCAAATCTTTGAAAAATGAAGCTCAACAAATTATAGTTTTTAGCCTTTATAGTATTTGAGCTATTTAAGGAGTAATATGACTGAAATAATTTTATTCTAATCTCTCTCTCTCTCTCTCTCTCTCTCTCTCTATATATATATATATATATATATATATATATATATATATATATATAGAAATAGTGGACAGCTTCCGTTACCTGGGCGATAAAATCAGCAGTGGGGGAGGGTGCTCTGAAAGTACTGTAGCTAGAGTCAGAACTGGTTGGAAAAAGTTCAGAGAGCTTATACCACTATTAGCTGCTAAAGGGTTCTCACTAAAAATGAAAGGCAGGTTGTACGATGCCTGCATACGAACAGCAATGCTGCATGGCAGTGAGACCTGGGCATTGTGTGCAGAGGATATACGCAGACTAGAGAGGAACGAAGCTTGCATGCTCCGCTGGATGTGTAACAGTAATATACGTGAACGGCAAAGCATAAACGAACTAAGGAATAAATTAGAGATAAGAGGGATCAGATGTTGTTTACTCGAGAGAAGGCTACGTTGGTATGGACACGTGATGCGCATGAAAGTCGATAGCTGTATAACAAAGTGCAGGGCAATAAAGATAGACGGTAGTCACGGAATAGGCAGACCTAGAAAAACCTGGGACGAGCTGATAAACTCCGACATCACACACTTACACCTCTCCAAGACAATGTCACTGGACCGAGACCTTTGGCGGTACTCAGTAACAGAGAAGACCCGCCTTACCTAAATATATAGTAAAACCTACTCCAGCCAGTAGGCATCTCTAACAAATACACCCCGTCCCACCACCCCCACCCGATCCACACCACCCCGTTCTATGTAAAGTTATGTTGGTGCCGCGCCATCGAGGCCGAAACAAATGAGATCGTGTAGGTGTCACGACAAAAAAACACACAGTCCACGCTGTAATGTGGCCGTGTAGGCAACACGGTAAAAACCTCCCAGACCCACACTGTAAATGTGGTTGGTGTTAGGAAGGGCATCCAACTGTAGAAAACCTGCCAGACAGTCCTATGCGAGCAAGACAATCACTCTTGCCTCAAGTGGGACTACCCCCGTCCAAACCCATGCAAGCGTGGAACACGGACGTTAAACGCTGATGATGATGATGATGATGATATATATATATATTTATTTATTTATTTATTTATATATATGTATATATATATATATATATCAGATACATTGTGTCCCTTAGTCTTGCAATTGGGGGATGCTGGTGCCACCATAAAATACTCCCAGCCCACTCAGTAAAGTAGTCATGTTGGTATCATGATGAGACACACCCAGTTCCATCTGAAACATGATAGTACTGATGCCATAATAAAAGACATTTAGTCCACCCTGTAAGGTGGTAGCACTGATTCCATGATAAAATAGTCAGTCATGATACTTACAAAAGTCTGCCCACTGCTTTTATGTCTGTCAGTTGATTGCCAGATACATTTAACACCTGTGGAATAAATAGTTACAGAAATTGCAATCACTGAATCCTTATTTGTGAGTGCAGGTAAAAATTAGTAGTGGTACTAGTAGAAGATTTTGTCTGGTATAAGTGCCATGTGTATACATATATTTTTTCAAATGCAGGTAGGTTCAATAGAAGTGGTTGATAGCTTCCGGTACCTAGGTGATCAGATTAGCATGGGAGGGGTGTTCCGAGGTGATAGTATCTAAAATAAGGACGGGTTGGAAGAAGTTTAGGGAGCTGCTTCCTCTGTTGATAAAGAAGGGTTTCTCCCTGCGTACGAAAGGCCGGTTATATGATGCATGTGTGACGTGCGTGATGCTGCATGGTAGTGAGACATGGGCAACAACTGCAGAGGATATGCGATGGTTGGAGAGAAATGAATGAAGTATGCTATGTTGGATGTGCAATGTCAATGTACGTGAATGACCAAGTATGGATGTGTTGAGAGAGAAACTGTGTTTAAGAGGGATAAGTTGTAGTGTGGGGGAGAGAAGATTGTGATGGTATGGACATGTGATGCGCATGGAGGATGACCGCTGGGTAAAGAAGTGCCAAGTAATGCCAGTAGAAGGAAGACCACGAAAAACATGGGCGGAGGTGGTGAGAGCAGACTTCAAATTGCTGAAGCTCATGGAGGAGATGATGTAGGACCATGACAAGTGGAGAGATGCTGTGCTGAATAGGACCCATCCCACCCTTGCAAGCAGGGAAAAGTGGATGTAAAATGATGATGATGATGATGATGATGATGATGATATATATATCGGAATGTTGTTGGGAATGGTGTTAGAAATTACGCTAGTGCTCTTAGAACCACTGATGCTCAAAAGAAAGAGGCCTGGAAGTGTTACTTTGAGAGGCTGATAAATGTGAAAAATAAATGGGAGGAGGAAAGACTAACCCCAGCTTACTCAACAGAAGGACCAGCTATTGAAGTTGACAGTTATAGGGTCAAAGAAGCAATCATGGAAATAAATAATGGTAAAGCTATGGGACTATAAGAGATAATTGCTGAGATGCTAAAACCACCTGGAGAAGTAGGAGTTGAATTTATATCCCACATAGTCAATCAGGTAATACAGAAAGGAGTCATATCCAATGATAGGCACAGCAGTACAATCATAAATTGCTACAAGGACAAAGATGATGCTCTATAAAGGAGCAACTACAAGTTATGAAAGTGACAGAAAGTGTTCTAACATAGCTAATTAAAGAAATAGTCAAATTAGGCAAGATAGAGTTCAATTTTATGCCTGAGAAAAGTACTACAGGTGTCCTCTTCTAAGTGAGACAACTACAAGAAAAGAGGAAAACAGGGCACAGATTCCCTCAGGGAAAAGGCTTTGCTCAGTGTGCAGGAAAGGAGTAGGTAGAAATTCCATCCTATGCTCCAAATGCAAGCTTTGGGTATAAAGAGATGTAGTGGGATCACAGGCAAGCTATCATATTATGTAGGTTTTATATGCAGCCAATGCACAGGTGCAGTAAGTAACATGTGTCCACAGGATACTAGCTCCTTCAAATGCTCAGAGGGCTCTGTAGAAATGATCAACAGTTTCTGTTACTTGGGTGACCAAATTAGCAGTAGAGGTGGGTGTTCTGAAACTACAGTAGCCAGAGTAAGAATGAGATGGAAAAGTTCAGGGACCTGTTAGCTAAAAAAGAATTTTCTCTCAAAATGAAGAGCAGATTGTATGATGCATGTATGTGAACAGCAACATTGCCTGGTAGTGAAACCTGGCCACTCTGTGGAGAGGACCTGTGAAGATTGGAAAGAAATGAAGCCTGCATGCTCCAGTGGATGTGTAATAGTAATAATATACATGAACAGCAAAGCATAAATGAACTGAAAGAGCAACTGGCCATAAGAGGGATCAGATGCAGTGTACAAGAGAGTAGAATGCATTGGTATGGCCATGTGATGCATATAAAGGATGACAGATTTATGAAAAGGTGCAGGGTGATCAAAGTTGATGGAATCTGTGGAATAGGAAAACCTAGGAAGACTTGGGATGAGCTGACCTTGCACAATTGCACCTCTCAAAGATGATGGCACAACATCGAGATTTTTTTGGGATTATGCAGTAATACAGAAGACCCACCCTCCCAGGTGCACAGATTGAAGCATACATCTAGTATGCACCACTTAACCCTTATCATCCCTCCCTTTCTATACACCTCCCACACACTAACACACAACTTACACCCTAATTACCCCACCTTTCTCCCATACCTTTACACCCCCTCCCCAGTCCATAGTCAACACTGTAATGTGGGTGTCGTTAGGAAGGGCATCCAGCCATAGAAACCAATGGGACAGCCTATCTAACCCATAATAGTGTGGAAAATAGACATTAAAAAATGATGACGATAATGATGATGATATTGATCTAGCTTTTGTTGATCTAGAAAAGGCCTTTGACACATTACCTTGATCTGTCACCTTGTGCTCCTTAAGGAAATTAGGTGTAGAAGAATGGCTTGTGAGAGCAGTACAAGTCATGTACCAAGGAGCTATCAGTAAAGTGAGAGTAGGAAGTGAGTTTAATGAGGAATTCAAGGTATTTAGGAGTTCATCAGGGTTCAGTTCTCAGCCCACTTCTGTTCATTATAGTTCTCCAGATCATAACAGAAGTTTAAGACTGGCTGTCCATTAGAATTTCTTTATATGGATGATCTGGATCTTATAACTGAATTCGTGAAAGAACTAGAGAATTTAGAATCAAAAGAGCTGAGAGTAAACTAAGAAAAAACTAAAGTGCTGGGAAGATAGGACCCTGATCCCATCAGCGAAATGACCCAGCTCAATATGCAGAAACAGAGTAGGCATAAACTCTGTACGATGTACACAAGAATTGTAGTGGGATAGCAGGCTGACTAATAGAAAAGGAAGTCTTTGTATGTAATGATGCACAGGAGTAATCAATGGGAAGAGCGTGATATAAACCTTTTCCAATCACATGGGGGATCCATAGAAGTGGTTGATAGCTTCTGCAGCCTAGGTGATCTAATTAGCAGTGGAGAAGGGTGCTCCAGGAGCATAATAGCTAGAATAAGGATAGGATAGGAGAAGTTTAGAGCTACTCCTAATGTTGACAAGAAAAGGTGTCTCCCTATGAACAAAAGGCTGGTTGAAATACACTTGTGTGTAAAGTGCAATGCTGCATGGTGGTGAAACATGGGTTGTGACTGCAGAGGACATGTGTAAACTGGAGAGAAATTAAGGAACCATGCTTCAATAGATGTGTAGTGTAAATGTGAGAGAGTGGCAAAGATTGAATCAACTGAGGGAGAAACTGGGTTTAAGAGGAAATAGAAGTAGTGTCCAAGAGAGAAGACTGCATTGGTATGGGCATGTGATGTGCATGGATGATGATCGATGGGTGAAGAAGTGCCAGGAAATCCAAGAGGAAAGAAGCCACATTAGAGGTAGACCAAGAAAGACCTGGGCAAAGGTGGTGAGAGCTGATCTCAAATCACTGACACTCACAGAGGAGATGATGAAGTGAACAGATGCAGCGCTGAAAAGGAAACCATCCCACCCAAATACAAGCATGGAAAACCAGGTGTAAAAATGACACTGATGATGTGTGTGTGACAGCTCACTCCTATGTATGTGTGTGTGTGTGACAGCTCACACCTATGCAGGTTTAGCTGGCCTCCTCCAAGGTATATCTCGCTGGAGGTGTCTTGGGTAATTTAATGATAGGGACCTCAGTCCTATCATCTCATTTCTACAGCTGAGTAAACTGGAGCAATGTTAAATAAAGTGTCTTGCTCAAGGAAACAACACATGACCTGGTCCGAGAATTGAACTCACAACCTTTCGATTGCAAGCCCAATGCTCTAACCACTAAGTCATGCGCCTTCACATGATGTTGATGATTTATTCCCATTTACTTATTATTAAACTCTGCTTGGGCTGTGGGTTAGCAGTATTGGTAGAGTGTCAGATAACATACTTTGTGACATATAATTATGTTCCTTTACATTCTGAGTTCCAATCCCTCCCCCAAAATTGTTGGCCTTGTGCCTAAATCAGAAACTATTATTAAACTCTGTTAGGGTTACTGAAGCCATTGACATCACCAGGTCTGGTCCTATCTTGTACCCAATCCACGGAATAGCATTGAGTGCTTAAACTGGTAAACTATCTATAACTGAAATTTACACAAGCAGCTATATATATATATGTGTATCATCATCATCATCGATTAATGTCCATCTTCCACGCTGGCATGGGTGGAAGTTGTGTCAGATGGCCGTGTCTTGCTTATATAGGGGTGTTTCTGGCTAGTTTTTTACAGCTGGATGCCCTTCCTAATGCCAAACACATTTGCATAAATATATATATATATATATATATATATATATATATATATATTTATGTAAATGTGGTTCGCTGAAGCTCACGGAGGAGATGACAAAGGACCGTGACAAGTGGAGAGATGCCGTGCTGTACAGAGTCCATCCCACCCTTGCAATCAGGGAAAAGCGGATGTAAAATGATGATGATATATATATACATATATTTATATTTAATATAGAAATGGCTTCTACAGGACTAGAACTGTTTCATTTGAAAGAAATTATCGTCTATATCATCATCATTTCATTTTACGTCCGCTTTTTCCCTGCTTGCAAGGGTGGGACGGTAACTGATTTTGGCTTGATTTCTACAGCTGGATGCCCTTCCTAACACCAACCTCACTTACAGTATATATATATATATATATATATATATATATGTGTGTGTGTGTGAATGAAGTAATTCCGTCGGAAAAGTCCAGGAAAAAAGAGTGCTCTATGTAGGTAACAGAGCTTAATAGTTATGTAATAAACAACATAAGGCAATTATTCCATTTACCAGTGGTTTCTTAAAAGCAAAAAATTTTGCTTTCAATCATCAGAAAGAAAAAATCCTGGTCTGTTTATTGATATTGGATTTTAAAATCCAATATCAATAAACAAACCACAATAATTGACTTATGTTGTTTATTACATAACTATATATATATATATATATATATATACAGAGACACACATACATACAAACATACACACATACATACAAACATACATACATACATACAACCTTGCCACCAGGAAGGTGGCCAGTCAAAAAAAATATACTCGAAATTAAGAGAAAGTGATAACATACATACATGGTATGTGTGTATAGTTATATGAGTTAAAATATGTGTGATTGCTTTTATCAGCCGTAAATTATTGAGCTCTACAATGAAAAGTGGAATGAAATTCTATTGATTTCAATGATGTTGTTCAACCAATGTATAAGTGTAGTATACAAGTGTCTGAGTATTCCACAGATATGTGTACCCTTAAAATAATCCTCCCACAGCCTAACACTCCACACTCCGCCCATTTCCTAACACCTTACCTATCACCCACATACCTACACTCTACCCTTCTCTAGATAAGTCCCCCAACCTAGATCAACCTCTCCAATCCCTATGCACCTCCCCCACACCAGCCTAACCCCAGTACATACCGAAATGTGGTCATGCTGGTGACACAACAAAAAGCTCCCTGTCCACACTTTAAAGTGGTCATGTAGGCGACACAACAAAAAGTGCCCAGCCCACATTGTAAAGTGGTCGTTTTGATGCCATGGTAAAAAGCACCCAATAGCGTCTGTAAATGTGGTTGCCGTTAGGAAGGACATCCAGTTGTAGAAATCAAGCCAAAATCAGTTCTGTATGAGCAAGACACAATCATCTGATTTGGCTTGTCTCATGTTGGGACAACTAATTTAACCCATACTAGAGTGAAAAATGGATGTTAAACATTGATAAGTATGATGATGAATGAATGTGACAAGGCTGGCCATTTTAATTACTATTACAGTCCATCTGACAGGCTTCCAAGCAGTTTCTGTCTACCCAATTTTACTCAGAAGGCTTGGATAAACCCGAGGCTTCAGTAAATAACACTTGTCCAAGATGGCCAAACAATTAAGAAGTTCACCTAATAATCATTAGGTACTGGGTTCAATCCCAGTGTGTAGCATTTTGGGAAAGTGACATTTGTCATAACCTTGGGTCAACCAATGTGAGTGAAATAAGGTAGACAATCTGTTTGAAAGTCCATTGGATAGACTCTATCTGTAATTCAAAGGGCCAGCATTTTCAAACACTGCCATGCTGAATCTTCCTGAGAATTTCGTTAACCCTTTAGCATTTAGATTACTCTATTTATACTATTATATTTTTGTAGTATTGTCTAATAATCTCACATAATATCGAATCTATGAAATTCTGATATTATTTATTTTGAGAATAAAATAAAGTACCAGTAATGCACTGGGTATTTGCTGGCCTTGTGCCTAAAGTAGAAACAATTATTTATTTTGAGGGCGGTAGATTGGCAGTATCGGTAGAGGGTTGGACGCCATGCTTTGACGCATAGAGTTACGTCCCTTTTCAATCTGAGTTCAAATCCCACCGAGGTTAACTTTACCTTTCATCCTTACGGGGTCGATAAAATAAAGTACCAGTAATGAACTGGGTAATTGCTGGCCTTGTGCCAAAAGTAGAAACAATTATTTATTTTGAGAATAATATCTTAACATCAGTGGCCAGTTACAGCCAGTTTAAAGAGAAAGAAGTGAGAGAATTCTGGCTGGATCCAGTTGATTTAAATAATAAAGGGTTAAAGATACACATGTCTGTGGAATTCTCAGTCACTTACACTTTAATTCCCTGAGCAGGCTGTTTATTTGACCAATTAACTGAAGCAATCATTAAAACCAACATATGCTTATTCCAAAAAGGAAAATAAGCAGAAGAATTTAAAAATTCAAATGTCATATTTTACCTGCAAATTCTTTAAATTCTTCAGGCCAGACACATTGGTGATTCGATTATCAGCAACATCAAATTCTCGCAAACAATGACTTGCGACAATATTATAAAAGTTTTTTATCTTATTGCCAGATGCTGCAAACCCTTCCAACCTTTCTAAAACACTTAAAAACTGAAGACAAAAATGAATATTACCACCAAAGAAATTATTGAATATATATATTACAGATTTTTAGTTTATAACAAAAAGCCTTTCTACAAGTTGTTGTTGCCTATCCTAGACTCTATTGATAAGATTTCTAGGTAAAGGTATCCACCATGACTATTTTTATTCCGAATTTCGTATATCATTGGCTACATTATCCAATATGACTTTTCTAAGATGTAATTTGAGGGTAATTTGACTGCCATTTCTTGCATGTCAAGTAACTATGTAGACAGTCACTTATTTACATTCAATTTTTACAATATGTAATTGTGTTTGGCATTAATAGGTGACTAGATGTTGTCATGTTCCATGATATCTTCTAGAATTGTGTACATGGAAGACCATATCTAAATAATGTGACACATTCTCCTGTTCTAATCTTGTCACTTCAGCTACAAACCTAGGCAATGCTTCTCATAATGGAGAATAGCACAAGCTAACCAATTATTGAGACTTGACTGATTGCTTCCTTTTCATGCCAGTTGCCATTGAGAATGGCAGTCCCTCAGTTACAATTTTCTTCCGGAATGCAAAATCAGCCGGAATGCATCCACCTGAGGGAGGAGCTTCGTGGGGGGGGAATGGCTCATGCAGCAGGGGTCACTGTCGCCATAGTAATACTTTCACCATCTTATGTGCAAAGCACAGCTGACATATACCACATAGCCATTATTTTATTTTTATTTTTTATTTGAGGGCGGTGAATTGGCAGTATCAATAGAGGGTTGGACGCCATGCTTTCTAGCATAGTTACATCCCTTTACGGTCTGAGTTCAAATCCTGTCAAGGTTAACTTTGCCTTTCATCCTTATGGGGTCGATAAAATAAAGTACCAGTAATGTACTGGGTAATTGCTGGCCTTGTGCCAAAAGTAGAAACAATTATTTTATTTTTATTTTTCCTCATTTTTTTCTTTTCATGTTTATTATATTTATCCTTCATTTTAAATACTTTCATCATAGTATACTTTTGAGCAAGATTTTATTGTTAATTTAAAAAAATTCTATTTGACTTACAATCACGGATTCTAATCTATTGTTGGAAACATTCAGGTAGCATAGATTTGGACAACCCATCAAGTGAAAAGTTGTTATTTCTTCTAAGTTGTTATTATCAAGCCGCAATGAATGGAGATTCTCACATTTTAATCCTCCTGGTCCTATATTGATAAAAAGCAGAGGTACAATGGATTTATTGGTTGCACTGTTACATATCATCTTTAAAATAATGACAATTTCATTGAGATTATTGAAAAACAAATTACTGATTCCATTACTAAAGCTGAACTATGTTTATAGTGAACAAATGAAATTAAACAAAACAGAGGGTAAGACTATTGCAAAGTTTTTATTAATGATAATGAACATCCATCAGTTTCAACGATGAGCATTCCAGCTGTTTGATCAATGGAACATCCTGCACATGAAATTAACATGTGACTGGGCATTCCATAGACACATGTCTAAGTTTGTCTCAAGCCCGGACACTCATCAGGCCGGTGCCTATCCTAGTTGTCATGGAATTAAACGACCAAGAGTACAAGATTTCTCCTGGGACAAGATGCCAGTCCATCACAGAGTGAAACTCCCAGCTATTACTAGTACTCATTTTTGGCTAAGTATACTGGAGCAATGTGAAATGAAGTGTTTTGCTCAAGAACACAACATACAACCTAGTCAAGGAATCAAACCCACAACATTATGATTGTAAGTCCAACACCCTTATCACTCAGCCACACACTTCTACACATGTACCCATAACATAATTCTCAGGGAGATCGGTGTGTGACAAGGCCAGCATTATGAATTACAGGTGCAGTTCATCTGACAAGCTTTCAAACAGTTTCCATCTACCTAATTTCACTCAGAAAGTATAGCTTGACCTGAGGCTATGGTAAATAACATTTGCCCAATATATCACAGTGGGATTGAATTGAAGACCAAAGGATTATGAAGTGAATCTCTTAACCATTCGTCCATGCTGTATCCATTCTTTGACAAAATATATTTAGACAGTTATTAATTTTTTCATAGACTTCCAGACAGATTTTATTTCTGTAGATATTAGTAAAAGACTACAGTGATAATATATAAACTTCTATTTATGCCAGTCTAGAATTCAAATTCTCCGTTTTTCTCTTGGATTTTCAATTAATATTTTACATATTATTAATAATGTCTCATTCTGTTGGACCCTTCCTAAAAACTAACCTTCTAGTATTATTAGGCAGTATCGGTAGAGTCGGATGCCATGCTTTCTAGCATAGTTACGGCCCTTTACAGTCTGAGTTCAAATCCCGCCGAGGTTAACTTTGCCTTTCATCCTTACGGGGGTCGATAAAATAAAGTACCAGTGATGTACTGGGTAATTGCTGGCCTTGTGCCAAAAGTAGAAACAATTATTATTAATTAATTATTCTAGAACCTTCCTGCATCTCGCTCACTAACTTTGTAAACACTTTGCTCCTTCTCTCATATGCCCCCTCCCCCGTCTGATCGCAAGTATAAAATAAACCTTGCTGGGTTCCCAAGGACAGAATTTATCTATCTATCTAATCTATCTTACGGACGATCTGTCAATTTTGAGAATGTAAGCAAAATACTTGTCTTTCCTTTTACCCGTAGTCGACTCAATAAGCAGTTTTAAACTTCTATTTATGCCAGTCTAGAATTCCGATTCTCTGTTTTTCTCACGGATTTTCAATTAAAATTTTACATGTTTTTAATAATATGTCTCATTCTGTTGGACCCTTCCTAAAAACTAATCTTCTCCTAAAGTTACCCATCCCCCCCCCCCCCACACCACCATTGCTATATGGTCCAATCATAACTCAGCGGCCTATAGTTAGTTCTCTAACAACACAGCTACCACCTCGATTACTACTCCTTAAGTTTAGACCTGTTTGATGGGTGGACTGCGGAATTTGGAAAGTCTAAGCACTCAATGACAATGTCACAGATAAAGATAAATTCACCTCCCGCTGCAGGATGAGAATACAAGGACCCCTCTTTATTTCAGACACGGATGACCAACATAATTCCATCTCCCACACCCCTCCCTGCCATCTATCCCACCCTCCCAACTTCAGAGTTGGTACCATGAACGTAAGCACATTGAAAGGTTGCTCAAATGAGGTTGTAGACATGCTTGAACGTAAAGAAGTTGATGTTTGTTGTATTCAAGAAGACTAGGTAGATAGATGGGTCTGTCAGATTCATCGTGGGTAAAAAACGATGCTATAAACTTTTCTGGATGGGAAATGACAACGGACTGGGTGATGTAGGAATTATGTTAGCTGAAAAATGGGTAGATAAGGTAATTGATGTAAATAGAGTGAATGACAGAATAATTAAAATAAGACTAGTTCTAAATAGAACTACTGTGACAATAATATCCGCTTATGCACCCCAATCTGGTCTACTTGACTTTATAAAGGACAGGTTCTATGAGATGCTAATGCACACTACCACCCAAATAACCGACAGCAACTACTTAATTATTGTTGGCGATCTAAACGGTCACGTTGGACAACATAGTGATGGCTATGATGGAATCCATGGAGACTATGGGGCTGGAAATAGAAATGAGGAGGGCTTCAGAATCCTGGAATTCTGTGATGCTAATAACCTAACTATCTGTAACACAAACTTCAAAAACGAGAAAATCACTTGATCACCTATAGATCAGGGGAATACGCTAGCCAGATAGATTATATCCTTACTAGAAGAAGGGACAAAGTGCCTGTTGTAAACACGAAATCCCTCCCCCATGAAGAATGCACTTCCCAACATAGCCTAGTAGTAAGTGACCTCATAATCAGGAATAGATGTACTCGACGACAGAGGAGGCCTACCTTGAGGAGAAGAATATGGAAGTTGAAGGACCCCATAGCCAGTGACAAATTTAAAAGCTTATTACTTGATGCCTTTGACAATAAGGAAGAGCAATTAGAGACGTGCAATATAGAGGAACAGTGGAAATTCTTGAAAGTGAACCTGCTGAAAGCAACGGATGAAATCTGTGGCTGGAGCAGACCTATTGGCAGGAGGAGAGTAACTTGGTGGTGGAACAGTAAGGTGGAGGAGACAATCAAGGCCAAAAAGCAGGCTTGGAAAGAGTATAGCAGGATGGGGGAAGTAGAGAGCACTATCAAGTGGCCAGGAGAGAAGCTAGGAGACAAGTGTACCTTGCAAAAAGGGAAGCAGAGGATAGAAAGTTCAAGCATGTTCTACAACGTGAAGACCAAAAACGTGAGGTGTTCAGGATTGCTAGACAATGTGTCAAGGAAAACCGTGATATTGTCGGGGAGAAGTGTGTCCATAATGATAACGGTGTACTTGCCCTCGCTGATACTGATATTAAGAAGATAGCCTGGAAGTGTCACTACGAGAGACTATTAAATGAGGAGAATAAATGGGAAAAAGATAGTCTGCCCCAAATCAATCCAATAGAGGGACCAGCAGTGCAAGTTAAAGGTAGTATAATAAGTAAGGCAATCAAAGATATGAAGACAGGCAAGGCAGCTGGGCCTTCGGAGATAGTTGCTGAGATGTTCAAGGCATCTGGAATGGTGGGACATACTATCGTCACCCGTATAGTTAACCAAGTAATACAGAATGGGGTCATACCAAAAGACTGGGGTAGCATCATCATTATTAACTGCTACAAGGGTAAAGAGGATGCTCTAGATAGGGGAAACTATAGAGGCATTAAGTTAGTTGACCAGGTCATGAAGGTCACAGAAAGAGTTATAGCGCAACTAATCAGAGAGCGAATTGATCTAGATGAAATGCAGTTTGGGTTTGTGTCAGGTAAAAGTACCACAGACGCTCTTTTCCTTGTATGACAACTACAGGAGAAGTACCTAGCTAAAAGTAAACCCCTCTACTTAGCTTTTGTAGACCTGGAGAAAGCCTTTGACAGAGTCCCCTGCTCCATTATCTGGTGGGCTCTTAGAAAACTAGGTGTAGATGAATGGCTTGTGAGAGCTATACAAGATATGTATAAAGAAACAGTCAGTAAGGTTAGAATTAACAATGAATATTGTGAAGAATTTAGTGTAAAAGTTGGTGTTCATCAGGGCTCTGTCCTTAGCCCCCTCCTATTTATTATTGCCCTTCAGGCTATAACAGAGGAGTTCATGACCGACTCCTCATGGGAACTCCTATACACAGATGATCTAATGCTCATAGCTGAATCAATGGCTGAACTAGAGAAGAAATTCCAAACATGGTAGCATGGCCTAGATTCAAAAGGCCTTAAAGTTAACTTGTCTAAGACTAAAGTTCTAGTTTGTAGAAAGGAAAATAGGGCACAGGTGCCCTCAGGAAAATGGCCATGCTCAGTGTGTAGGAAAGGAGTAGGCAGAAATTCCATTTTATGTCCCAAATGCAAAGTATGAGTACATAAAAGATGTAGTGGGATCACAGGTAAACTATCTAAGAACGTAGACTTTATATGTGGCCGATGCTCAGGTGCAATAAGTAGCAAGTGTCCACAGGATACTAGCTCCTTCTATTGCCCAAATGGTTCTATAGAAATAGTGGACACATTCCGTTACCTGGGTGACAAAATCAGCAGTGGTGGAGGGTGTTCTGAAAGTACAGTAGCCAGAGTCAGAACGGGATGGAAAAAGTTCAGAGAGCTTATACTGTTGTTGGCCACAAAAGATTTCTCTCTAAAAATGAAAGGCAGATTGTATGATGCCTCTATACGAACACCAATGCTACATGGCAGTGAGACATGGGCATTATGTGCAGAGAACCTGTGCAGACTGGAAAGGAATGAAGCATGCATGGTCCACTGGATGTGTTATAGTAATATACGTGAACAGCAAAGCATAAATGAACTAAGTGAGAAATTAGGAATAAGAGGGATCAGATGCTGTTTACTTGTATAAAAAAGATGCTGTTTACTTGTATAAAAAAGTGCAGGGCGATCAAAATTGATGGTAGTTACGGAGTAGGTAGACCCAGAAAATCCTGGGACGATCTGATAAATTCCGACCTTATACACTTGCACCTCTATAAGACAATGTCACTGGACCGAGATCTTTGGCCCTACGCAGTAATACAGAAGACCTGCCTTGCCTATATACAAAGCATAACCTACAGTCAGTAGGCACCTCTTCACCAAATATACACCCCAATCCACTACCCCTACGCTATCCTCCCACTCCAACCAACACCACCCTCTCTCTGTAAAGTTGGTACCCAACATCCAGTCCAAATAAATGAGATAATGAGATCGAGATCATGTAGGTATCACGACAAAAAACACACAGTCCACATTGTAATGTGGCCGTGTAGGTAACATGGTAAAAGGTTCCCAGTTCCACACTGTAAATGTGGTTGGTGTTAGGAAGGGCATCCAGCCGTAGAAAACCTGCCAGATGGTCCTACATGAGCGAGACACGGTCACCCAACCAACCTTGCCTCAAGTGGGACAACTCCCGTCTAACCCATGCTAGCATGGAAGATGGACGTTAAACGAAGATGATGATGATGATATATATCTCAGCAATAGACAGTGCAGTAACGATAATAGGGTACAGTACTTTGATGTGTTTAATGGCGCTCTGTAGACATAATCATCTGTGGGTCTTAATATATGTAAGAAATAACAAACTCACACTCACATATAGACAAATATATATATACACATATAGTAATAATAATAAATTTGAAGACTAAAATCCAATGGGTGAAAGCAGCGATTCTTTGCTTAAACTTTAATCTGTTATTTTAATAAATATATATATACATATATATAGTAGAATAATCGAGTATCGAAAAATCGGCGCACGAGTTCACGATAAACAAAATTCGACATGAGTGGCAGAGGGCTCATATATATATATATATATATCTATATATCTATATATATATATACATATATATATCTATATGTATATAGATATATATATGGCAGGTTTTCTATGGCTGGATGCCCTTCCTAACACCAACCACGTTTATATATATATATATATATATATATATATATATATATATATATATATATATATATACATATATATATAGATATTTATATATAAACGTGGTTGGTGTTAGGAAGGGCATCCAGCCGTAGAAAACCTGCCAGACAATCCTATATGAGCGAGACGTAGATCTTGCCTCAAGTGGGACAATTCCCGTTTAAACCCATGCTAACGTGGAAGATAAACGTTAAACGATGATGATGATGATGATATATATATATATATATTAACAGTTTGACTCCACACTACCAGTGGTTTCCAGATGGAAACACATCTAAATCATCAGGTTAATTGAGTTAATACAGTTGATGACATGTTGTTAACCCTTTAATATTTACTCTATATTTACTATTGTATTTTCACAGTAAAAGCTTTATCTTACATAATATCTCACATAATAATATCGAATCTACGAGATTTTGATATTTATTTTGAGAACAATACCTTGATATCAGTATGAATGGCCAGTTACAACCAGTTTGAACAGAAAGAGGTGAGAGAATTCTGGCAGGATATGGCCAGTTTAAATGTTAAAGCGCCCGATTGATTGGATGAGGTGAAGTATTGGTTGGTGTTGATATGTTGATGTTGACAGCATGGAGAAATTCGTGTCCATGTGGAGCCATTAATTTTGGCAGAATCCAATGACATCTAGTATGTGAGTTAATGGGCATCCTGATGGCATCAATGAGTTTGGTAGCCCTTCTCCTTTGTATAAATAATGTTGCTGGTGTGCTGAATGGTAAATTGAAATATGATAGATCTAATGTTGGTGTTTTCATGTACATGCTGGATTCAGCATGTATATTACTATTTCTGTGAAGCCACTATTTTTTCTGTGAAGCTAATGCTATGTTTTATTTGAGGGCAGCCCTGTCAAATATATGTTTGTCAGACGATAAGCTATAGATTCTTCTAGTAATCCTATTTACATATTAAATGACTAACCAATTGGGGATTCAAATTATGACACTGTTATCAGATGAACTTAAGAGATTTTGAGTGTGATCTGAATCAACTGTATTAATAGCACCATATAAGACACTGTGGTGGTAGTGGTGAAGTGATATCTAAAGGAGATGGAGAGATGAACAATCACACAACCCCTACATACACATGTATATAAATATTTATACTTATATGCACATTGATGTACACATACTTATATGCATATTTATGTACACATACTTATATGCACATTTATGTACACATACTTATATGCACATTTATGTACACATACATATATGCACATTTATGTACACATACTTATATGCACATTTATGTACACATACTTATATGCACATTTATGTACACATACTTATATGCACATTTATGTACACATACGTATATGCACATTTATGTACACATACGTATATGCACATTTATGTACACATACTTATATGCACATTTATGTACACATACATATATGCACATTTACGTACACATACTTATATGAACATTTATGTACACATATATGCACATTTATGTACACATACTTATATGCAAATTTATGTACACATACTTATATGCACATTTATGTACACATACGTATATGCACATTTATGTACACATACTTATATGCACATTTATGTACACATACATATATGAACATTTATGTACACATACTTATATGCACATTTATGTACACATACTTATATGCACATTTATGTACACATACTTATATGCACATTTATGTACACATACTTATATGCACATTTATGTACACATACGTATATGCACATTTATGTACACATACGTATATGCACATTTATGTACACATACTTATATGCACATTTATGTACACATACATATATGCACATTTACGTACACATACTTATATGAACATTTATGTACACATATATGCACATTTATGTACACATACTTATATGCACTTTTACGTACACATACTTATATGAACATTTATGTACACATATATGCACATTTATGTACACATACTTATATGCACATTTATGTACACATACATATATGCACATTTATGTACACATACTTATATGAACATTTATGTACACATATAATATGCACATTTATGTACACATACTTATATGCACATTTATGTACACATACATATATGCACATTTATGTACACATACATATATGCACATTTATGTACACATACTTATATGCACATTTATGTACACATACGTATATGCACATTTATGTACAATACTTATATGCGCATTTATGTACACATACATATATGCACATTTATGTACACATACATATATGCACATTTATGTACACATACTTATATGCACATTTATGTACACATACTTATATGCACATTTATGTACACATACTTATATGCACATTTATGTACACATACATATATGCACATTTATGTACACATACATATATGCACATTTATGTACACATACTTATATGCACATTTATGTACACATACGTATATGCACATTTATGTACAATACTTATATGCGCATTTATGTACACATACATATATGCACATTTATGTACACATACGTATATGCACATTTATGTACAATACTTATATGCGCATTTATGTACACATACATATATGCACATTTATGTACACATACTTATATGCACATTTATGTACACATACTTATATGCACATTTATGTACACATACTTATATGCACATTTAAGTACACATACGTATATGCACATTTATGTACACATACTTATATGCACATTTATGTACACATACTTATATGCACATTTATGTACACATACTTATATGCACATTTATGTACACATACTTATATGCACATTTATGTACACATACTTATATGCACATTTATGTACACATACTTATATGCACATTTAAGTACACATACGTATTAGGCACATTTATGTACACATACTTATATGCACATTTATGAAGATATGCAAAAAGGTATGAATGAGAGAAACATTGTCATACATATAGGTATGTACACTACACAATGTATGTACACTACACAATATATGTACGCTATACAACGTATGTACACTACACAATGTATGTACACTATACAATATATGTACACTATACAATGTATGTACACTACACAATATATGTACACTACACAATGTATGTACACTATACAATATATGTACACTATACAATATATGTACACTATACAATGTATGTACACTACACAATGTATGTATACTATACAATGTATGTATACTACACAATGTATGTATACTATACAATGTATGTACACTATACAATGTATGTACACTATACAATGTATGTACACTATACAATGTATGTATACTACACAATGTATGTACACTACACAATGTATGTATACTACACAATGTATGTACACTATACAATGTATGTACACTACACAATGTATGTACACTACACAATGTATGTATACTATACAATGTATGTACACTATACAATGTATGTACACTACACAATGTATGTACACTATACAATGTATGTATACTACACAATGTATGTACACTACACAATGTATGTATACTACACAATGTATGTACACTACACAATGTATGTACACTACACAATGTATGTATACTATACAATGTATGTATACTATACAATGTATGTATACTACACAATGTATGTACACTATACAATGTATGTACACTACACAATGTATGTACACTATACAATGTATGTATACTATACAATGTATGTACACTACACAATGTATGTACACTATACAATGTATGTACACTATACAATGTATGTACACTACACAATGTATGTACACTATACAATGTATGTACACTACACAATGTATGTACACTATACAATGTATGTATACTATACAATGTATGTACACTACACAATGTATGTACACTACACAATGTATGTACACTACACAATGTATGTACACTACACAATGTATGTACACTATACAATGTATGTACACTACACAATGTATGTACACTACACAATGTATGTACACTACACAATGTATGTATACTACACAATGTATGTACACTACACAATGTATGTATACTACACAATGTATGTATACTATACAATGTATGTACACTATACAATGTATGCACACTATACAATGTATGTATACTATACAATGTATGTACACTACACAATGTATGTACACTACACAATGTATGTACACTATACAATGTATGTACACTACACAATATATGTACACTATACAATGTATGTACACTACACAATGTATGTACACTACACAATATATGTACACTACACAATGTATGTATACTACACAATGTATGTACACTACACAATATATGTACACTACACAATGTATGTATACTACACAATGTATGTACACTACACAATGTATGTATACTACACAATGTATGTACACTACACAATATATGTACACTACACAATGTATGTATACTACACAATGTATGTACACTACACAATATATGTACACTACACAATGTATGTATACTACACAATGTATGTATACTACACAATGTATGTATACTACACAATGTATGTATACTATACAATGTATGTACACTATACAATGTATGTACACTATACAATGTATGTATACTATACAATGTATGTACACTACACAATGTATGTACACTACACAATGTATGTACACTACACAATGTATGTACACTACACAATGTATGTATACTACACAATGTATGTACACTACACAATGTATGTATACTACACAATGTATGTACACTACACAATGTATGTATACTACACAATGTATGTATACTATACAATGTATGTACACTATACAATGTATGTACACTATACAATGTATGTATACTATACAATGTATGTACACTACACAATGTATGTACACTACACAATGTATGTACACTATACAATGTATGTACACTACACAATATATGTACACTATACAATGTATGTACACTTCACAATGTATGTACACTACACAATATATGTACACTACACAATGTATGTATACTACACAATGTATGTACACTACACAATGTATGTATACTATACAATGTATGTACACTATACAATGTATGTACACTATACAATGTATGTATACTATACAATGTATGTACACTACACAATGTATGTACACTACACAATGTATGTACACTACACAATGTATGTACACTATACAATGTATGTACACTATACAATGTATGTACACTACACAATATATGTACACTACACAATGTATGTACACTACACAATGTATGTACACTACACAATGTATGTACACTACACAATGTATGTACACTACACAATGTATGTACACTACACAATGTATGTACACTACACAATGTATGTACACTACACAATATATGTACACTACACAATGTATGTACACTATACAATGTATGTACACTACACAATGTATGTACACTATACAATGTATGTGCACTACACAATGTATGTACACTATACAATGTATGTACACTACACAATGTATGTACACTATACAATGTATGTATACTACACAATGTATGTATACTATACAATGTATGTACACTACACAATGTATGTACACTACACAATGTATGTACACTATACAATGTATGTGCACTACACAATGTATGTACACTATACAATGTATGTACACTATACAATGTATGTACACTACACAATGTATGTACACTATACAATGTATGTATACTACACAATGTATGTATACTATACAATGTATGTACACTACACAATGTATGTACACTACACAATGTATGTACACTATACAATGTATGTGCACTACACAATGTATGTACACTATACAATGTATGTACACTATACAATGTATGTACACTATACAATGTATGTACACTATACAATGTATGTATACTATTCAATGTATGTACACCACACAATGTATGTACACTACACAATGTATGTACACTACACAATGTATGTACACTATACAATGTATGTACACTATACAATGTATGTATACTACACAATGTATGTACACTACACAATGTATGTACACTACACAATGTATGTATACTACACAATGTATGTACACTACACAATGTATGTACACTACACAATGTATGTACACTACACAATGTATGTACACTATACAATATATGTACACTACACAATGTATGTACACTACACAATGTATGTACACTACACAATGTATGTACACTATACAATGTATGTACACTACACAATGTATGTACACTACACAATGTATGTACACTACTTGAAACGTAGATACTACAAGCAAGTTTAAATTTTAAAAGTGTTAAGCAGCAGCATATTGGAGATGAGTTTATGGTTTCCAGCCATTTAGCAACTATATTACATGTTAATTTCTTTATTACAGAATAATTAGAAATGCTGAAATCCATTTGTAAAAATATATTGAATCTTTTTTATACAAGTGTATCCGGTGAATTTCTTTATCTAGTATAACTATTGTATTTAAATATTAAAAGTTCCTCAGTGTATCCATAGTATTTAAGTAATAGGAACTGCATTACCTGGTATATCCATCAGGATGAAGTATCAAACACTAATTTACCCTCTCTTTAATATATAAGAAAATAATTATAAATTGGCTAAAAATTAGGTTATTATATTTCCATCACAGACATATATTAAAGCCATTCTTATATTTTGAAATAAGATGAATGAAGATGAAGATAATATGGCTAAGCAATTCACAAAGCCATTCATGAAGGTGCATGGCTTAGTGGTTAGAGCATTGGCCTTGCAATCGAAAGGTTGTGAGTTCAATTCTCAGACTGGGTGATGTGTTGTTTCCTTGAGCAAGACACTTTATTTCACATTGCCCCAGTTTACTCAGCTGTAGAAATGAGATCATAGGACTGGGGTCCCTATCATTCCACTGTAAAGTGGGCGTGTAGGTGCCACAAAAAGAAAGCATCCAGCACTTACTGTAAATGAGGTTGGTGTTAGGAAGGGCATCCAGCTGTAGAAATCAAGCCAGAATATGTTCCCATATGAGCAAGATAAGGTCAGCCGACCAGACTCTTCTTAATGGAGGCACATGGCTTAGTGGTTAGAACATTGGGCTTGCAATCGAAAGGTTGTGAGTTCAATCCTCAAACCGGGTGATGTGTTGTTTCCTTGAGCAAGACACTTTATAGAAATGAGATGATAGGAACTGGGGTTCCTATCATTCCACTGTAAACTGGTCATGGAGGTGCCATGGCAAAAAAGCACCTAGACCACACTGTAAAGTGGTCGTGTAGATGCCACAGGAAAAAAGCACCCAGCACTCACTGTAAATGAGGTTGGTGTTAGGAAGGGCATCCAGCTGTAGAAATCAAGCCAGAATCAGTTCCCGCCCCACCCTTGCAAGCAGGGAAAAGCAGGCGTAAAATGATGATGATGATGATTCACTTTCATTAAGGAAGCATTAGTTATCTCATTTCACAAGGTATGGTGTGTATTCAAGGTACACTTTCCCAAGTCAACTGACATTGGGGTGCTATTAGAGCAGATGGTGTGAGCTATCATGCTGACAGAGCACAGATGAAGACAAGCATCCAGTGCCCTAAAATTAGTCCTCTTTTGTCTTGCGAAGTAATGTTTGTTAACTAAACATTAACCCTTTCGCATTTACATTACTCTATATTTACTATTGTATTTTCACAGAAAAGGCTTTACCTTACATAATATCTCGCATAACATTTACATTGCTCTATATTTACTATTGTATTTTCACAGAAAAGGCTTTATCTCACATAACATTTACATTGCTCTATATTTACTATTGTATTTTCACAGAAAAGGCTTTATCTCACACAATTATTCACATAATACCGAATCTATGAGATTTTCATATTTATTTTCCAAACAATATGTTAATGTCTGTATGAGTGGCCAGTTACAACTGGTTTGGTCAGAAAGAGGTGAACAAATTCTGGCCAGATATGGCCAGTTTAAATGCTAAAGAGTTAAGTGTAGGCTAACCTCAAAAGAAACCTCCAGGTGAGATATAGCCCTGTAACTGTGGTATGAGCCACTGGTATGTTAACATGGTCTGATATCCCAGTAACCAGTTCTTAATTATCGGTTAAATGACAATCTTTAATTTGGGGGCTTTCATCCAACAACCCCATCCCTGTAAAAACAACAAAAGCTGCTAAATAAACTAAGGAAAATAGTCACTCTAGTAAGCAAGAATAGTAGAAGCTCACAACCCAATGTCCCTAGGGAATGGGGAAATTTCAATTTATTTATATCATCACAGAAGAAGAATAAAGTAGTTTATTTGAGACAAAGACAATGTAAATATTGATTATAGATGATAAAAAATGGTTGCAGTGAGAACAGAAAATGAAATGAACAAAAAGAAACCATTGATCACATATTTTTGTTGAATTCTGTGAAATAATCACATTGATCAAGACATAATTTCTCCAAAATACAGACTAGTATTGCCTTAATCATATACACAGCCATATCATCACATTTCAGCAGATTTTGATGTCTCCAGCCCCAACTAGCTTTACATTTTATAATGGCTTTCGTAAGTTTTATTTATGTTGTATTTACGTATATGCTAATGATATCACATTTGTATATAAGTAAAGTTGTGTTTCTGCACAATAATATTACCATAGTATGTATCCTTTATAAGTATTCGCAGAGAAGCACTAGGTTTAGTTTGTTTCAATTCAACGGTGATTTTCAAGAATCTAATCTAATGTGGATAATAAATTGTGCTTTGATGCTTGAAGTGAAGTATGAAGTTCATCATGTATCTATGTCCATCCACCATTTTATAGATTCTCTCTCTAACACACATACACACACATGTATACATAAACATGTGTGTGTGTATGTATGTATATATATACATACATACACACACACATGTATACATAAACCTATGTGTGTATGTATGTATATATATACATACATACACACACACATGTATACATAAACCTATGTGTGTGTGTGTGTTTGTGTCTATATATATATACATACACACACAAATATTTATATATATATATATATATATACATTAATTATATACATATATACATATATACATATATATATACATATATGCATACACATACATACATACATACATACATACATACATACATACATACATACATACATACATACATACATACATACATACATACATACATAAAGTGTCTTTATGCTTTTGTATTTTGTTTCCATCATTTCCGTTTGCAGAATTCATTCAGCCTGGTATATATTTACAGTTAATGTTGTGTTTGACTAATGAGGAAATGAAACCTCGCATCTCTTGCAGGTCAATTTACATTGGGGAGGAAATAAATTTATCACTTTAAAACAACGCACCCTCGTTAATTATACAATGCTATTCGTGCCTACTTGTAGTAGACTAGGTGGTTCAAAGTTGTCTGGACCAAGGGACAAAATCTCAAGTGGCAAGATAGAAATGATCCATATTTTAATTAGTTATCTGTTGCCTCATCGATGGGATCATCTAGGGTCTTATACATGTGGTGTGTATAAATCTATAAACATACACACACATATAATGCAGCAAAATAATAGCTGTTTCCATATTTGGCACAAGGCCAGTAATTTTGAAGGCGGGAGAGAAAAGTTGATTATATTGACCCCAGTACTTGAGCAGGGAATTGTTTTCATTTATGTTAGATTAAAGTTTACAGTATCAATGCACCTTTTTGGCAATGAAAAATAGACTAAGTTGGATATATGAGCCCCCTGGTGACAGAAAAAAGTGGACAGCATCACCCGGATGATTCAAACTCAAATCTGCTGTATACCGGTGTGCTGTGCTTACCAGTTGCACCAAAGTGACTCTGACAAAATGTTCTGTTATTATAAGCCTTATCTATTGGCCAGCACATAATGAAACAATCTATTTTTAGAACCATTGAGCAGGTTATGAATTATTTTTGAATTTATGTTAACATAAAGTTAACACTTCAACACACATCTTTTACTATGAAAATTAGTCTAAGTTGGGCATATAAACTCCCAGGGACATCAGGACATTGCTGATGATTTCAGTAGAATGAAACAGTGCTACTCCTGTAGATGTCATTTCTATCTGAAACAAATTATATTTATATATTACCCGTCTAAACCCATGCTAGAGTGGAAGATAGACGTTAAAACGATGATGATGATGATGATGATGATATATATATATATATATATATATATATACATATATATATACATTATAACTGGAATAGGAAGAGTCAGGACCCCGACGGCTGAGCTCCGGTCCGACAGTTTCGACAGCTAGATCCTAACTAGATCCTACATTATAACATATATATTATATTCAATGATATTAAATAAATGGAAACTATATTTATAAAACCATATTTATTCTATTATATCATCATCATCATCATCATCGTTTAACGTCCATATTCCACGCTTGCATGGGTTTGGACGGGAATTTTCCCACTTGAGGCATGATTGGTTGTCTTGCTCATATAGGACTGTCTGGCAGGTTTTCTACGGCTGGATGCCCTTCCTAACACCAACCACGTTTACAGTGTGGACTGGGAGGTTTTTACCGTGTTACCTACACGGCCACATTACAGCGTAGACTGTGTGTTTTTGTCGTGACACCTACACGCCCTCCGTTGTTTCGGACTGGATGCTGTGGTACCAACATAACTTTACATTGGAAGGGGTGGGGGTAGTGGGGCCGGGGTGTATTTTTGTTAGAGGTGCCTACTGACTGTAGGTTTCGCTTTGTACTTAGGCAAGGCGGGTCTTCTGTATTACTGTGTATCGCCAAAGATCTCGGTCTAGTGACATTGTCTTGGAGAGGTGTAAGTGTGTGAGGTCGGAATTTATCAAGTCGTCCCAGGTTTTTCTGGGTCTGCCTACTCCGTGGCTACCGTCTATTTTTATCGCCCTGCACTTTTTTATACAGCTGTCGTCTTTCATGCGCATCACGTGACCATACCAACGTAGTCTTCTCTCGAGTAAACAACATCTGATTCCTCTTATTCCTAATTTCTCCCTTAGTTCGTTTATGCTTTGCCGTTCACGTATATTACTATTACACATCCAGCGGAGCATGCAAGCTTCATTCCTCTCCAGTCTGTGTATATCCTCTGCACACAATGCCCAGGTCTCACTGCCATGCAACATTGCATATTTATATATATATATATATCATCATCATCATCATCATTATCATTTTACGTCCGCTTATCCCTGCTTGCAAGGGTGGGATGGGAACTGATTCTGGCTTGATTTCTATGACTGGATGCCCTTCCTAACACCAACCTCATTTACAGTGAGTGGTGGGTGCTTTTTTTCCGTGGCAAACACGTCCACTTTACAGTGTGGGCTGGGTGCTTTTTTGCCGTGGCACCTCCATGACCACTTTGCAGTGGAATGATAGGGAACCCAGTCCTATCATCTCATTTCCACAGCTGAGTAAACTGGAACAATGAAATAAAGTGTCTTGCTCAAGGAAACAACACATCACCCGGTCCGAGAATTGAACTATATATATATATATATATATATATATATACACTGATATAATCAAGGCATATTTATTTGATTCCATTTTTGACCAGTTACTGTTATAAGATCGAGTATTACTTCTAAGAAATCTGGGGTAAATTAGTGTCTATAGTTACCCTAAGACATTAGATACTCAATTATATGAAACAAATAGACCATCGTCTTAGTACAGTCCAATGTTGATCATGGGGAATCTGGATTTGACAAAAACTCAACAAATTAGCATCAAAATTAACAGCCATACTGAAACAGACTGAAAACTGGAGAAAGTAGATGTTCCAATTGTGGTCTGTATAAAGAGCTGAGCTGTGCTCCTCTCTGTGGAGTACACCATATCATTCAAACTGTCTGGTATATGTCTTCTGAAACAGATCTGATTTAGTGGACATGTTGTGGTCTGTATAAAGAGCTGAGCTGTGCTCCTCTCTGTGGAGTACACCATGTCATTCAAACTGTCTGGTATATGTCTGCTGAAACAGATCTGACTTAGTGGACATGTGGTCTGTATAAAGAGCTGAGCTGTGCTCCTCTCTGTGGAGTACACCATATCATTCAAACTGCCTGGTATATGTCTTCTGAAACAGATCTGACTTAGTGGACATATTGTGGTCTGTATAAAGAGCTGAGCTGTGCTCCTCTCTGTGGAGTACACCATATCATTCAAACTGCCTGGTATATGTCTTCTGAAACAGATCTGACTTAGTGGACATGCAACATAAACTCAGAAAAATAGATATATGGTAATAAAAGAAAAATGTTTTAGTTTAACTAACCAAAATACTTGATTTTGTTGTGTTGAAGCTTTAGGTACTGTAACTGCCTTAACCTTGAATAGGGAAAAAAAATTAGTTGTCAGAAAAGTGGATTTACTCAGAGAATATTAATGTAGAATTTATTTTGTTCAATATAAAAATTTAGACATACATTCAATAAAGAACAACAAAATATATATTTGGCTGGTTATTTGATCTGTTATCGTGCATGGAAAAAAGGTATTGTTGTATCTTAATAGAGCATATTGACTTTTTATTAAACACACATGCGCATGCGCACACTCACGCATACTCATACACACGCATTCTCTCTCTCCTACACACACACACAAAGTGTTGTCATTCATTGATTTATTGCAGAACACACTACATGTACAAACTAATCACTCATGCTTACATTCTTTCTCTGTGTCTAGCTCTAGTTCTCTAGTTGTATATAGAAAGCAATCTTAGTGACGACCTTCTCTTTTCCAAATCAACATTTATAGAATTATAAATGTTAAAAACAAGTTAAAGTCTGTTCCAACCCCAGAGACTCATCATGTCAGAGTATGCCAGTTTCATTGGCATTAAGCTGCTGCTGCTGCTGGTACTCATTTTCAGCTGAATTGACTGGAGCTGTGTGAAATGAAATCTTTTACTCAAGAACACAACATTATCATGATCATAAGCCTGACAACCTAACCCCTTGGCCATGCACCTTCACATAAGTATTACATGTCATATAATAATAGACTTTTTGCAAAATTCTAAATGCCATGTGACAGAAAGCTGAGGATTGACAACAAAAAGCATTATTATCCTCTAAATTGAATAACTACATGAACAACACTCCTACAAATATCCTTAGAAGGCAATGGATTGGCAGGTTTTTTAGAGCATCAAATAATGCCTTGTGTTATTTGCCATAGATTAAGGTTGATCCATGCTTTGTGAATGAAATTGGGTAGATGGAAACTGGAGACCTGTCGGATGGACTGTACCTGAAAGTCAAAGAGCTAGCCTTGTCACAAACTGTGTCATGTTCAATCTCTCTGAATCTCTATTTAAGGGTATATGTCTATGGAATTCTCACTCACTTACATGTAAATTTCATTAGCTGACTGTTCAGTTGTTCAAACAACTGGAACACTAGTAGTCAGAACCAACAGAGGTCCAACAACAACACTGTTTACAATGAAAGATAGACTTAAATAAATATAAGTCTATTAAAATGAGCTGGGAAACAAAGAAAACTTAGACAACAGTGCCCAGGTTAACAATTGCTATCTAAGCTGTTTTGTTATATTGAAAAAAATGCAAAAAATATTTTACACAGACATGAACTGAACCTCTGTCTCTTTTGGTGATGATTATTCTAGTTGTTTGATCAACAGAACCGCCTGCTAGTTAAATCAAGTTCAGGTTCACCCAAGACTATGGTAAGTGACACACAAGTTGTCACCACCATAGGCACTGAGCTGGCCAGCCACAGGTGTGAGCCCCGTGAGTTGGAGTGGCTTTTCCAGCGCGTCTCCGTTGCAGTCCTCCAGGGAAACACCTTCTCTATTCTGTCCGCCGGGGCTATGGGGACACAAGCCGCTTATATTACGAATTCTGTTGAATAAACTTAATAGCTATTTTAAGTACCGACAGGGTAGACTAACTTGTCCCAATACATATGTAGATTTCCTGCATAGGCACACACACACACAAACCCACAAAACAGCCACACACACACTCACATATATGCTTGCTTGGACTAGTAGCTATATATTCACAAATACCTACAACTGAAACAGACCAAGAAACATTATAACTTCGTTAGTGGCTGGTTAGATGTCACATGGAGAGATTCAACCCAGGACTTAACATCTTAACCATTTTGCCGTGCTACATCCTCATCCACATTGACAGAGAACTATCCTTTTGTATACATGCTATATTCTCCTATATATTTATATATATATATATATATATTCTGAAGCAGGCTTAGTGGGATTCATTGGAATGTAGCCATAGCAGAGCACATCAAATTTAACAAAGAAAACAATATTTCCATTGGTCTTTCCATTGCTGATACAACATACTGGTCGCAACTCCTGGTAGAAGGAGCAACAAGAAATAAAAGGTCTTGCTAAAGGACATAACGCATTGCACAGTCCATGAATTTAACTCGCAGCCTCATGATTAGAAGTGAATGGTGGGTGATAAACATTATGTTGAGTGGAAGAACTATATCAATAGTCAACACCAAGTTCAGTTAGTGAACAACTGTTCACATTTATGTAGTGGGGGCATATTCAACTTGCGTTATTTAGCTAACAAAAGGCCAATGACAATTCAAAATCCAAGATGTTGATACCGCATCGCTTGTCCTGTGGGTCACCATGGAGTGCATGCCAGGGTGTCAGGTCTGACTCTTAATTTTTGGGCCCAGGCAATTCACCCAATCCAATGATTCGTCTCAAGTTGGACCAGAATGTGTAGGCCTGGTATACACAGATGCCATAATATGATTTACGGGGAATTAAATGGTATTTCTAACAGGCCGAGTGATCTCAAAGAAGTTCTCTAAATCTTATGGTGTCAAATTGACGTCACTGCCCCCCCCCCCCCCCCCCCCACCCCTCAACCCGGCTGCCACTGTGATCATGGCCATTATATTATGTTTACATTTTACACTGGCATAGTTTAGACGGACTGTCACAGTCTAAGACCAAACTGGTCAGAACAACCCATCTTGCTTGTTATATTTTATATTTGGTATGGTTATATTTTATATTTGGTATGGTTATATTTTATATTTGGTATGGTTACATTTTAAATTTGGTATGGTTACATTTTAAATTTGGTATGGTTTCTATGGCTAGATGCTCTTCTTAATGCCAACCACCTTACAAGGTGCACTGGATGCATTTTATCATGGCATTAACACTAAAATTTTACAGAGTGTATAGTCAATTAAACTGACACTTGTTTGAAGGATAAGAATAAGCTACTACAAAGACATTACAAAATTTGGACTTGTATAAAAATTTATCTTACTTTTCTAAATTTTCCACAGTTATTATTCCGTTTCCATAAAGTTTCAACTCTTTGACACACTGGAAAGTTAAAAAAAACAATAACAACAATTACTTTTAAAGATGAGACAAATTATGAAAATACCAGTTCCATAGTATGTGTCACATTAGTGTATTACTGTATGTAGTAAAGTATATAGAGTACACACAGAGAGACTGACAGACATAGGTTTTTGTATTTATTTTGCAAGATTATTGAAGCAAAATCGTGTGTTGAAACATATATTGATATATTTTAGAAGAAGAAGAAGAAGAAGAAGAAGAAGAAAAAGAAATGGATAGGAAGACTAGGAAGCTATTGACTATCTACAACATGTTCCACAAGAGGAGTGATGTCGATAGACTCTACTTAAGGAGATCTGAAGGTGGAAGAGGTCTTATCAGCATAGAGGACTGTGTTCAGATGGAGAAAAACAACCTACACAAATACGTGACTGATAGTAGGGAGCCAATGCTCAGAACTGTACTGAAGGAGAGGACAATAGACTAGGGGATGTCCAAGGAGGAAATAGCAACAAGGAGAAAGAGCAACCTTCATGAAAAATCCCTTCATAGTACCTTCTTTGAGAAAACTGAATTCAGAGATCCATAGATATGGAACTGGTTGAAAAGAGGAGACCTTAAAAAGGCTACAGAAGGAATGCTAATGGGTGCGCAAGAGCAGGCCCTCAAAATGAAGTGGGTGAAACACCATATTTACAAGGAGGAGGCTAGCCCACTGTGTAGGATCTGTGGAGAGAGAGAGGAGACTGTGGCCCACATTGTATCCGAGTGTAAACACCTAGCCCAGCCTCACTATGGGCAGGGTGATCCACAGGCACCTATGTATGCAAAGTAAACAATTTACCACATTCTGAGAAGTGGTATGAGCATAAGCCAGAGTCGGTGATAGAAAACGATCACGTGAAGGTGCTGTGGGATTTTAGGATACAGACAGACAAGAAACTGGAACACAATAGACCTGACCTGGTGGTTTTGGACAAGGAAAAAAGATTGTGCCTGATTGTAGATGTAGCCTGCCCATTTGAAAATTAACCGATACCAGGACTTAAAGTGGGAGGAAAAAAGGATTTGGAACTGCCATAAAGTCAAAGTGGTCCCGATTGTCATAGGCGCACTAGGTACTATCTCAAAGAGTTTCCAAGGATGGTTAAAGAAAATTAGTCCAGCCCCGCTTTTTGGAACACTTCAAAAGGCATGCTTGCTGGGAACAGCAAGAACTCTCCGATACGTCCTGAATATCTGAGGCTGCAGGTAGTGGCTTGATATTCATTTCAACAAACTTTCCAGTTAAATAACATCAATGACTGAGACTCAAAGAACAATAATAATAATAATAATAATAATAATAATAATAATAATAATAATAATAATAATAATAAGAAGAAGAAGAAGAAGAAGAAGCATGACAACAACAACAACAGCAACAGTTTCATTATAGTCATGATTGTTTATCAACAACAGACAACATTTTGTTTGGTATTGGCATTATAGATAATTTTATAATGTTTTGATTTAATATTTTTTATTAAATAAATATTTTTTGTGTTTATCTCATTTTGAAAATGGTATTCTCATTTTCAAGTTGTATAGTTTCATTTTTAAATTCTTAATCTTACTTTGAACTGGTAATGGCTCACTGTCAAATGACATGTGCTCACTTAGAATTACAAATGGAACTGACCTGGACCTCCATTGGTTTCAATGATTAGTGTTATAATTGTCTGATTAACAGAACATCCTACTCATGAAAATTCCACAAACACATGTACCCTATCATTCTCAGGGAGATTCAACATGACACACTCTGTGACAAGGCTGGCTCTTTGAATTATAGCCACAGTTCATCTGACTGGCTTCCAAACAGTTTCAGCCTACCCAGTTTTACTCACAAGGCTTAGGATGACCCAGGGCGATGGTAAATGATACATAGTGGGGTGGAACCTGTGACCTAATGATTGTTAACTTCTTAACCATTTTGTCATACTGTGTCCATAGTATTACAATTACAGTAGTAGCAACCATATAGTATTTAAGGTTGAATCTATGATCATTACCACCTTTTTGTTCTAGACAACAAAAGAGGAGTTTTTTTTATCATCTCCTAATACATACTAGTCTAATTATAATATTTCACTGGTACATGTGATTTTTCATTGTTTCTTCTTCTCGTGGCAACATCTTCAGGTGAAATATGTGATAGCTCACACAATGAAAGATGTACACTAAACATTGATAAATCTGCTTTCCCCTATTCGTCTATTTCCATAGTAAAGCCAGCAGCTTCAATTGCAATTGCATGTTTATGGCAAATGTCCCCCAACACAATAATGCTCTTTAGCTTTATTTTTGTGGTCCAAAAGTAGCCAGCAGTTTATTTGGTCTTCCAACAATAATTACAATCAGAAGTAATCTTTTTAAATGTAAAATGCTATCAGCTAAGAAAGTCTTTGCTCTCCACAATTAAGCATTCATTATTTATTTTTTCTATAAATTGAACTGGAAGTTCCCACATACACATACAAACACTTATTCTCATATATTAGTAAACATGTAAACATGTATATATACATGTTTACATGTATATATACATGTAAACATATATATATACATGCTGAGACATAATTATTTCCAAGGAAGAAAATAATGAAATTTTGCTACAATGATCTCTCATGACAAACTAAGCTAAATATACAATTTTCAATACATAAAGATCTGTTAGAACAAATGTCTAAAACTTTTGTTTCCCAAATGTTCGCTAATGTTATATAGATGCATGAGACCTGGGCGCTGTCTGTAGAAGACTTGTGCAGATTAGAAAGAAATGAAGCTTGCATGCTCCAATGGATGTGTAATAGTAATATATGTGAATGGCAAAGCATAAATGAACTGAGAGAGAGACTGAGCATAAGAGGAATCAAATGCTGTGTGCATGAGAGGAGGTTGTGTTGGTATAGACATGTGATGCATATGAAGGATGACAGCTGAATAAAAAGGTTCAGAGCACTAGAAGTCGATCGAAACCGCGGAGTGGGGAGACCCAAGAAGACCTGGGATGAGGTGATAAAAGCCGACCTTATCCAATTACACCTCTCAAAGGCAATGACACACGACCGTGACCTCTAGCATCACGCAGTAATACAGAAGACCCAACTTCCCACGGGAACAAGCCAAAGCTGAAGCATATAGACAATATGCCCCCACCCCCTCCCACTGCAAAGTGGTCGTGGAGGTACCACAGCAAAAAAGCACCCAGTCCACACTGTAGAAACAAAGCCAAAACCAGTTCCTGTATGAGCAAGACACTGCTCACGACAGGCGTGGAAGAACGGACATAAAACGGTGATGATGATGATGATGCATGCCCTTAAATGTTTAGGAATATCAAAATATATATTATTTAATACTTACCTCTAAATTATCGAGATTTTCAATTATTTCTATGGAGTTGCAGGATAGATCTACGACGCTTGGGCGGTATTTCTGTAGAAAACATGTTTTACAATATGAACATCAGTAATCTTTTATATTGAGACATTTGCAAAGGAAACTATCACTTATTCTGGTTGAGGGTTTCTTATTAAGATCCATCTATTTATTAATGGCAATCCATGCAAGCAAGGAACAGCTGACATAAAGTGATAATGATAAGACAGAGGAGAAAGATCATCAAAACTGGTGAAAGAGAAGAAGGAAGCACAACTGATGGAATGATGCTGTAGGAAACATTACATGAGTATATCTTGATATCCTTAGACCAGAAGCTCTATCTCAAAGCCTATAACAGTCGACTCTGTCAGTAAGAATATCAAGATGTACTGATGTAAATGAGAATAATGAGTCAAGTTTATACAAAAAGATTTTTTAAAAAGTTAATTACCATTGAAAGTTTTTCAATAGAGAGTAAATTTTTTGCATGCAAATCAATATTTTTCTTCCAGATTCGTGAAAACGAAGAATTCAGCTGTAAAAGTCAATTTGCAAAATTGATTTCAGATTGATATTGTGTAAACAAAACATTTTAAAAGAGAGATAGAGATATCTACTAATGTACCCAGTACACTCTGTAAAGTTGTAGACATTGGGAAGAGCTTCCAACTATAGAAACTGTGCAAAATATGGAACGGACATGAAAGTTAGGGCTGTTACAAACTGTCTGGTCTCACACCATGACAACACGATGACCACCTATAGTGGTGGTGGTGGTGGTGGTGGTGGTGGTGGTGGTGGTGGTTGTAGTGGTGGTGGTGGTAGGGGTGGTGGTTGTGTTGGTGTTGGTGTTGGTGGTGGTGGTGGTGGTGGTGTGTAGTGGTGGTGGTGGTGTGTAGTGGTGGTGGTGGTGGTGGTGTGTAGTGGTGGTAGTGGTTGTAGTGGTGGTGGTGGTGGTGGTTGTGTTGGCGTTGGTGTTGGTGGTGGTGGTGGTAGTGGTGGTGGTGGTTGTGTTGGTGTTGCTGGTGGTAGTGGTGGTGGTGGTGGTGGTGGTCTTGGTGTTGGTGGTGGTGGTAGTGGTGGTGGTTGTGTTGCTGTTGGTGTTGGTGGTGGTAGTGGTGGTGGTGGTGGTTGTGTTGGTGGTGGTGGTGGTGGTGGTTGTGTTGGTGGTGGTGGTGGTGGTGGTGGTGGTTGTGGTGGTGGTGGTGGTTGTGTTGGTGTTGGTGTTGGTGGTGGTGGTGGTTGTGGTGGTGGTGGTGGTTGTGTTGGTGTTGGTGTTGGTGGTGGTGGTGGTTGTGGTGGTTGTGTTGGTGTTGGTGTTGGTGGTGGTGGTGGTGGTGGTTGTGGTGGTGGTGGTGGTTGTGTTGGTGTTGGTGTTGGTGGTGGTGGTGGTAGTGGTGGTGGTGGTGGTGGTGGTGGTTGTGTTGGCGTTGGTGTTGGTGGTGGTGGTGGTGGTGGTTGTGTTGGTGTTGGTGGTGGTGGTGGTGGTGGTAGTGGTGGTGGTGGTGGTTGTGTTGGTGTTGGTGTTGGTGGTGGTGGTAGTGGTGGTGGTGTGGTGGTGGTTGTGTTGGTGTTGGTGTTGGTGGTGGTGGTGGTGAGAGACAATTCAAGTTTGATAGGAATTAATGTTTGAAGTAGTGAAATAAATGCCGCTAAATGATTATATTTTCATCTCAAGGTCCTACACTTCAATAAAAGAAATGGTGCCTCCTTCAGTTTTGACTATATGTATTTCAGTTGCTTGGTCAACTGAATTATCTGCTCATTGTATTAGTAAGTGGTTGAGTATTCCACAGACACATGTACTCTCAAAATAGTCCTCAGATAAAATCAACATGGCACAGTTTGTGACAAAGTTGATCCTTTCAATGCCAGGTACAGTTTATTTACACAGTTTTCACCAATCAGTATGGACTCTCAAGGCTTTTGTCAACTTATAGTAAAACTCTTGTCTGAGATGTTATTGGTTCAAACCTAAAATCTTATGATTATAAGACAAACTTCTTAGCCATTTAATCATGAACTGTCTCCATGGTCATCATACATATATCAATATTCATTTTATTTATCACTAGCAGTAAAGCCCGGCGTTGCTCGGGGTCGCTCAGTAGCTGTGTTAAAGTTACAATGTTAAGTTTCTTTTTTGGCTTAAAAACTGTAGTGTCTACTCTGCAGACTTGCATGTGGTGTTTTTGATTAATATTCCCTCAACCAACAATATGCCTTATGAAGTTAAGAAAACATAACGATAACCCGAATGTTATAACAAAAGAGGATGCTGGGGATAGAAACTGCACTGGTTATTTATTAACAAAGATCGAAAATGTAAACACTGCAACGCAGAGAAAAACATTAGCGTAACCAAATTATCAGTTATGTCTGTCTGCACGCCTATATCACCTCTCTGCACGACTGTCTGTCTGCACGCCTATATCACCTCTCTGCACGACTGTCTGTCTGCACGCCTATATCACCTCTCTGCACGACTGTCTGTCTGCACGCCTATATCACCTCTCTGCACGACTATCTGTCTGCACGCCTATATCACCTCTCTGCACGACTGACTGTCTGCACGCCTAACGACGAAATATTTGCTTGTTTTACGTAGTCTTTAAATAGACTTGTTTTCAAGTAAAAATATTGTTTTAAAATGCTTTTAAATGGAAATGAAGCAAAACGGAAGCTTAGTGTTCGAACTGTTCGTGTATTGTGTTAATGTCATTTTAAACGCTGAGAAAGCCAGCGTAATTTTTTACGTAAGACGCTCAATGTAAACAGAACAAAGGGAAATAACTGATAACTTACGCTCAAAAATCGATACATTATATTCGATTTCGTCACATAGGGTGGGTCAATTTGAAATATTTTTTTTCCGATGTCTTCGCTAGGGCTCAATGTACAAGTATAGCAATTTCGGTGCAATTCCGTGAGAGATTCTAAGAGGAGATGTGTGCCAAAAATCGATAGACAGACAGACAACCACAGTTTTATATATATAGATTATCATCACCATCATCATTTAACATCCATTTTCCCTGCTAGCATGAGATAGATAGTTTGTCGCAGGCCAAGTGACTACTTAATTAAAACCAGTGATCTCTCAGATAGGCCAAGGGCTGCATCTTGCCTACACACATTTATGCACTCTACAAAGTGCACCTGGTACAATTTATCATAGCACCAGCGATAGGGAGGTTGTCATGTCTTTGACATGACTTAAATTCTTCCTAACTTTTTATTTAGCAAGATTTTCTATGACTGGATTCCCTTCCTATCACCAACCTTTTTACAGAGTGTACTGTGTGCAATTCATATCAATTAGTATGTACCATTCTCTTTTAAATCTTCATTTCAATATGAGAAAAACGTCAAATAAAAATATGAAACCTATAGAATTTTAATTAGTTTTCTAAACATCAATTTTTAAAGATATCTTTGGAAAACATAAATATGAAACTAATTAGTCCTTAATCACATATAATGAAAAATATAGAAGGTAAAAAGAGATCTCAAAGGAGGTTAATTATAATATTGTGTCGGCTTTGAAATAGCTTTATGATAACTACGCCAAAGGAGCGTAACTATAACATTGGTTCAAACAACCACAAACGAAATATAGAGATCACCTGAGTGACTTAGCTTCATGAAAATCATCTTAATTTTATATAAAACTAAAGAAATACTATAATAATTGAAAGATTAAATTAATGTAATTTTTGTCTTAATTTTTTTTTCTAATAGCCTTTATTATCTTGTATTTATTTTTTAAAAAGGATAAAAATAATTGTTTTTACTTTTGGCACAGGACCAGCAATTATCCCAGTGTATTACTGGTACTTTATTTTATCGACCCCGTAAGGATGGAAGGCAAAGTTAACCTCGGCAAGATTTGAACTCAGACCATAAAGGGCCGTAACTCTTTGCTGCAAAGCATGACGTCCGACAGCTCTACCGATACTGCCAATCGACCAATAATAAACAAGAAAAGAGAAAAAAAGGTTTTAAAAAAGGGGAAGGGAGAAAGAAATTAAATAATGCAAAATCTCTACACCCTTGGCTGGGTCATATATTTCAGCTACCACCTGTGGGCAAGATGGTAAAAGCATTGCCACGAAGAACAGCCAATGACACTCACTGTATCAACCATTCCTTCTCATGTAGTTCCTTTTCTCAGGTGAGCTTCACTCTTCACAATTTTACAGAAGAAAATGGCTGTCTGAGGATTGAGGACACTGGAGGTCAAGACAGTTGTCAAATTTTACACCAGGATGTCTTTCAACAGCCTGACCTGACTTTCTTCGCACCCAAGTGTTTTTCGACCATATAAAGTCGGATGGAACCTGGGGGTACACAATTGTTTGCGCAAATGTATCGAACTGGCAAAGTTTGAAGAAACCTGTCAGAGTGGTCTCTTTCGGATCGGCGGCCAGCTTGGCGGCGGTTTGGTCCGTAAAGTAAACCCTTTGCCCATTTTCCAAATGTACCGCAAGCTGTACGATGGCGGGGTGCCGTTGGTGTAGGGGGAAACCAAATAGGCGCCAAAAAGCTTCATTGCTACTGATGTACCGCCCCGCCAAGTATTCTGTGACCTCACCAGAGCCCTTATTTATATATTTGCATATGTATTTTATAGACTTGACGGAGTTGCAAAACTCAACGTTGATGTGGGCGTTTAATATCTTCAAGAGAAGCGAGCAGTAAGGGACCACCCATCTATTGTCGACTTGACTTCCCTTTACTGTTGTGGTGAAGCCACCGTTCTCGGGCCGTCTCCGCCTGTACAGGGGGTACCCATCGCCACCAGTCTGAGTCTCGTCAACAAATTTTTTTTTGTATCCCTTACTGCACAAGCCCCCTTTCAGACACGTGTGATGCTTTGACCATGTTAGCTTTGACGATGTCATGTAATTCCTGGTCAGTTGCTGGGTTAGGGATTTCAGCCAAAATGAAGCTGTCTATGGTATTTGAATTGATTTTATCAGCTAACCAAATCAAAATGTGAGCATGTGGCAGCCCTCGTTTTTGCCATTCGACGGTGAACATGTCACATTTTACAGCCCCAAATACCTGACCTTTTTGATTAAAGCCATGAGTTTAGCCAGTTTCAGTCTGAACACAATGAGGTCATGTCTGTTCGAATAATTTTGCCCAGGAAAAGTTTACAGGTTATTTTCCGATTCATATGTCTATAGCATTAATATGTTATATGAAGTGTTATTTTGCGGGTTGTTATTTGCAATAAGCCGATTGAAAATGCCCCAGATAAGCCGTATGGCAATACGGGACGCTCCACTGCAGTGTTGTCATATAGGGAGTGAAGAGCGACAGAGAGAGTAAAGCAGTTAAATTATAGAGAGGGGGAATATACGGAACGCTCCATTTGATCATATACATTGTTTCTCTCTGCAATGTTGTCATATAGGGAGTGAAGAGAGACAGAGAGAGTAAAGCAGTTAAATTATAGAAAGGGGGAATATACGGAACGCTCCATTTGATCATATACATTGTTTCTCTCTCTGCAATGTTGTCATATAGGGAGTGAAGAGCGATAGAGAGAGTAATGCAGTTAAATTATAGAGAGGTCGTTATTGTTAGGTTTGTTGTTTTATAAATTCATCTGTTGCTTTTGAATATTTGTTATTTGATGTAAAATGTAACGTTGAGAGAGCAGTATGTATTTAGTGTTATCGGCTTTTAAAATTTTTATATTTGATGTATGAGTGTCGTTATGACTGTAGAGAGGGGGAATAATCTATTGTAGAGAGAGGGAAGAGCGACGGAGAGAGTAAAGCTATGGTTGTTGTGTTGCTTAGGTTTCAAAGTTTGTGTCGCGTTCCTTCAAAAGAAGTTTTGTTGTTCTAAACTGTAAAGGGTAGTAGACGGAGGCAGTAACCTTTTAAAGAGAGATGCAGAGGAGATTGGGGGGGGGGGGAGTAGAGAGAGTGATGAACCTTTTAAAGAGAGTTGCAGAGGAGATTGAGAGTGGAGAAGAGGAAATATGAACCTTTTAAAGAGAGTTGCAACATGTATGTAGTTTCATATATTTTTGATGGTAGTAGTGAGAGGAATGAAGCGTGTAAGAGAGAGGGTTACAGCATGTATTTAGTTTTATCGATTTTCTTTTCATAGAAGCAGGAAATGTTTGGCAAAAATAATTACGTGGTGAGCTGCCTGGTAAATTTGGAGCACATTGGAAAAAATTCATCAAAATCGGTAGAGAAATGTGGAAATGCATAAAAATCATACACACACACAGACATACATCTACCGTTTTATATATATACTAGCAGTAAAGCTCGGCGTTGCTCGAGGCTGCTCAGTAGCTGTGTTAAAGTTACAATGTTAAGTTCCTTTCTTGGCTTAAAAACTGTAGAGTCTACAGTGTAGACTTTCATGTGGTACTTTTGATTAATATTCCCTCAACCAACAGTATGCCTTATGAAGTTAAGAAAACGTAACCATGACTCGAATGTTAAAACAAAAGAGGATAAAATATTTTCAACAAGCCAAATTGTACTTAAACCATTTTGGAACTATTACCTCTGCTGAGTCTAAGACGAAACCTTTAAACATTGAAATATTTCATATTGTCCATAAGTGTCCTACTTTGTCTACTTGCTCTGTTGTGTATGGCTTAGGAGTTCAAATCCAAGTGGCTCATTGTGTTCTGGAGTTAGACACTTTATTTCATGTTGCTCTTCTCCATTCAGCTCACAAAAATGAACTGCACCTATAATCCAAAGGGCCAGCTTTGTCACACCCAGTATTATGCTGAATCTCCTTGAGAAATATGGGAAGGGTCCATATACATGTGGAATGCTAAACCTCTAGTTAATTTCATGAGCAGACTGTTCTATTGTTCTTATCATCATCATCATCATCATCATCATCATTGTTTTTACATCCATTATTCCACTCTTGCATGGTTTGGATGGGTCCTTTTCAGCACAGCCTCTCTCCACTTGACACATTCCTTTGTCATCTGCTCTGTGAGTCTCAGCTATTTGATATCAATTCTCAGCACATCTGCCAGGTCTTCCTTGGTCTACTTCTACTGCAGTTTCCTTCCACTGGGATTTCCTGACCATTCTTCACTCAGCAATCAATATCCATGTGCATTCAGTACTCACTGTAAATGAGGTTGCCATTAGGAAGGGCATCCAGCTGTAGAAACCAAGTCAAAATCAGTTCTGTGTGAGCAAGATATGGTCACCAGACCTAATATTGCCCACAACAGGACAACTCATCTAACCCATGCTAGTGTGGAAAATGGACATAAAACTGTGATGATGATGATGATGATGATCACATGACCATACCAATGCAGTCTTGCACACCACTTCTGATTCCTCTTAAACTCAATTCCTACTCTCAATCAACTCCCACTTTTGAAATTCTAGATTTTATATTTTCTTTCCTCCCACTTCTAAATTCCATCACAAGTAACTATACTTCCCTCATGAAAATGTTGAATAATTATTATATATTCATATAATACTGTGTACTAACTACAGCCCCCCCCCCACATAGTACTAACTACAGCCCCCCCCCCCCCCCCATAGAACTAACTAAAGCCACCCCCATAGTACTAACTACAGCCACACCCTCCCATAGTACTAACTACAGAACCCCCATAGAACTAACTACAGCCACCCCCCATAGTACTAACTACAGACACTCTTCCCCCATAGTACTAACTACAGACACTCCCCCATTGTACTAACTACAGACACTCCCCCATAGTACTAACTACAGCCACCCCCTCCCATAGTACTAACTACAGCCACCCCCTCCCATAGTACTAACTACAGCCCCCCCCCATAGTACTAACTACAGACACCCCCACCCCATAATACTAACTACATACACTCCCCCATAGTACTAACTAAAGCCACCCCCCATACAGACACTCCCCCATAGTACTAACTAAAGCCACCCCCATAGTACTAACTACAGACACTCCCCCATAGTACTAACTACAGACACTCCCCCATAGTACTAACTAAAGCCACCCCCCATAGTACTAACTACATACACTCCCCCATAATACTAACTACAGACACTCCCCCATAGTACTAACTACAGACACTCCCCCATAGTACTAACTACATACACTCCCCCATAGTACTAACTAAAGCCACCCCCCATAGTACTAACTACAGACACTCCCCCATAGTACTAACTACATACACTCCCCCATAGTACTAACTAAAGCCACCCCCATAGTACTAACTACATACACTCCCCCATAGTACTAACTACAGACACTCCCCCATAGTACTAACTACAGACACTCCCCCATAGTACTAACTACATACACTCCCCATAGTACTAACTACAGCCACCCCCTCCCATAGTACTAACTACAGACACTCCCCCATAGTACTAACTACATACACTCCCCATAGTACTAACTACAGCCACCCCCTCCCATAGTACTAACTAAAGCCACCCCCATAGTACTAACTACATACACTCCCCCATAGTACTAACTACAGACACTCCCCCATAGTACTAACTACAGACACTCCCCCATAGTACTAACTACATACACTCCCCCATAGTACTAACTACAGACACTCCCCCATAGTACTAACTACATACACTCCCCATAGTACTAACTAAAGCCACCCCCATAGTACTAACTACAGACACTCCCCCATAGTACTAACTACAGACACTCCCCCATAGTACTAACTAAAGCCACCCCCCATAGTACTAACTACATACACTCCCCTATAGTACTAACTACAGACACTCCCCCATAGTACTAACTACAGACACTCCCCCATAGTACTAACTACAGACACTCCCCCATAGTACTAACTACATACACTCCCCCATAGTACTAACTAAAGCCACCCCCCCATAGTACTAACTACAGACACTCCCCCATAGTACTAACTACAGACACTCCCCCATAGTACTAACTACAGCCCCCCCCATAGTACTAACTACAGACACTCCCCCATAGTACTAACTACAGACACTCCCCCATAGTACTAACTACAGACACTCCCCAATGGTACTAACTACAGACACTCCCCCATAGTACTAACTAAAGCCACCCCCCATAGTACTAACTACAGACACTCCCCCATAGTACTAACTACAGCCCCCCCCCCCCACAGTACTAACTACACCCCCCCCCCCCCATAGAACCAACTACAGCCCCCCCCCCCCCCATAGTACTAACTACAGACACTCTCCCATAGAACCAACTACAGCCCCACCCCATAGTACTAACTACAGACACCCCCACCCCATAGTACGAACTACAAACACCCCCCACCCCATAGTACTAACTACAGACACCCCCACCCCATAGTACTAACTACAGACGCCCCCCATAGTACTAACTACAAACGCCCCCACCCCATAGTACTAACTACAGACACTCCCCCATAGTACTAACTACAGACACCCCACCCTATAGTACTAACTACAGACACCCCCCACCCCATAGTACTAACTATAGACACCCCCCACCCCATAGTACTAACAACAGACACTCCCCCATAGTACTGACTACAGACACCCCCCCCCATAGTACTAAATACAGACACCCCCACCCCCATAGTACTAATTACATCCACCCCACCCCCATAGTATAGACTACACCCCCCTACCCCCATAGTACTAACTACAGACACCCCCATAGTACTAACTACATCCACCCCCACCCCATAGTACTAACTACAGACACACCCCACCCCATAGTACTAACTACAGACACCCCCACCATAGTACTAACTACAGACGCCCCCACCCCATAGTACTAACTACAGACACCCCCACCCCATAGTACTAACTACATCCACCCCACCCCCATAGTATAGACTACACCCCCTACCCCCATAGTACTAACTACAGACATACCCCACCATAGTACTAACTACAGACACCCCCACCCCATAATACTAACTACAGACACCCCCACCCCATAGTACTAACTACAGACACCCCCACCCCATAGTACTAACTACAGACACCCCCACCCCATAGTACTAACTACAGACACCCCCACCCCATAGTACTAACTACAGACACCCCACCCCCCACCCATAGTACTAACTACAGACACCACTCCCTATTCAGGATCATATTTTTGCAAAGACTTTCAGGTGCCACAACACAACATCGCAGTACTGGTGTCACAACATGGCAGTACTGGTGTCACAACACAGCAGTACTGGTGTCACAACATGGCAGTACTGGTGTCACAACATGGTAGTCCTGGTTCCACAACACAACATGGCAGTACTGGTGTCACAACATGGCAGTACTGGTGTCACAACACAGCAGTACTGGTGTCACAACACAGCAGTACTGGTGTCACAACATAGCAGTACTGGTGTCACAACACAGCAGTACTGGTGTCACAACATGGCAGTACTGGTGTCACAACACAACACAGCAGTAGTGGTGTCACAACACAGCAGTAGTGGTGTCATAACATGGCAGTACTGGTGCCATGATAAAACACACGCAGTCCACTCTGTAAAATGGTATTTGTGTTGCCAAACTTGCTAACCATTTGAGCATGCTCAGTCCACTCTAGAATATAAGCAAAAACGCACCGAGTCCACGCTGTAAATGTGGTTGGCATAAGGAAGTGTATGCAGCCATAGAAACCAAGCCAGAAACAGTTCTGTATGAACAAGACATGGTCATCTGACCTGACTTGACTAACAACCAGAAAACTTATCTAACTCATGCTAGCGTGCAAACATGGTGATGATGATGATGATGATGATGTATGCTACTGTGGTTTAAAACAATAATTGTTTCTACTATTGGCACAAGGCCAGCAATTACCCAGTGCATTACTGGTACTTTATTTTATAGACCCCGTAAGGATGAAAGGCAAAGTTAACCTCGGCAGGATTTGAACTCAGAATGGCAAGGGCCGTAACTCTATGCGTCAAAGCATGGCGTCCGACCCTCTACCGATATTGCCAATCCCCCGCCCTAACTGATGCCATAATAATGGTTTCTAATTTAGGCACAAGTGATTATATCAACCCCAGGACTTGAATGGTAGTTTATTTCAATGACCCTGGAAGGATGAAATGCAAAGTTGACCTTGGTGGAATTTGAACCCTTAATGCAAAAAGCCAGAACAATTACTGATAAGCATTTGTCCGATATTTTAACAACTTTGCCACAACCGATGATGATGATGATGATCATCATCATCATCGTTTAACGTCTATCTTCCACGCTAGAATGGGTTTAGACGGGAATTGTCCCACTTGAGGCAAGATAGGTTGTCTTGCTCGTATAGGACTGTCTGGCAGGTTTTCTACGGCTGGATGCCCTTCCTACCTTCACAATAATAATGTATAGTGAGAAAAGTACATATTTTTTGACAAAAACTATATTCTATACAACAAAAGAAAAATAAATCATGTTTTTGTTTTTAATTACATGGTAGTTTAGTTATTGTAACAAAGTGGACTTCGCTAAAGGCACCCAGTATGATGGTTTTAAACCAAGAAGCTGATTAAATATTTGCCTATATTCAATATAAAACAACACATTAAAAACTTACACATTTTCTTGGCAGATAAGATTTAAGTTTGTTAAATGACTGACTTACAAATTCATATTTCTGACCATCATCTCTGTTTGATTTTATTCGCTCATGAGAAGGTTTGTTTTGCATGCTCAAGGGTCTCAATCGGACACCATTTCGGTTACTGAAAAAAATGTAAAATATTGATAGGATTGACCATGTATCTGTCTATGGAAGATTCATTTCCAGAGCACAGCATCAACAAAGTTTTGTTTATGAAAGACAATCAGCTGCCCATGTAGTGAGTCCTCTCCTCCATGTTACAAAGGCTGTACAATTGGAAACAATATATAATCAGCAATAGTTTCCTTATAGACTAACTCAAAACACAAGCAACTGAAATAAATTTCGTCAGACATTTTGTAGGATGTTGTAAGAATTTCAACAATACATGGGATGCTACTTTATTTCATTGAACCCAGAAAGTTGATAGCAGCAGTATTTGAATGTTAAGAGCTCCAGGATAAATACTACAGACGATCTACCATATATGCCGGCATACAAGTAAACATTTGGAGCCTAAAAATCTCTCTCCAAAACCAGGGGTCAACTTGTCCACCAAATATAAAATGTGAACCTTTACCACTGAGGGGTAAACAGTGAAACTGCCTGCTTAACACTGGCTGTACACCACTTACCATAACTCTAACAGACCACCACAGTTATTTTCTAATGAATCTCATATTTATTAAGTTTATTTAACATAGTTTATAATAATATCAATGACTTACTATAGCTCATAGAGTAGGTTACCATAGGGTAGGTTACCATAGGGTAGGTTACCATAGGGTAGGTTACTATAGGGTAGGTTACTATAGGGTAGGTTACTATAGGGGGGGGGTTACCATAGGGTAGGTTACTATAGGGTAGGTTACCATAGGGTAGGTTACTATAGGGTAGGTTACTATAGGGGGGGGATTACCATAGGGTAGGTTACTATAGGGTAGGTTACCATAGGTAGGATACTATAGGGTAGGTTGCCATAGGGTAGGTTACCATAGGATAGGTTACCATAGGGTAGGTTACTATAGAGTAGGTTACTATAGGGTAGGTTACTATAGGGGGTGGTGGTTACCATAGGGTAGGTTACTATAGGGTAGGTTACCATAGGTAGGATACTATAGGGTAGGTTGCCATAGGGTAGGTTACCATAGGGTAGGTTACTATAGGGTAGGTTACTATAGGGTAGGTTACTATAGGGGGGGGGGTACCATAGGGTAGGTTACTATAGGGTAGGTTACCATAGGTAGGATACTATAGGGTAGGTTGCCATAGGGTAGGTTACCATAGGGTAGGTTACCACAGTGTGGGTTACCATAGGGTAGGTTACCATAGGGTAGGTTGCCATAGGGTAGGTTACTATAGGGTAGGTTACCATAGGGTAGGTTACCATAAGTAGGATACTATAGTGTAGGTTGCCATAGGGTAGGTTACCATAGGGTAGGTTACCACAGTGTGGGTTACCATAGGGTAGGTTACCATAGGGTAGGTTGCCATAGGGTAGGTTACTATAGGGTAGGTTACTATAGGGTAGGTTACCATAGGGTAGGTTACCATAGGTAGGATACTATAGGGTAGGTTGCCATATGCTAGGTTACCATAGGTAGGATACTATAAGGTAGGTTGCCATAGTGTAGGTTACCATAGGTTAGGTTACCATAGGGTAGGTTACCACAGTGTGGGTTACCATAGGGTAGGTTACCATAGGTTAGGTTGCCATAGGTTGCCTTTTTTAGCTAACAGCAGTAGTAGCTCCCTGAACTTTCTCCATCTCATTCTTACTCTGGCTACTGTAGTTTCAGAACACCCACCTCCACTGCTAATTTGGTCACCCAAGTAACAGAAAATGTCGAGCATTTCTACAGAGCCCTCTGGGCATTTGAAGGAGCTAGTATCCTGTGGGCACATGTTACTTACTGCACCTGTGCATTGGCTGCATATAAAACCTACATAATATGATAGCTTGCCTGTGATCCCACTACATCCCTTGTGTACCCATAGATTGCATTTGGAGCATAGGATGGAATTTCTACCTACTCCTTTCCTGCACACTGAGCAGGGCTTTTTCCCTGTGGGAATCTGTGCCCTGTTTTCCTTTCTACACTAGAACTGTAGTCTTTGACAAGTTAACCTAAAGACCATTTGATTCTAGGCCATGCTTCCAGGTTTGAAATTTCTTCTCTAATTCTGCCCTAGTTTCAGCTATATGGGTTAGATCATCAGCATACAGACGTTCCTCTGGGCAGCCAATCTTAAACTCTTCTGTTATAGCTTGCAGACCGATAATAAACAAGAGAGGGCTAAGGACATAGCCCTGACCGACACCTACCTGCACCCTAAATTCTTCACTATAGTCATTGTTAATTCTAACCTTGCTGACTATTCCTCTATACATGGCTTGTACTGCCTTCACAAGCCATTCATCTACTCCTAGTTTTCTAAGAGCCCACTAGATGAAAGCGTTCTCCGTGTCAACAAAAGCTAAGTAGAAGGGGTTACTTTTAAATGAGTACTTCTCCAGCAGTTGCCTCACAAGGAAGAGAGCATCTGTGGTACTTTTACCTGGCAAAAGTCCAAACTACATTTCATCTAGTTTAACTTGATACCTAATCAGTTGTGCTGTAACTCTTTCTGTGACCTTCCAGATTTTGATGATACACATATTCCCTTTCTTATGAAATTCTGAAAAATCATCAACATTGCCTACCTACACATTCACACCCACAAACACTCCCACCCATATACACACACACACACACATATATATATATATATATATATATATATATATATATATATATATATATATATATATATATATATATATATATATATATATATATATATATATATAACGAAGGAAATGTGGTACGGAACCAGATGGACCATAACGCACCAAAGTACTCAATACTTAGGGTAGTAGAGTGGGTAATAGGAACGAGTAGGACCCCGACGGCTAAGCTCAAGCCGTTTCGACGGCTAATTCTGGACTCCAGAATTAGCCGTCGAAACGGCTTGAGCTCACCCGTCGGGGTCCTACTCGTTCCTATATATATATATATATATATATCCTCATCATCATCATCATCATCATCACCATTTAGCATCCATTTTTCCATGCTAGCAGGGGTTAGACGAGTTATCCCGTTGTGAGACATGTCCGATCAGGTAAACATGTCTTGCTCATACAGAACTGATTCTGGTTAGAACTGATTCTATACATACATATATGACTACTAGTTGAGGTACCCAGCTTCACCCAGGTAAACAGTTGATAAGAGAAGACAGGTAGAAGAGAAAATGATTGTATTGGATACATTGTGACGTTTACAGTATGAAGCGAGACCATGGTGTGTGTGACAAATAGTTGAGGGTCTTCATCAGGATCAGGTAATTTGGTATCATTTTATTAATTTGATCTGAAACTTACAAAGACGGGGGTAAAACGACTTTATAGAAACTAACGGAATATTGTTAAACCTTCAACTGATACTTTGATCTAGGGGACACACACACACCTAGACTATTGTGGGACACAGACACACACACACCTAGACTATTGTGGGACACAGACACACACACACACACACCTAGACTATTGTGGGACACACACACACACACCTAGACTATTGTGGGACACACACACACACACCTAGACTATTGTGGGACACACACACACACACACCTAGACTATTGTGGGACACACATACACACACCTAGACTATTGTGGGACACACACACACACACACACACACAGTCTCTCTCCCGCCACCTTCTCTCTAAATGTGCGGTCTCTTTCAATATCTTCTACTTCACTAAAAACGTCCCTCTCTGTGTTTCTATGTCTCTCTCACACACACACATTCTCTCTTACCCTCTGTAACTCCTCCTCTTTTTTATTCTCTATGTCTCTCTCCCTCTCTCCCTCTCCCTTTCTCCCCCTATCTCTCTCTCTTCCCCTCTCATTCACTCATTGGAATTCGAGACGCTGGTAGCAAAACAATCAAGAAAACGCAGATCTGCGTCTCTCTTCCCTCTCTCTCTCTCTTCTCTCTCTTTAGATATACATATGTATGTTTTTATATATATATATATGTGTGTGTGTGTGTGTGTGTGTAAACCAGCATTTGTTGCCATTCACTCTCTCTCTCTCTATCTGAATATCTAACACTTTAATTGTATCTCTCTCTCTCTGTCTCTCCCTCTGTCTCTCACTCTCGTTAGATGTGTTTGAGTGTTTGTGTGTGTGTGTGTGTGTGTAGTTTTCATGTGATTAAACCATCCAACCAACCAAGAAACTTTTCTCTTTTAGAGCATCCAGCCATAGCAATCAAGCCAAATCCAGTCCTGTATGACCAAGTCAAACAACAGGACAATTTGTCTAACCCATGCTAGCATGGAAAAATGGACGTTAAACAGTGATGATGATGATGATGAGATATTATATACATCATCATCATCATCACCATGTATCTCTCTATATCTCTCTCGTTGTAGTGCACCTGAGCACTGTACACAATAATTTCATTATCATTGTTCTTTGAGTCTCAGTCATTGATGTTATTAAACTGGAAAGTTTGTTGAAATGAATATCAAGCCACTACCTGCAGCCTCAGATATTCAGGACGTATCGGAGGGTTCTTGCTGTTCCCAGCAAGCATACCTTTTGAAGTGTTCCAAAAAGCGGGGTTGGACTAATTTTCTTTAACCATCCTTGGAAACTCTTTGAGATAGTACCTAGTGCGCCTATGACAATCGGGACCACTTTGACTTCATGGCAGTTCCAAATCCTTTTTACCTCCCACTTTAAGTCCTGGTATCGGTTAATTTTCTCCCTCTCCTTCTCTTGCACTCTCGTGTCAAATGGGCAGGCTACATCTACAATCAGGCACAATCTTTTTTCCTTGTCCAAAACCACCAGGTCAGGTCTATTGTGTTCCAGTTTCTTGTCCGTCTGTATCCTAAAATCCCACAGCACCTCCACCTGATCGTTTTCTATCACCGACTCTGGCTTATGCTCATACCACTTCTCAGAATGTGGTAAATTGTTTACTTTGCATAGGTGCCTGCGGATCACCCTGCCCATCACATCATGTCTCCAGCCTTTATAGTGAGGCTGGGCTAGGTTTTTACACTCGGATACACAGTGGGCTAGCCTCCTCCTTGTAAATATGGTGTTTCACCCACTTCATTTTGAGGGCCTGCTCTTGCGCAGCCATTAGCATTCCTTCTGTAGCCTTTTTAAGGTCTCCTCTTTTCAACCAGTTCCATGTCTGTGGGTCTCTAAATTCAGTTTTCTCATTATTATTATTATTATTATTATTTTTATTATTATTATTATTATTATATATCTATACTATAAAGCTGTATGTAGGTAACAAACTTTCCGCCAAACGGCTGGACCAAACAGCACTAAATTTGCACCATAGATGTAACTTTTTCCAACTAAAAAATTGAGGGTATTTTTGTCCAATGAATTTTGTTAAAAGATTAAAGACATTATTTAAATATTCACTTCTTTAAAATTTAAAATGTCAACACTTCCGGTTATACGTCATTCCTCACTTTTTCTTATGACGTCGTACCACATTCCCCTCTTTATCTTAGTCTTTTTAGAAAAATACATAGCTATAACGTAGTGCACTTATAATATGTCTCTGAATGTCTGGCTGTCTGCTTGTTTTTCGAAATATTTACTTCTGCGTTCACAGACGGATTTTTTTAGTTTCAGAAGATCCCGTTAAGTGTGAAAGCACCGATTCTTTGCTTAAATTTTAATCTGTTATTTTTATATATATATTCATGTACAGATATTTTTGCATACACAAAAACAAAAACCTATTTATTTCACGAAAGCACAGGCGGCTTATCGTCATTGTTACTGTTCGAGGTTAGACGACCACAGTCTTTCCAAGATCTGAGAACCATCAATGGCTATCAATGTTTCACTTTCCGTTTGGCTTGCCAGATGCGTGGTATGTTATACAATGACAGCCATTGGCACCTCACCCTGCAAGAAGCAGCAACTGCTAAAGTCCCTTCTCAGCTGCGAACACGTTTTGCTATTACGCTACACAACTGCGACCAACCACCGCGAAAGTCTAGCTGAGGACATCCCCCACCGCACACGCAGACACAATCCAAACGTAACATACGATGTCATTTTCAATGAGGCGCTCATTTGTCTTGGAAACAGTGTCCTGGAGATTGGTGGTAGGCCTCTAAGTCACTACAGCTTACCTGCTCCTGACAGGAGTGTCTAGAGGTCAACGTCTACAGAGCTTCTCCGCGAGACGAGCTACGAGATCAGTGATTCTTCCATGGTCAATTGTATGTAGGATGCTCTAGGGTTAGCTCTTCATCTTTGCTCCGGAGGGCCGAACAAAAAATATTGTATACTCTGAGGCTCTAACAATGTAATTTAAATATTTTCTGTTACTTGAAATTTCCATTATGGTTGTACAAATTATTGTTTGTTAAAAATTTGGTCTGTTCAGCCTTTATTGTTGTAACTATCAATTTTCTTTAACGTACTGGCTGCTGAACTGGGGAATCCTAAAAACTATTCAAACCCAACATCAGAGCACGTTAAACCCCCCCACCCCCTCGCTGACTTGAGAGGGCGTGCAGTATCTTTGCAGATTCCTGAAAAGATAAAATGCCGGTATACCTAGCCCGAGCGCCAGCCGGACGGGCCAGTTAGTACATATATAATTAATATATATATATATGT
>OZ024743.1:53235244-53255244 GCA_964016885.1 Eledone cirrhosa | reverse complement strand
ATGAAGAGAGGTTTCACCAGGACATTGCCATAATGGAGAGTAGGTATCAGGGTCGGTTCAATCCCAACATGATAGGCGACTACTGCTGTACACTGCAACCTGAGAAGAGCCAGCAAAACAAGCGTAAAAGCAAAATCCAGAAATTTTTTTAGAAATGTTTTGAAATATTTTGTTATGTTCAGAAATGTTTTGTTAATATACTAAGTGTTAAAAAAATAAATAAAAATATGTTTATATATTTTTATTAATACGTTAATATGTTTATATCTAAGTCATCATATGTTACACAATGGATAAATAATGCAATACGAGGAACATATTTTCGATCTCATATTAAGGCATTCTGGTTCGATAGCAAAAAATGAATATCAAAACTGAATTTAGTGCTATGAAATTAGTAAGATGCGCATATTCACATGTAAGAACCATTTTGGCTGTTGAATTCCCGATCAAGAAGTGACTGATGACAGAGCCTTGATGAAAACCCCTTGCATATTAAATTTCTCATTAAATTCGATACCTACACTCATTTTATTGGGTTCGCTTCCCCTTCCTAGCGGCGTTCTGTGTTCTTGAGCAAGACCTTTTATTCTGCCTTGCTTTTCATGATAGGAGATATTGTAATTGCTAAGTGCGTACTTAGCTGTCCACTTTAATTGCCTGAAACGCCAGCTTTTTTGTGATTACAGCTTAGGCATTTAGTAACATAGGAATTATCGTCTGACTAGTTTTTCAGCCTGTAGCAGGAGCTAGACCACTGACAATGCCGTCTTTATCATCCTGCTATTTCAAGCGTTAACCTAATATATTCCTTCCATATACTGTACCGATTGTGTTGCTGTTTCTGTTTACCTTTTACACACACACACACACACACACACACACACACACACACACACACACACACACACACATATATATATATATATATATATATATATATATATAAATTACAGAATAATCAAAACTATGTTCAAAATATTTTATTGCTGACAATCGTTTCTTCCAAACTTTCGTTTGGACTCATCGGAGCACTAGCAAAGTTTAGACATATAATTAACCTCCTATTCCACAGAACAATCGTAAAGATGCATAGGTGTTAGTGTTGTCATTAGTAGTGTCATATTTAAAAAAGTGAAGATGATGTGGCCAGTATCAGTGGATTCGACAAAGATTATAAAAGAATAATACAGAATTATAGAGGAAATAAAGAAAAAAGTTACTCGCAAAACGAGGACATTAGCAGTACATATGCAAGCGTATAGAAAGAGTGAAGATGTGTTAGGCATGTACAAAATAACCAGATAGGAAACAAGCAATGGTACTAAGCATATATAACACAGTATGGCAAATGTATCACGTAATACAATACAGGTATAAAAACATATTAAGCAGACAGGGATGCTTGTGTATGAAAAGCAGTTTCTATAAAGTTTATGGTGAATTCACTTCCTGAAATTAAACCGTCAGACAGATCACTCTAGAACAACTCTAACCCTTGATAAGATTGTAATAGGACCAATATACAATCCATAGTTGTAGCTACTGATAAACATTTACTAAAATATAACCAATGTAATGGAAAGGAAAAGCTTGATATTAATACTCACAACACATGCACATTTGAACATTACCAGAACAATTATCACATTACATCCACCATAAACTTCATAGAAACTGCTTTTCATACACAAGCATCTCTGTCTGCTTAATATGCTTTTATACCTAATTTATACTTAATATGCTTCTATGACCCCGTCAAGGCGGTACGCCAGCATCGCTGCAGTCTAATGTAGACGAATTGTTTTTTTATTCATTTTACTTGCTGGTCGTCATCGTCCGAGATTAGAAGGATCGGAGAACCATATCTTGTTCATAAATTCCACTTCTTTTTAAATTGCTAACATATAATCTTCTGTATTTGGTTGATGTTTTACCATTAGAATGCGTAGAATTAAAATACAATATATATATTTCTTAATTATTCTGAAAAATATAATTATTTGAAAAAAAAAAAAAAATGACCGAATTATTATGAAACAGTTATTTCCCTTGGAGCACTTCCCATGTTAAGGGAATGCTAAGAGTTATTCCCCTTGACACTTTATCATTAAAGCAAAGTTTTTTTTTATATTTTAATTGAGATAAGGGCAGTAGATTGGCAGAATCCAGTAGAGCGTCGGACAATGAGTTTTGTGGCATAGAGTTACGCCCCTTTACGTTCTGAGTTCAAATCCTACCAAGGTTAGTTTTGCATTTCATCCTTCCGCAGTCAATAAAATAAAGTATCAGTAAGGCACTGTGATTGGCTTAATCGACTCCCCCACCCCCCTAAATCAGAAACAATTTAAACTATAATAAAGGAAGGTCTTCGGGACTCCGTACGGTTTATTTTTTTTTACCCCGTTAGTAAAATAAGTTGGATTACTTTGAATAAATAATGAATGAATATTACATAATTTATCTACTAAATTTCGTAAAAATAAATAAATTAAAATTGACTTCTTTTCAAAGTTGCACTTCCGGTATATCGTTGCCACCACCACCACCACTTCAACTACCATATATATAGAAAGAGAGAGAGTGTGATGTCAACACTTCCGGTGGCGATCACTTAAATAAACATACTAATTTTCTCCTAATGCAGTTTATATATAATATCGTCTTTTTTTAATGTATCATGGATTACGTTACTGATTACATAAGACAGTGTAACGCAGTCTACGTTCAATTTGTGTATATATTGTCAATTACGATTTTATTTGACATATCATATCTACATATATATATACCTATAATATCAATATACACACTACACATGCTAGCAGAAAACCACCCTGAAGGGTGGTTTTTCTGCTAGTTGTTTTAATTCAGATAAGGCGATGGATTAGCAGTATCGGTAGGGTGTCTTGCTTTGCTTTGCTGCCTTTAGTTACGTCTCTTTAAGTTCTGAGTTCAAATCCCGCTTAGGTTAACTTTGCCTTTCATCATTACTGAGGTCGATAAAATAAAGTACCAGTTATGCACTGGGGTAGATATAATCTACCCCCCCCCCCCACACACACACACACCCATCAAATTGCTGGCCTTGTGTCAATATTAGAAAGAATTGTTTATCCAGGAAATTAACAAATTAAATGTATGTTCTGATCGAAATGTTATTGTGGAAATTATTTTAATTCAGATACACTGTTGTTCGCGTTGCTGTTGTATCTAATGTAAAAACATAAATCCTTCCGTCGGTTTCCATTGTGGTAGATGAAAGCAATATATTGACTCTCTCTCTCTCTCTCTCTCTCTCTCTCTCTCTCTCTCGGGGGGTGGGGGTGGGGGGTGAAGTCAAATGAAAATAAATCAAAAGGCGAAGTTCGGTGCTCAATTAGTTCATTGTTTTACAATCGTTTCAGTCGGTTGATTGGTGATGATAGATCGATATATTGACTAATCGATAGTGTTTCTGCCACCACATATTACTGGGTATCGGTATGTATAAACGTTTAAGTGTAGAAATATGGACACGGCGTGAGGTAGAATGGTCAGCAACAAATTAGATGAGTGGGACATTTTATTTCACTCTGTCCCTCTATCTCTATAAGTGTGTGTGTGTGTGTGTATCTGTGTGAGTGTGTGTGTATGTGAGTGTGAGTGTGTGTGTGTATGTATGTGTATCTGTGTGAGTGTGTGTGTGTATCTGTGTAAGCGTGTGTGTGTGTGTGTAAGTGTGCGTGTGTATCTGTGTGAGTGTGTGTAAGAGGGATAGGCTGTAGTGTGCAGGAGAGAAGACTGCGTTGGTATAGACATGTGATGTGCATGGAGGATGACTGCTGGGTGAATAAATGCCAAGTAATCCCAGTGGAAGGAAGATGCAGTAGAGGAAGACCATGAAAAAGATGGGTGGAGGTGGTGAGAGTTGACCTCAGATTGCTGAAACTCAGGGAGGAGATGACGAAGGACCGTGACAAGTGGAGAGATGCTGTGCTTAATAAGACCTGTCCTACCCTTGCAAGCGGGGAAAAGCAGATGTAAAATGATGAGGATGATATGTGTATACATATAACATTATTTACATGAAAAAAAAAATTATGTATAAAACCAAAAATATATGAATAAAAAGATAACACAAATATTATATGATATTTTAATAAATAGTACAATTCGTATGAACAAGTGGTATGAAGCCAGCTGATAGCTGTATGTTAGGTGTATTGTGATAAATACAGAGAGAAGGAGAGATATATATACTACTAAAACTATGTGATTGTGTGCTTGTCTGTAATCTAATACAGCCAAAACAATGCATAATGGGAAACTACTTTGAAAGTAAGTTGCTCCTGAAATGGGAATACAAATGGAATAAAACAAGTTTTGTGTAAATCGGAGCACAGCTTCCCGAGATACGGGATTTTTCCGGGTACCTTCATAAATAGCCAACAGTTCCATGATAACCAATTAGGTCGCTAGCGTGCTTACCGTTGTGTTTCATTTCCAGAAAGCAGGGAAAAGCGGACGTAAAATGATGATGATGATGAAAGCCTTAGTGCAGTCAAGTTAAAGACAGACTGGAAGAGATCCCACTTTGCTGTGTAGAGTAAGTATTTATATTTTAGCTTTCTTTAAACAGACAATATTTTAATTATTAAGCACACAATAATTTAATTATTTAAAAATTATTTTTAAGTAAATAATATTTTTTTTGTTTTACCATAGGGATGACTTTGTCCAACTAATAGCAAATTGTTAAATAAAATAACTTGCTGTTGGTGGTACATTATTGTGGGAAGAAACAATTGTCAGGGATTAAATGTCTTGAACTTTTAATTTGGGTTTATAAGCACATTGTAATTATATATTGGCTCTAGTTGATCCTTTCATGGAATTGAACTAAAATACACCTAGTAAATTTTACTCATTTACTAGGTGTTACTAAATATTACTATTTTTATATACATACACATGGAGGCACATTGCTTAGTGGTTAGAACATTGGCCTTGCAATCGAAAGGTTGTGAGTTAAATTCTCAGACCGGGTGATGTGTTGTTTCCTTGAGCAAGACGCTTTATTTCACATTGCTCCAGTTTACTCAGCTGTAGAAATGAGATGATAGGGACTGGGGTCCCTATCATTCCACTGCAAACTGGTCGTGGAGGTGCCACGGCAAAAAAGCACCCAGCACTCACTGTAAATGAGGTTGGTGTTAGGAAGGGCATCCAGCTGTAGAAATCAAGCCAGAATCAGTTCCCGTCCCACCCTTGCAAGCAGGGAAAAGCGGACGTAAAATGATGGTGATGATGATGATGATGATACACACACACATAGATATATATAATAATACAAGGACGATTTGTTAAGCCTTCATTACATTTATTGATTGGTGACTCGCGTTTTGCTATTGATCAGCACAAGGTTCGATCTGTATCGATCTAGCCCGACTCTGGAATCAAAAGCTCATGTATGACTGCGTATATATATCTTTTAACAATTATGTGTGAAGGATAGGCAGTGGTTTGAGAGAGCCATTAGAACTTTGGATAGAAAGCTCTGTAATTTTCATTCCATCAGCTTTGCCTATTATTCTTGTGGGGTCGATAAATAAAGTACCATTTCAATATTGCAGTTTATCTTCCTCTAACCCATCTTTATCTAACCCATGGAAGCATAGAAAAGCTGACATAAATTGATGATGATGTTGGTGGTATATTGACATATATATAAGTATATAAATACATATATGTGTGTGTGTGTATAAAGATAGATATGTGTGCATTTGTATACATATATATGCACATGCACACACATATATATTGAAACCAACAGGAGCCTATCTAGCTTATCTTATTTGTTGCTGTTGTTGTTTAACCCTGAGATCAACCCTGGTGGAGGAGGCCTACTTGTAATCAAATTCATTTCAGATGTAAAACTCTCACACGTTTTTTTTTGTTTTTGTTTCTAGTATCTAACACAACATTTTCTAATACATCCCTCCCTTTTTTCTTAAGAAGGTAAGGTGGGATTTGTGGGAGGTTTGACTGCTGTTTCTAAAATATCAAGCAATTTTACAGCTTTGTTGGGAGCTCTTTTAGTAGATTAGTAGCTGGCACTAGTATTGTTTTGTTGATTTTTTTTTTCCAGACATTTTTTTATTCTTTTGTTTCGGTCATTTGTCTGTGGCCATGTTGGGGCAATGCCTCTAAGAGATATAGTTGATCATATGGACTCCAGTACTTTCTACTTTTGTTGAGCCACTAAATAACAAGTATAAACACACACATACACAAATATGCATTTGAATAAAAACTGACATTGGCTAAAAAGGAATCTTAAGTCTGAGACACGACTTTTCTAGTGCTGATGGCATCATAAAATGCACCCAGTTAATTCTGTAAAGTGGTTGATAATAAGAGGGGCGTCCATCTAGATACACAGTGCTATAACCCATTACTAGAACGACTTACAAGAGTAAAGTGTAAAGTCACCCTTCAGTCACAAATGACCATGGGATTTGTACCTAGAAAGTTTTCCTTCCAAGACACAAGTCCAGGTAAGGTTGTTTGTGGAAGACCACCACTCACCCATGTATACCTGTCTCCCCTCTCCACACCACCGATGTTGTCCAAGGCAAAGGCTATGGCCGATACAGCTTGACACCAGTGATATTGCAACTCATTTCTACAACGTGAAATAAAGTGTCTTGCTCAAGGACACAACACATCACCTGGTTCAGGGATTGAACTCTCAACCTCACAATTGTAAATCCAATATTCTAACCACTAAGCCATGTCACTTCAGAACTTACAAGATAAAAAGTATATATATATATATGTATAATGAGCATTTGCAGTTTCTGTCTACCACCACCACCGCCATCATCATCATAATCATCATCATCATCATCATTGTTGTCATCTATGCTAGTGTATGATCACAGCTGGAATGTCTTTGATAAAGGATTATTTAATCAAATCAATGTCTAAACAACAAAAGCCTCTTCATATTGTTCATATTTTGTAGATCCAGAAAAGAAGGGTAGCATCGTTGCCCTTGCTGCTTTTATTTGCCATTGTATTTGAACTGGCATTAAAATATCCATTACCTCCACTGATGATCATGATTGAATTACAGTCTGAGGCTTCCTGGTATTCCCAGATCCTTGGATTTTGGGACATCCGGGCTTGCAAAGATGAGAAATTGTTTGATGCTGTTGTTGTTGATGATGATAACAATGATGGTGATGATGATTGAGATGTTGGTGTTAATGTTGATGATGATATTGTTGATGTTGTTGTGGTAGTTGTATTTGCTGTTGTTGTCAAAGTTGTTTGGGAGTTAGCGCCATTTGTTTCAGGAATTTGGCTCTCATATGCTTCTTGCAAAGAATTCTGTTTGATCAATGTTACTATTTCCTTCTCCACTGCCACAGCTGTTGTTATTATAGATGTTGTTGTCATAGAAGTGGAGGTGTTGTTGGATCTGCTCGATGTGGTGGGGACAGTCAATTCATCTTTGTCAGAATCCTGACACTTTGTCTTGCTGTTTTTTCTATGATACTTAACAGATGTTAAGGGCATCTGTGGTGTCAAAGTAGGAAAGTCAAATGTGTTTCCTGAGGTGGCTTTTAAAGTGTTGCTGTTATTGCTGTTGTAAGTATTATAGCAGGAAATGATTTTTCCCTGCTGACCACCACTTCTCCTTAACCTTGACAACCGATGGTGGTAAAGGGACTGAGTGCGTGCCCTCGGAGTTACATCACACATTAGACTTCCGTATAAGGCCTCCACTTCTTCTGTGCCACCCTTGTTATGCAGGACTGGTGTCGAGTCATAACGTTTGGATAGTTTAGCTTTCAGTTCCCTCTCAAACGCTTTATATTTGTCCTCAACCAAAGTTTCGTCATCATCATAATACTCCTCGTCATCATCATAATACTCCTTCTCCTCATCATCATTGTTATTGATGCCATGAGAATCATGTTGAAGACCAATGTTGGCACCAGAGGGCTTTAGTGTCCGACACTTGGAAGAAGTCGACAGAGTTTGGGAATTATTCTGTGAAGATAGTGCGACAGTGTCATGTTTTGTTCGGTAACCCACCATGAAAGGCAGTATAAATCTGACAGTTTCTTTGTGGCCGTGATAGGAGACATAAGGACGACCACTAACAATGGGGACACCATTTCGTAAGCGAGGAAGAGGGAATGACAATAATAGGCCAACGTTGGTTCCAATCCACAGCATTCCAAGACTTGCCAGAAGACATGTCACCGTACATTCTTTCAGGCCATCTAAAATGAGAAAAAAAAATAATAATGATAATAATTGTTTCTACTTTTGGCACAAGGCCAGCAATTAAATCAGTGTATTACTGGTACTTTATTTTATTGACCCCCGTAAGGATGAAAGGCAAAGTTAACCTCGGCGGGATTTGAACTCAGAATGGCAAGGGCCGTAACTCTATGCGTCAAAGCATGGTGTCCACTCCTCTACCGATATTGCCAATCCACCGCCCTATAATGATAATAATAATGGTTTGTTATATAGGCACGAGGTCAGCAATATTGGGGGGAGGGGAAAGTCGATTAAATTGACCCCAGTGCGTGACTGGTACTTTATTTTATCGACCCCTTAAGGATGAAAGGCAAAGTTAACCTCAGCGGGATTTGAACTCAGACCATAAAGGGTCGTAACTCTATGCTGCAAAACATGGCGCCCGACCCTCTACCGATACTGCCAATTCACAATAATAATAATCATTGACCATGGTTGGCCCAAAACACTGACCAGTTACCACAAATGACTAAGACCGAAGTAATCCCACATATCTGACAGGGAGAACTGTTAGAGCCAGGTCCAACATGTTCCTCTTGGTTAGTCTAAACTTTTAATGGGAAAGTGGCAATTACATATATCTATACTACGACAGTAGTGACACATAGTACACTACACATAGTACACTACACATAGTACACTACACATAGTACATTACACATAGTACATTACACATAGTACACTACACATAGTACACTACACATAGTACATTACACATAGTACACTACACATAGTACACTGCAGGGTTTCTGTTGGGTGAGCAATTAGGATTTAAGGAAACTGAAAGGAAGAAATGTCAGGAACCCTGGTGGATTGGAGGGTGATATAACTCAGAAAAGATCTAGGTAAAATGGATGAATGGCATAGGGGAACAGAAAGGAGGCTAAGACAAGCAAATTATTTGATTGACTAACTAGAGGAGCAGGAAATGGGAGGTGTGTTTATGGCTGCCCCAGACTAGACACTTAACACAAACACAGGACAGCATAACATCTACAATCAGTTAGATTCGGAGAAGTGTAGGGTGTGTGGAGAAGGAGTTAAAACTGTCACGCACTTTGTGCATACCTGCACAATGCTTACACAAAAGATTTTAAAAATGCATCATGACAAAGAGTGCAACCTTCACTGGTGCTTAAGTCAAAAGCATGGTTTTGTAACTGTTCAAAAACGGTACCAGCACAAAGCAGAAAAGTGATTGAAAATGAAAATGCCAAACTGTTGTGGGACTTTATGGTTCAAACAGAGTTATTCAGCACAGAAAGTGACACAGCATTGTAAAGGATGAGAATAATTGTTGGGTAATTGATGTGTTAATATCAAGGGATCATTTTATCTGAGGGAAGAAAAACAAAAACATTGAGTTGAGAATCAAATTTCTAGGATTTGGGTCAAAAACACATAAATAATTGTTTCAACGTTTGGCACAAGGCCAGCAATTATCCCAGTGTATTACTGGTACTTTATTTTATCGACCCTGTAAGGATGTGGATTTTACCTCAGAACGTAAAGGGCCATAACTCTATGCTGTAAAGGATGGTGTCTGACGCTCTACCGATACTGCCATTTCACCACCAATAGTGATAGGAGCATTAAGATCGATCACCAAAATCTTGGAGTGTTATTTGAAGGAAATTGGCATTTCACCAAATATAACTACTCTACAAACATCTACTTTGCTGGAAACTTAACATTACTTTCAATCCGAGAGCATTGCACTTGAGAGATTAAATATCTAAAAACTGAACTTGGAATAGTAGAGACGATAATGGTAATTATTATTGTAATAATCATAATTTCTTTTATTGGCCAAAATGGTGCAAGATTAAATAAAAGTCAGTAAAGAGTAAAACAATAAATATAACAATATGCCTTCTAATACAGGTATGTCAAACATGAGGCCCACGGGCCACATGCAGCCCTTCACATGCACACCTGCGGCCCGTACAAAGGTTTTTACAGGTTTCATCTTTGTAATTTAAAATTTAAAAATTAGTTGTCTTGTGTGGCCATCAGACAACACATATATGATCTATGTAGCCCTCGAGAGGAGGGGTGGCTCTTCAGTTTGACATGACTGACCTAGACTATATTTTAACCTGTAATCCATGTTTCATTTCTGTCACACCTAATTTCTCCCCCCCCCCTCTCTCTCTCTCACTCTTTCTCTCTGTGATATTTCAATCTACTATGATTTTGGCTTACCTTACATATATATATATTTATGCATGTTGGTTAGATTCAAACATACAATGACTGCCATTATATATATATATAATTTGTTTGTTAAAATAATTGAATTAAATTAATTCAACAGTTAAACACACAGGAATAATAAGGTTGTTACCAAAGAGCCACAAGATTGACAAGTCGACCCTAAATATGACTAATAGCTCTTTGTAACTTTTATTTTGAAAGTAAATTTATAATTATTAATTTTCATTATACTTTTGTAGTTGTCTCAGTGGCCTAGCTGGAGGAATCATAGACAGTGGTGATCCTGGTCTGGAGTAGGATTCCAGTTAACCTTTTCAGTTTTTTATTCTATGGGATGTAAAATAAAAACTGAAAATGATTACACGTACCTCTTGACCAGGATTGAACCCAAGACCAGGATCTCCACCTTCTCTAGTACCTACCGGTAGGCCACTGGGACAACTGAAAATTCATACTTATAAACCTACTTTCAAAATTCTCAATACAAAATCCTGTGGTGTCATTCCTGTTTTTCTTAATGTTATTGCTCCTTCTTAAGGTCGACTTCTAAATCATTTGGGTGTTCCATAAACTACATCCTCGTTTTGTTTTTCATCTATCTAGACCAGGCATGCCAAACATGCGAGCAGCGCACTGCATGTGGCCCTTTGCAAGCACACCTGCAGCCTGCACAAAGGTTTTTACAGCTTGAGTAATAAAAAATAAATACAATTTTTTTTGGTGCGATTTTTGTCAACTACTTTTAACTCCGAACTCATCATGCACAGCTCATTAACAGTTGTAAACAGAAAACTTTCTTTCAAAATTTCAAAAGTTTTTTTCTTTTAAAATGGCTAGTGCTCCTCCAGCTAAAAGAAAAAGGAAATTGAACAAAGAAGGGCGAGTGTTTCAAGAAAAGTGGGAATTACAGTATTTTTGCACAACAGTGAACAGAAAAAGATACACTGTTTAATTTGCAACAACTGTATCGCCATGCCAAAAGAGTACAATTTGAAAAGACATTATGAAACGAACCATCGATCTTACGATAGATATGGAGGCCCAATGTGTGTTTCAAGACTCAAGGAATTGAAGGCTAATTTGACACAGCAACAGACCTGTTTTATGTAAATTCAGGAAGAGAATGTCACTTCTGTTACTGCAAGCTATGAACTCAGTTGCATGATCGCCATGAGTGAGAAATCTTACAGTGAAGGAGATTTTGTAAAAATGCCTTGTAAAAACAGGTGAAATTGTATGTCCAGAGAAAGCACACTTATTCAAAGACATTTCATTAACCAGGAACACTGTTGCTGAACGGATTGATGAAATGTCAGGTGATCTGAAACAACAGTTGAAGGCTGTATCATCAAGGTTTGAATATTTTTCTATTGCTATTGATGAGAATGGCACAGCTTGCAGTCTTCATCAGGGCATGTGACAGTAAATTTAATATTTATAAAGAACTGATTGAACTGGTCCCCATGCATGACACTATAACAAGCCAGGATATCTTTGAGAAAGTCGATCAGGCTCTGCATGACTATAGTTTTGATCTGAGTAAACTTGCATGCTTATCTACTGACGGTGCTGCGAATATGGTTGGCAGACATATTGGTGTTGCTGCCAAGTTACGAACAAAAATAGAAAACTCGCATTCAGATTCATCACTTACACATTTTCACTGTATTATTCATCAGCAAAATTTGTGTTCAAAGATTATAAATTGCATCATGTGCTTAGCTTGGTCACAAAGACAGTGAACTATAGCAGAGGCCATGCTCTCAACCACCGTCAGTTCAGTCAGTTGTTAGAAGATATGGATAATCAGTTCAATGATGTTCCATTCTACACAGAAGTTCACTGGTTGTCATGTCACAAAATGCTGAAAAGATTCTATTTGTTGAGACAAGAAATAATTATGTCTTTGGAGATGAAAGGTCAAAACACAGATAAAATAAAAGATGAAAGTTGGCTCCAAGATCTGGCTTTTGCTGTGGATATTACTGCACAATTAACTGATCTTAATTTGAAATTACAAGGAAAAAACAAACTCATCACTCAGTTGTATGATGACATCAAGTGCTTGTTGGTTGGTTTTTTATAATGGTGATAGGCACAAGGGAGAGAGATGGGGTGAGAAAGAGTGAAAGAAAGAATGAGAGAAAGAATGAGAGAAAGAATGAGAGAAAGAATGAGAGAAAGAGTGAGAGAAGAGTGAAAGAAAGAGTGAGAGAAATAAACTTACCTGCAGGAAAGACCCTGGCTCCAGCTGAGGATATATTAATGTCTTGCAGGAGGTTCAAATTCTCAATGTGGTAGAGGTGGATGGTGGGGCTATTCTGGTAGGAAACCCAGATACCAACCCCTGCCTGGACTATGTGTTGGATGACATCTGTAGGAGACAGGCAGCAAGAGTCCTGCAAAGGAGCATATGTGATATATACATACTTACATATATAATAGTTGTATTAATATTATGGCTATGATAATATTAACTGGAATAGTTAAACTCATTTACCGGTTGATTAAAAGCTCAATGTAGTGGTGGGGTCACATAGAACTGTTAGCCATTAATTTCAGGAACACTGAAGAGTCAAAGCAGAAATTAATGTATCATCATCATCATCACCGTTTAATGTCCATTTTTCCAGGCATGGGTTAGACAAGTCATCATGTTGTGAGCCATTCTAGGTCAGGTGACCATGTCTTGCTCATACAGATCCAATTTTGGATTGTTTTCTACATCTGGATGCCCTTCCTAGCGCCAACCTCATTTACAGTGAGTACTGGGTGCTTTTTGCCGTGACACCTACACAACCACTTTACAATGTGGACTGGGTGCTTTTTGTCGTGTCACCTACATGACCACTTTACAGTGTGGACTGGGTGCTTTTTGCCGTGACACCTACATGACCACTTTACAGTGTGGACTGGGTGCTTTTTGCCGTGACACCTACATGACCACTTTACAGTGTGGACTGGGTGCTTTTTGCCGTGACACCTACATGACCACTTTACAGTGTGGACTGGGTGCTTTTTGCCGTGACACCTACATGACCACTTTACAGTGTGGACTGGGTGCTTTTTGCCATGAGACCTACACAACCACTTTACAGTGAGGACTGGGTGTTTTTTCCCGTGACACCTACATGACCACTTTACAGTGAGGACTGGGCACTTCACTGGATGTATACTTCAGCTTGTCCTTATGAGAGATGTGTAGGAGTGGATGGGGTGGGGTAGTGTATATTATACATATGCTTCATCTTCAGCCTGTGCCAAGTCAGATCTGCATTACTGTACAATGTCAGAGATCCCAATTGCACCTTTTAAAGGTGCAATTGCGCAAGATCAGCTTTTATTACCTCATCCCAAGTCTTCCTGGGTCCCCCTACTCACGGCTTACATTGATACACACACACACACACATATATATATATGTGTGTGTGTGTGTGTGTGTGTGTGTGTATGTGTATCGCCAAAATGGCGTAGACATTACAATACAATACAATACAATAGGTGGGAACATAATAGTACCACTGATGATGTTGCAGATGTGCAACGAAAGGACATTGATAGGCTATATATATATATTTATATCTGTATTTTTAACCGTTGGTCAATCAATGATAAACATTGATTGCCAAATAAATTAACTATGGAGATAGAAAAGATACAGAAGGGAAAACCAACCAAACAGTGAGTGTGTTCTGTTATTTCTGGCAATATTATTACAACAATATGAGCCTCCCCAAGTATAACAATATAATATATATATATATGTAGGAGGTGAGTTTTATTGTAGCACAATAAAACAATGCAAATATCGGATAAGTAGCACTCAACAGTTTATAGGACTGGAGTATAAATAATATCATCCCATGATGATATTTGTTTTTGAAATGCGCATAACAAAATACATGGAACTCTTTTAACCATCTTTTGATTTTATATAATATATATATATATATATTAGAGAGAGAGAGAGATTGAGCTACGTTCAACAATAAAGATACACAAAGGCTCCATTCGATATCAAAATAGAGAGTTCAGAATAAGTGTTATCAAGTGAGATATAGTGAATTATGTCTTACCTGTAATTGACCAGTGTGATAATCAATTTTATGTATCATGTTGCCACTAGCAGCCAATATACAGTCATCTGAAGTAATTTTTAGTAGGCATACAATAGGGTCAGAACTAAGTTCGATAATCTGTGGTGCATCAACACACCAACTGTGATATCCATCTGAAATATATAAGTTTATAGATTAATTAATTTGTATATTTATATATAGTTACTTGTGTGAGGTTACATATTATGATAGAATGAGCCCAACGTTTGTAAACAGTGGTAATTTATGTTTTAATATATAGTATTAGTAGGTGAAGGTGCATGGCTTAGTGGTTATAAAATTAGATTCACAATCATGAGGTTGTGAGGTTGATTCCTGGAGCTGGAGATGCATTACGTCCTTGAGCAAGACACTTTATTTCACATTTCTCCTTCAGCAATGGAAAGACTAATTGTTTCCTTCGTCTAATTTGACAAGCACCACCTCAGCAAATGAGGTTGATCAATTAAAGAGAGGAAGATTAGCAGTACATTAAAAAACTGTCAGTTTCATCGACAGTATTGATAAAGGCACTTATTCTCTATTATCAGAAACTAGCAGAAAAACCACCGTTTGGGTGGTTTTCTGCTAGCATGTGTAGTGTGTATATTGATATTGTACGCAGGTATATATATCCATGTAGATATGATACATCAAATAAAATCATAATTGACAATATCCACAGAAATTGAACGAAGACTGCGTTACACTGTCTTATGTAATCAGTAACGTAATCCATGATATATTAAAACCAGACGATATTATATATAAACTGCATTAGGAGAAAATTAGTGACGGAAATATATGAATGTTTATTTAAGCGATCACTAACTGGAAGTGTTGGTGGTAGTGGTGGTGACGGTGGTGGTGGTGATGGTGATGGTGGTGACGGTGGTGGTGGTGATGATGGTGGTGATGGTGATGGTGGTGACAGTGGTGGTGGTGACAGTGGTGGTGGTGACAGTGGTGGTGGTGGTGACAGTGATGGTGTTGGTGGTGATGATGATGGTGGTGATGGTGATGGTGTTGATGATGATGATGATGATGATGATGATGATGATGGTGGTGGTGGTGGTGGTAATGGTGGTGGCAGTGGTAACAGTGGTGGTGGTGGTGGTAGTGGTGGTGGTGGCGGTGGGAGTGGGAGTGGTGGTGGTGGTAGTGATGGCAGTGGTGGTGATAATGATATTGATGAACTGCAAACCAACCTGTATTCCTCTCAAATATCAAGACACATCCATTGTCCATGGCAGCAAAGACCTTCTCACCTGCATACAGCAGATGTAAAACGTGGCCAGGTAAATCAAACACCTGGATTGGTTGGCGTTGTTTACTCTTGCATGTTTGTAGGCCATAGATGTACATTCTGTGGTGGTGGTGTTGGAGACAGTGGTGGTGGTGGTGGTGTAGAAACAAAATATAAAATTAGTAATGTGTGACATACATCCAAACACACATATAATATACACGTGCAATACATGCATACAAACACACAAGCTGCAACACACTCAAATGCAGAGACACAGGTACACATCCACATATCTACACATTCTCATTTTTGCACACACACAATCAAACACATATTCACACTATATATATACACACACACATAAAGGCAAATACTGTAACTCTTGGGTCAACACATGCACTGCACACCTCCACATACATACTCACACACATAAACACACCAACCCTCTCACATACACAAACACACATCACCACACACCACACCATACCACACACAATACCACACACCACCACACACCACACAACACCACACACCACACCACACACCACACACCACACACAACACCACATACACCACACACCACCACACACCACACAACACCACACACCACACCACACACCACACCACACCACGCACACCACACCACACACACCACACACCACCACACACACCACACACCACACCGCACCACACACCACACACAACACCACACGCCACACACACCACACACCACACCACACCACACACCACACCACACACCACACCACACACACCACACACACCACACCACACACCACATACACCACACACCACCACACACCACACCACACACCACACCACACACCACACCACACCACACACCACACACAACACCACACACCACACACACCACACACCACACCACACCACACCACACACCACACCACACCACGCACACCACACCACACACACCACACACCACCACACACACCACACACCACACCGCACCACACACCACACACAACACCACACACCACACACACCACACCACACACCACACCACACACCACACCACACACACCACACACACCACACCACACACCACATACACCACACACCACCACACACCACACCACACACCACACCACACACCACACCACACCACACACCACACACCACACACACCACACCACACCACACACCACACTACACACACCACACACACACCACCACACCACACACACCACACCACACCACACACCACACAACACACACCACAACACCACACCACACACCACACCACACACACGACACACCACACCACACCACACCACACACCACATACACCACACACCACATACACCACACACCACATACCACACACCACCACACACCACACCACACACCACACACCACACCACACCACACGACACACCACACCACACACCACACCACACACACCACACACACCACACCACACACCACACACCACACACAACACCACACACCACATCACACACACCACACCACACCACACACCACATCACACACACCACACACCACACCACACACCACACCACACGCCACACCACACCACACACCACACTCTCAGCCCTTTACATTACTCTATATATGCTATTGTATATTCATGGTAAAGTCTTTATCTCACATAATCTCGAGTCTATGATATTTTCCTGATGTTATTGTTCATTTTAAGAACGATATCTTAATGTTGGTGTGAGCTGCTGGTGATGGCCAGTTTGAAAAAGGGGAAACAATTCTGGCCAGTTACGGCTGGTTTAAATGTTTAAAGTCTTAACATACCTTCACACAGACACACCTTAACTCACACACACCACATGAACAAATGTTAAGGTAACTACTGTAAACCTACGTTGGGTAAGCAGACTCATTTTCACACATCTTCATGTGTGTCTTTGACACCAACACAGCACATAGTGTGTGTGTGTGTGTGTGACAGCTCACACCTATGTTTGTGTGTTACAGCTCGCACCTATGTGTGTGTGTGTGTATGACAGCTCACACCTATACAGGTTTAGCTGGCCTCCTCCAAGGTATATCTCGTAGGAGGTGTCTTGGGTAATTTAATGATAGGGACCCCAGTCCTATCATCTCATTTCTACAGCTGAGTAAACTGGAGCAACGTGAAATAAAGTGTCTTGCTCAAGGAAACAACACATCACCCGGTCCGAGAATTGAACTCACAACCTTTCGATTGCAAGCCCAATGTTCTAACTTCTAAGCCATGTGCCTTCACAACACATAGACAATGACCCCTGTGTGGGGGTGAAGACTCACTTGCATGTGACTGTGGCCATCCAGACTGTGTCAACTGCCATGTTGCAATCCTCAGGCCTTCTGTCACCTTCCACTCTCTCCACACATGTGATGGCTGCATCTGTTGCCTGGAATGATTCATTCAGACTCACTGTACTGCAGCCCCTCTGAACAGACACTATAGAAACTTGACCACCACTCTCTGCAATGTTGCTGCACACCCAGATGTGTGGGATTCCAATGTGGAAACCAATAAATGACTGTAGGTAAACACCAACAGCACACTGCAGCTGCAAGTATGGATGGACAGAAGAGAATGAGAGGAAGAAGAGAGGCATAATTATTATTATCATCATAGATTGTGTCTAAATCAGAATATATTATATATTATGTATCCTTTGGTGGTTTGGCAGTATCAGCAGAGGGTCGGACAACATGCTTTGTAGCACAGAGTTACGCCCCTTTCTGATCTGAGTTCAAATCCTGCCGAGGTTAACTTTGCCTTTCATCCTTACGGGGTCGATAAAATAAAGTACCAGTAATACACTGGGTAATTGCTGACCTTGTGCTAAAAGTAGAAACAATTATTATATATTACATATTAACATTATCATGGATTGGCAGTATCGGTAGAGGGTCGGACGCCATGCTTTGACACATAGAGTTACGGCCCTTGCCATTCTGAGTTCAAATCCCACTGAGGTTAGCTTAGTCTTTCATCCTTACGGGGTCGATAAAATAAAGTACCAGTAATGCACTGGTTAATTGCTGGCCTTGTGCCAAAAGTAGAAACAATTATCATCATCATAATTAGCTTTTATAAAATGCTGTCACCAATCTATGTTGTTTGGGTATGTGCACTGTTATGTTTTTTGGTGCAGATATTTCTATTGTATTGAAAGTATTTCTATATAATATATGTACAGTTCCAGTTAGTGACATTTTCTCCATGTTGTAAGTACTGGAGATCAGATTACGTATCTGTTTTTGGTTATCAATCTATTTGTCTGCATGTTTTAAAGTGTTTATATTTATCTAAAAACCTTCCATTGTAAAATTATGATGAGAAAGCTATTTATATTAAAACTTTAATTCAAATTCTTCATTATTTTCAAAATTATTTGAAAATCATTAGAAATATTGTAAAGGAAGAGTTAAATAGTATGGGACATAGTATTAGGTGTTGACTGTAGCTGACCTAGACAGTATGGGATGTAGTATTAGGTGTTGACTGTAGCTGACCTAGACAGTATGGGATGTAGTATTAGGTGTTGACTGTAGCTGACCTAGACAGTATGGGATGTAGTATTAGGTGTTGACTGTAGCTGACCTAGACAGTATGGGATGTAAGATTAGGTGTTGACTGTAGCTGACCTAGACAGTATGGGATGTAGTATTAGGTGTTGACTGTAGCTGACTTAGACAGTATGGGACGTAGTATTAGGTGTTGACTGTAGCTGACCTAGACAGTATGAGATGTAGTATTAGGTGTTGACTGTAGCTGACCTAGACAGTATGGGATGTAGTATTAGGTGTTGACTGAAGATGACCTAGACAGTATGGGATGTAGTATTAGGTGTTGACTGTAGCTGACCTAGACAGTATGGGATGTAAGATTAGGTGTTGACTGTAGCTGACCTAGACAGTATGGGACATAGTATTAGGTGTTGACTGTAGCTGACCTAGACAGTATGGGATGTAGTATTAGGTGTTGACTGTAGCTGACCTAGACAGTATAGGATGTAGTATTAGGTGTTGACTGTAGCTGACCTAGACAGTATGGGATGTAGTATTAGGTGTTGACTGTAGCTGACCTAGACAGTATGGGATGTAGTATT
>OZ024743.1:53180244-53230244 GCA_964016885.1 Eledone cirrhosa | reverse complement strand
GTATGGGATGTTGCGTTTTGTATGAGGTGGATGGCACGACTTAAAATTCAGATATTGATGGGTGTCTGTGTGTTTATAATATATATCCGTGGTAATGGTGGTGTCGTTTTTGATTATCATTATATCTAGGAATGGTAATTTGGTCCTACTCATCTCTTTTGTGAATTGGAGAGATGGGTCTAGGTTATTCAGGAGGATATTGAACTCATCCAGAGTATCTAGAGATTCTGTCCAGATGATGAAACAGTCATCAAGGTATCTCTTCCAAGATTTTTCAATGTACTTTCTAAAGTCAGTACTATATTTTTCCTCTATTTCTTGGTAGAGTTGTTGTTCTAAGTATCCCATTGCAAACTCGACTGTCACCACATATCATGAACCTGAAGATTGCGAAAGCATGAAAGTACTTGTTCAATTAACACTTGGAATTTAATATTCTATCATACTATTTCATTATAATACCATATTATATTATATATATTTTAAAGGATTGTAAATAAAACGAGTAAATCACATACATATTAGTTTATACACGGCTCAGTGGGTATTTTCCTCCTTCGAGCTAATTCCATTGTAAAAGAATCCATTACCTTATTAATTATATATATATATATATATATATATATATATATATGCATATATATATATATATATGAATATACATATATATATATATGCTTATATATATATATATATGCATATATATATAAATATATATATATATATGCATATATATATATATATATATATATATATATATATATATATATATATATGATTATATATATTCATATATATATATATATATGCATATATATATATATATATATATAAAACGAAGGAAATGTGGTAAGGAACCAGGTGGACCATAACGCACCAAAGTACTCAATACTTAGGGTAGTAGAGTGGGCAATAGGAACAAGTAAGACCCTGACGGCTGAGCTCAAGCCGTTTCGACGGCTGAATTAGTCGTCGAAACGGCTTGAGCTCAGCCGTCGGGGTCTTACTTGTTCCTATATATATATATATATATATATATATGATTATATATATATATATATATAGATAATTGATCTAGATGAAATGCAGTTCGGGTTTGTGTCAGGCAAAAGTACCACAGACGCTCTTTTTATTGTACGACAACTACAGGAGAAGTACCTAGCTAAAAGTAAACCCCTATACTTAGCTTTTGTTGACTTGGAGAAAGCCTTCGACAGAGTCCCCGTTCCATTGTCTGGTGGGCTCTTAGAAAACTAGGTGTTGACGAATGGCTTGTGAGAGCTATACAAGCCATGTATAAAGAAACAGTCAGCAAGGTTAGAATTAACAACGAATATAGTGAAGAGTTTAGCGTAAAAGTTGGTGTCCATCAGGGCTCTGTTCTTAGCCCCCTACTATTTATTATTGCCCTTCAGGCTATAACAGAGGAGTTCAAGACCGGCTGCTCATGGGAACTCCTATACGCAGATGATCTAACGCTCATAGCTGAATCAATGGCCGAGCTAGAGAAGAAATTCCAAACATGGAAGCACGGCCTAGAATCAAAAGGCCTTAAAATTAACCTGGCTAAGACTAAAGTTCTAGTTTGTAGGAAAGACAATAAGGTGCCGGTCCCTTCCGGGAAATGGCCATGCTCAGTGTGTAGGAAAGGTGTAGGTAGAAACTCTATTTTATGTCCCAAATGCAAAGTATGGGTGCATAAAAGATGTAGTGGGATCATAGGTAAGCTAACTAAGAACATAGATTTTACATGTGGCCGGTGCTCTGGTGCAATAAGTAGCAGCAAGTGCCCACAAAATACTAGCTCTTTCAATTGCGCAGAGGGTTCTATAGAAATAGTGGACAGCTTCCGTTACCTGGGCGACAAAATCAGCAGTGGGGGAGGGTGCTCTGAAAGTACAGTAGCTAGAGTCAGAACTGGTTGGAAAAAGTTCAGAGAGCTTATACCACTATTAGCCGCTAAAGGGTTCTCCCTAAGAATGAAAGGCAGGTTGTATGATGCCTGCATACGAACAGCAATGTTGCATGGCAGTGAGACCTGGGCATTGCGTGCAGAGGATATACGCAGACTAGAGAGGAACGAAGCTTGCATGCTCCGCTGGATGTGTAATAGTAACATACGTGAACGGCAAAGCATAAGCGAACTAAGGAAAAAAATTAGAAATAAGAGGGATCAGATGTTGTTTACTCGAGAGAAGGCTACGTTGGTATGGTCACGTGATGCGCATGAAAGACGACAGCTGTATAACAAAGTGCAGGGCAATAAAGATAGACGGTAGCTACGGAGTAGGCAGACCCAGAAAAACCTGGGACGAGCTGATAAATTCTGACCTCACACACTTACACCTCTCCAAGACAATGTCACTGGACCGAGACCTTTGGCGGTACTCAGTAATAGAGAAGACCCACCTTACCTAAATACAAAGTAAAACCTACTACAGCCAGTAGGCATCTCTAACAAAATACACCCCCGTCCCACCACCCCCACCCCATCCACACCGCCCCTTCAATGTAAAGTTATGTTGGTGCCACAACATCCAGGCCGAAACAAATGAGATCGTGTAGGTGTCACGACAAAAAACACACAGTCCACGCTGTAATGTGGCCGTGTAGGCAACACGGTAAAAACCTCCCAGTCCCACACTGTAAATGTGGTTGGTGTTAGGAAGGGCATCCAGCTGTAGAAAACCCGCCAGACAGTCCACGCTGTAATGTGGCCGTGTAGGCAACACAGTAAAAACCTCCCAGCCCCACACTGTAAATGTGGTTGGTGTTAGGAAGGGCATCCAACTGTAGAAAACCCGCCAGACAGTCCTATGCGAGCAAGACAATCACTCTTGCCTCAAGTGGGAAAACTCCCGTCCAAACCCATGCAAGCGTGGAACACGGACGTTAAACGTTGATGATGATGATGATGATGATATATATATATAAGTAAGAATATTTTCGAAACACCGAGCGGGTTTGAAATTATTATAAATGTAAGCTATCGCTGTATTTTGACTAGAGAAATTAAAGAAAATTATTTAGCCTGATAGTGGGGTTAAGAACCCTCGGAGAAATGGAAAAAGATAAGTATTGACATACATGGGAGTCGAACCCACATTTTTGGTTATCCAGACCACTGTGCTACCATTACACCAACACATCACATATGCATATATATATATATGCATATATGAACATAAGTGAGAAATTAGGAATAAGAGGGATCAGATGGTGTTTACTTGAGAGAAGACTACGTTGGTATGGTCATTGATGCGCATGAAAGACGACAGCTGTATAAAAATTGCAGGGCGATCAAAATAGACGGTAGCTACGGAGTAGGCAGACCTGGAAAAACCTGGGACGACTTGATAAATTCCGACCTGACACACTTACACCACTCCAAGACAATGTTACTGGACTGAGATCTTTGGCGCTACGCAGTAATACAGAAGACCCGCCTTGTCTAAGTACAAAGCGAAACCTACAGTCAGTAGGCACCTCTTAACCAAAATACACCCCCATCCCACTACCCCTACCCCCACCCCCATCCACACCGTCCCTTTCTCTGTAAAGTTATGTTGGTACCACAACATCCAGTCCTAAATAAATGAGGTCGTGTAGGTGTCATGCAAAAAAAACACATAGTCCATGCTGTAATGTGGCCGTGTAGGTAACACGGTAAAAACCTCCCAGTCCACACTGTAAACGTGGTTGGTGTTAGGAAGGGCATCCAGCCGTAGAAAACCCACCAGACAGTCCTGAGCAAGACAACCAATCTTTCCTCAAGTGGGACAATTCCTGTCCAGACCCATGGTAGCGTGGAAGATGGACAGTAAACGATGATGATGATGATGATGATGATATATATGCATATATATATATATATATATATATATATACATGTAGATAATATATATATATAGATAATATATATATATGTAGATAATATATATATATGTAGATAAATCTACCAAAATATACGGTAGTGTCCAATCCGTATGAAGAACTCAATGTAATCCAAATATCATGAAAAGAGAAGATGCATTCAAAAATTTTCAATAAAAGTCATAGGAAAACAGCATGTATATGTGAAGGTATGTATATTTCCTCTGATAATGTGTAATATTTTTACATAGATCTATAGGATATACATACCAACACACATATACATCCTAGAAACGATCGTAAAATGATGAATTTTTAAATATAAGGAACTTGTTCTTTGTTTTTATTTTATTTCATTGTTTTTATTAATTTATATATATATATATATATATATATATATATATATATATATAGGAAAAGAGTCAGGCCCCCGATGGCAGAGCTCAAGTATCGAGTACTCTGGTGCGTTATGGTCGACCTGGTTCCTTACCACACTTCCTTCGTTATATATATATATTATATTACGTTAGTTTTAAGTCTCAGATCAAGTCACTTGCCAATCTCCAAAGAACTAAAAAACTTTTGACCTACTTGTCAGGAATTTCAAATTCTATTATACAGCTGTTAAGAAGTTGGACTTGTTCATTCTGGACCTGAATTTGGCGCTGGAGGTCACCCAATATACCATTGATGAGGTCTTCATTGAGGACCTGGTGGAGAACATAGATACATAATAACAACTATCATTTAATGGTTTCTGACTGACTTAACAAGAACAACTAGGGGATATATATATATGTGTGTGTGAGAGAGAGAGAGAGAGAGAGAGAGAGAGAGAGAGAGAGAGAGAGAGAGTGAGAGAAAGTGAGTGTTTATATGAGAGAGAGAGTGGGTCAAGATGTGTGTGAGAGAGTGGGTTGTGGTGGTGTATATGTGCATGTTTTGTGTTAGTATGCATATGTGAAAGAGAGTGTGTGTGGGGGGGGGGGAGTGTGTGTGAGTGTGAGAGGGTGTGAGTGTGAGAGGGTGTGTGTGTGGGAGAGGGTGTGTGTGTGTGTGTGAAAGAAAGAGAGGAGTGGGGAGAGAGAAAGAGGGAGTGGATATGTGAGTGAGAGAGTATGTGTGTGTGAAAGGGAGAGAGAGAGTGTCTGAGAGAGAGAGAGAGAGAGAGAGAGAGAGACTGTGTTATGTGGAAGGGGAGGGAAAGTAGTTCCATATACCATATCTCAGGTCTCCAAGGACAAACAAACAGAAACAACCTCAAAACAGGAGACTTGGGTTGAAAAGAATAAAGAGAGAGTAGGTAGTCATGGATACAGTAGTAAAATACATCATAATCATCATCATCAACATCATCAAAACAAACAACAACAATATGGTGAGCCAAAATGTGGATGACTGGCCTGCTTGGTATAGCAGTCAAAAGGAACCAATCAACAGATCAAACCAAGGAAACAATGTTGTCATTGGTCAACCCATTACTGGTACTAGCAGAAAACCATCCCTTGGGTGGTTTTCTGCTAGCATGTGTAGTGTGTATATTGATATTGTACGCAGGTATATATATCCATGTAGATATGATACATCAAATAAAATCGTAATTGACAATATCCACACAAATTGAACGAAGACTGCGTTACACTGTCTTATGTAATCAGTAATGTAATCCATGATACATTAAAAACAGACGATATTATATATAAACTGCATTAGGAGAAAATTAGTGACGGAAATATATAAATGTTTTTTTAAGCGATCACTAACCGGAAGTGTTGACATTTGAAAATTTAAAAAAAGTGAATCTTAAAATAAACAATAAAATATATTTAATCAACAGCCACGAAATTTAGTAGATAAATTATGTAATATTCATTCATTATTTATTCAAAGTAATCCAACTTATTTTACTAATGGGATGAAAAATTATAAACCGTACGCAGTCCTGCACTCCTTACTTTATTATAGTTTAGATTATCTGCTGGTCACAACATCTAACAGAAGAAAGGAACTAATCAACAGATCAAACCAAGCAAACAATGCTCCCCATTACTGATACAATCTATTGATTGTAACTCCTTTGCAGAGAAAATGAGCTGATCAGATTAATCTTCCTAGCAGAAGATAGCAGCCAAATCTTCCTCAAATCACATTTTACCAGGTTCAGTGTTATACAAGGAAAGACAGTCACCTACAACATGTGACAACATATGTGAGACAAGGTTATATACTTTATTCAATGCTAGAGTGTTGGATATTTTTTCTGGGTCTCTGCAATCTGAGTTCAAATCCTGTCAGGGTCCATTTTGACTTTCATCCTTTTGCAGTCAATAACAAATGTAACACCACAATGCTGGTGTGGCCCTCTCTCCGTCTGTCACATCCTGGACCAAAGGAGGAAGTGTCAAGAGAGTGTATGTGCCTGCTCAGGATTACATTACCACCTAAAATTCTTAGCAATGCAATGGCATGGTAAATATTACTAAGTCCTATTTGATTGCAAGTAACAGTTATGATTATATAGTTGTTTCTACTTTTGGCACAAGGCCAGCAATTATCCCAGTGTATTACTGGTACTTTATTTTATCGACCCCGTAAGGATGAAAGGCAAAGTTAACCTCGGCGGGATTTGACTCAGATCATAAAGAGCCGTAACTCTATTATGCTGCAAAGCATGGCGTCCGACCCTCTACTGATACTGCCAATCCACCACCCTAGCATGGCGTCCAACCCTCTACCGATACTGCTAATCCACTGTCCTAGCATGGCGTCCGACCCTCTACTGATACTGCCAATCCACCACCCTAGCATGGCGTCCAACCCTCTACCGATACTGCCAATTCACCACCCTAGCATGGCGTCCAACCCTCTACTGATACTGCCAATCCACCACCCTAGCATGGCGTCCAACCCTCTACCGATACTGCCAATTCACCACCCTAGCATGGCGTCCAACCCTCTACCGATACTGCCAATCCACCACCCTAGCATGGCGTCCGACCCTCTACTGATACTGCCAATCCACCACCCTAGCATGGCGTCCAACCCTCTACCGATACTGCTAATCCACTGTCCTAGCATGGCGTCCGACCCTCTACTGATACTGCCAATCCACCACCCTAGCATGGCGTCCAACCCTCTACCGATACTGCCAATCCACCACCCTAGCATGGCGTCCGACCCTCTACTGATACTGCCAATCCACCACCCTAGCATGGCGTCCGACCCTCTACCGATACTGCTAATCCACTGTCCTAGCATGGCGTCCGACCCTCTACTGATACTGCCAATCCACCACCCTAGCATGGCATCCGACCCTCTACTGATACTGCCAATCCACCACCCTAGCATGGCGTCCGACCCTCTACTGATACTGCTAATCCACTGTCCTAGCATGGCGTCCGACCCTCTACTGATACTGCCAATCCACCACCCTAGCATGGCGTCCGACCCTCTACTGATACTGCCAATCCACCACCCTGATTATATAGTGAAAGATAATTACTTATAAGCCAGTAGTTACAAACCTTTTTTTTTTTTTTTGCTCAAAGCTCTATTATTATGACACCCAAAAACATCATGAGCCCCTTAATATAAAAACATATTTGGTGTTAAAAAATATAATGTAAAATTTAGAAGGACTCTCGTCGCCCAAATATTTAAATTGCCTCCAAATGTCTACAGGAAGGATGAGGCAAGGTTGTGCATTAATTACAGTGTTATATATAGAGAAAGAACAGCCACTTACATCATATGTTAGTTTGAGGGATGAGGCAAGGTTGTGTATTAATTACAGTCTTATATATAGAGAAAGAACAGCCACTTACATCATATGTTAGTTTGAGGGATGAGGCAAGGTTGTGCATTAATTACAGTGTTATATATAGAGAAAGAACAGCCACTTACATCATATGTTAGTTTGAGGGATGAGGCAAGGTTGTGTATTAATTACAGTGTTATATATAGAGAAAGAACAGCCACTTACATCATATGTTAGTTTGAGGGATGAGGCAAGGTTGTGTATTAATTACAGTGTTATATATAGAGAAAGAACAGCCACTTACATCATATGTTAGTTTGAGGGATGAGGCAAGGTTGTGTATTAATTACAGTGTTATATATAGAGAAAGAACAGCCACTTACATCATATGTTAGTTTGAGGGATGAGGCAAGGTTGTGCATTAATTACAGTGTTATATATAGAGAAAGAACAGCCACTTACATCATATGTTAGTTTGAGGGATGAGGCAAGGTTGTGCATTAATTACAGTGTTATATATAGAGAAAGAACAGCCACTTACATCATATGTTAGTTTTAGGGATGAGGCAAGGTTGTGTATTTGACTCCAAATGTTATAGTCATGGTCCATTGCATTAATCTCTTCATAAATGTCTTTTACGGTTTTATCTGCAAAATATGGAAGATAGATAAATAAATAGACATACAGACAGACAAACCAGCAGACAGACAGGCATACAGACAGATAACAGTGTGGTTTGAGTGAAATGAAGGAGTGAGTAGGGCTAGATAATGATATCTGGGTATTGAGACAACTAGATAGGTAGAGACCAATAGAAAATAACAGACAAATAGATGGTTGAGTGAAGCAAAAGAGAGGGAAGAAAAGACAGAGAGAGAGAGAGTGATACCTCGGCGAGTATCACTCAACAAGTTAAGCTACTCTGAAGGATCACTCAATGAAGGACACCCGCCTCACATCTAATGTTTATGATGTAACATAAGAAATGGAGGCTCCACCAAAACCTTACCAATTCTGTTGATCTTGCTAGCCTCTCCTGTTGGTGTAAATGGTGGTATATTCTTAGATGACATGCTACAGTTGAACTTCAGGGTAACTTCCTCTAATGGGACGGTCCATTTGTGTTTATAGTGTTCACTAATATCACCATCTCGCATTCTGCAATAAAATACATTCATCATCATCACCATTATCACCACTACTATCACCACTATTATCACCACTATCATCACTATTATCACCACTATTATCACCACTATCACCACTATTATCACCACTATCACCACTATCACCACTATTATCACCACTATCATCACTATTATCACCACTATCACCACTATTATCACCACTATCACCACTATTATCACCACTATCACCACTATTATCACCACTATCACCACTATCACCACTATTATCACCACTATCATCACTATTATCACCACTATCACCACTATTATCACCACTATCACCACTATTATCACCACTATCACCACTATTATCACCACTATTATCATCACTTTCACCACTATCATCACTATTATCACCACTATCACCACTATTATCACCATTATCACCACTATTATCACTAGTATTATCACCACTATCACCACTATGCCCACTATTATCACTATCACCACTATCACCACTATCACCACTATCACCACTATTATCACCACTATCATCACTATTATCACCACTATCACCACTATTATCACCACTATTATCATCACTTTCACCACTATCATCACTATTATCACCACTATCACCACTATTATCACCACTATCACCACTATTATCACCACTATCACCACTATTATCACCACTATCACCACTATTATCACCACTATCACCACTATTATCACCATTATCACCACTATTATCACTAGTATTATCACCACTATCACCACTATCACCACTATTATCACTATCACCACTATCACCACTATTATCACTATCACCACTATCACCACTATCACCACTATCATCACTATTATCACCACTATTATCACTATTATCACCACTATTATCACCACTATCATCACTATTATCACCACTTTCACTACTATTATCACCACGATTATCACCACTATCATCACCACTATCACCACTAATATCACCACTATCACCACTAGTATCACCATTATCACCACTATTATCACTACTATCATCACTACTATCATCACCACTATTATCACCATTATCACCATTATTATCACCACTATTATCACTATTATCACCATTATCTCTATGATCACCACTCTATTATCACATCTCTATTATCACCATTATCACTATGATCACCACTATCACCACTATTATCACCACTATCACCACTATCGCCACTATCATCACCAATATTATCACCACTATTATCATCACTATTATCACCACTATCACCACTATCACCACTATTATCACCACTATTATCACCACCATCATCACTATTATCACCAGTATCACCACTATTATCATCACTATTATCATCACACCTGTAATATCAACACACACCTGTAATATCTACACATACACCTGTAATATCATCACACACACACCTGTAATATCTACACACACACCTGTAATATCTACACACACCTGTAATATCTTCACACACACCTGTAATATCAACACACACACCTGTAATATCAGCACACACCTGTAATATCTACACACACACCTGTAATATCAACACACACCTGTAATATCTACACACACACCTGTAATATCAACACACACCTGTAATATCTACACACACACCTGTAATATCAACACACACCTGTAAAATCTACACACACACCTGTAATATCTACACACACATGTAATATCAACACACACCTGTAATATCTACACACACACCTGTAATATCAACACACACACACCTGTAATATCTACACACACACACCTGTATTATCAACACACACCTGTAATATCTTCACACACACCTGTAATATGTACACACACATCTGTAATATCTACGGACACACCTGTAATATCAACACACACCTGTAATATCCACACACACACACCTGTAATATCTACACACACACACCTGTAATATCTACAGACACACCTGTAATATCTACACACACACCTGTAATATCTACACACACACCTGTAATATCAACACACACCTGTAATATCAACACACACCTGTAATATCTACACACACACCTGTAATATCAACACACACACCTGTAATATCAACACATACCTATAATATCAACACGCACACCTGTAACATCTACACATACCTGTAATATCAACACATACCTGTAATATCAACACACACACACCTGTAATATCAACACACACACCTGTAGTATCCGCACACACACCTGTAATATCAACACATACCTGTAATATCAACACACACACCTGTAATATCTATACATACCTGTAATATCAACACATACCTGTAATATCAACACACACACTCCTGTAATATCAACATACACCTGTAATATCAACACATACCTGTACTGCACCTTGATACATACAAGTGCGTTGTTCAACATAATCAGTCGTCGTTTCTTGGTGTAATTGTTTGTCTGCAAAAGTGAGATGTGAATAAATTAGCATAAATTAAAAGTAAAGGGGTGTGGATAATATATGTAAAGAAAGGGGAGAAGAGATAATGATGATTTATATATAAATTAGAGTTAAGGTGGCTAGGGTTAATTATTTAGATGTAAATGAGAAAAGAGCTATGAATAAATTATAATAAATTAAAGGTGTGTGAAAATTACAAAAGAATAAAAAAGAAATGAAAAAGAATAAATAATGAGAATTTAAAGAAATTGTATGAATAAATTAGCATAAATTAGAGGTAAGAAGTGAAGTGGGATTAACCATGAGAAATTATAGTAATATTTGTTTAGTGAGAGGGGGGGGGGGGAGTGCAGATACATATAACTCTTTTGAAGGTCTCCAAGACTGGTGGAAGTGAGGAAGGAATCCTCAAAGGCCTGGCCTGAATGTTTGCAAACCAAGGGTAATCTTCCATCATAATTTAATGTAAGAACCTTTGTTCAGTGACGATGGTGATGGTGAGAAGCACCTCTATGGTATTGAGTACAAAATATAAACTGGAACTTTAACCACTTCACTAATGTGCTGCTTAAACAGACTCATTAACTGCTTAATGAAGACAACCACAAGGATATGGTCCGAACGTGGAAGAGCCAAACGCCCACTGTCACTGCCTCCCTCTCTCTCGCCCTCCCCATCTCTCCGTATGGAGAGCAAATGGGGTCGCACGTGCTGGCCTCCCCACATCCCCAGCGGACAGAATGGAGAGGGCGTTTCCCCGGAGGACGGCAAGGGAGACGCGCTGGAAAAGCCACTCCATCTCGCAAGGCTCACACCTGCGGCTGGCCAGCTCATCGTCTATGGTGGTGTGTAGGGAGGAAGCCCTAGGGCTAAGGACACCAGAATTCTACACTGCCAAGAGCACAACCACGAACCTTCGGAGAGCGACCAGGAACATTAATAAATGCTTCAAAGTTTTTATTATTTTCAAAATGATTTAAAAATCAGAAACAGTGTCTTTCATTAGAAATATGGTAATGAAAGGGTTAATGACATAGACAGTGTCTTTCATTAGAAATATGGTAATGAAAGGGTTAATGACATAGACAGTGTCTTTCATTAGAAATATGGTAATGAAAGGGTTAATGACATAGACAGTGTCTTTCATTAGATATATGGTAATGAAAGGGTTAATGACATAGACAGTGTCTTTCATTAGAAATATGGTAATGAAAGGGTTAATGACATAGACAGTGTCTTTCATTAGAAATATGGTAATGAAAGGGTTAATGACATAGACAGTGTCTTTCATTAGAAATATGGTAATGAAAGGGTTAATGACATAGGCAGTGCCTTTCATTAGAAATATGGCAATGAAAGGGTTAATGACATAGACAGTGTCTTTCATTAGATATATGGTAATGAAAGGGTTAATGACATAGACAGTGTCTTTCATTAGATATATGGTAATGAAAGGGTTAATGACATAGACAGTGTCTTTCATTAGATATATGGTAATGAAAGGGTTAATGACATAGACAGTGTCTTTCATTAGATATATGGTAATGAAAGGGTTAATGACATAGACAGTGTCTTTCATTAGAAATATGGTAATGAAAGGGTTAATGACATAGACAGTGTCTTTCATTAGATATATGGTAATGAAAGGGTTAATGACATAGACAGTGTCTTTCATTAGATATATGGTAATGAAAGGGTTAATGACATAGATAGTGTCTTTCATTAGAAATATGGTAATGAAAGGGTTAATGACATAGACAGTGTCTTTCATTAGATATATGGTAATGAAAGGGTTAATGACATAGACAGTGTCTTTCATTAGAAATATGGTAATGAAAGGGTTAATGACATAGACAGTGTCTTTCATTAGAAATATGGTAATGAAAGGGTTAATGACATAGACAGTGTCTTTCATTAGAAATATGGTAATGAAAGGGTTAATGACATAGGCAGTGCCTTTCATTAGAAATATGGCAATGAAAGGGTTAATGACATAGACAGTGTCTTTCATTAGATATATGGTAATGAAAGGGTTAATGACATAGACAGTGTCTTTCATTAGATATATGGTAATGAAAGGGTTAATGACATAGACAGTGTCTTTCATTAGATATATGGTAATGAAAGGGTTAATGACATAGACAGTGTCTTTCATTAGATATATGGTAATGAAAGGGTTAATGACATAGACAGTGTCTTTCATTAGAAATATGGTAATGAAAGGGTTAATGACATAGACAGTGTCTTTCATTAGATATATGGTAATGAAAGGGTTAATGACATAGACAGTGTCTTTCATTAGATATATGGTAATGAAAGGGTTAATGACATAGACAGTGTCTTTCATTAGAAATATGGTAATGAAAGGGTTAATGACATAGACAGTGTCTTTCATTAGATATATGGTAATGAAAGGGTTAATGACATAGACAGTGTCTTTCATTAGATATATGGTAATGAAAGGGTTAATGACATAGACAGTGTCTTTCATTAGAAATATGGTAATGAAAGGGTTAATGACATAGACAGTGTCTTTCATTAGAAATATGGTAATGAAAGGGTTAATGACATAGACAGTGTCTTTCATTAGAAATATGGTAATGAAAGGGTTAATGACATAGGCAGTGCCTTTCATTAGAAATATGGCAATGAAAGGGTTAATGACATAGACAGTGTCTTTCATTAGATATATGGTAATGAAAGGGTTAATGACATAGACAGTGTCTTTCATTAGATATATGGTAATGAAAGGGTTAATGACATAGACAGTGTCTTTCATTAGATATATGGTAATGAAAGGGTTAATGACATAGACAGTGTCTTTCATTAGATATATGGTAATGAAAGGGTTAATGACATAGACAGTGTCTTTCATTAGAAATATGGTAATGAAAGGGTTAATGACATAGACAGTGTCTTTCATTAGATATATGGTAATGAAAGGGTTAATGACATAGACAGTGTCTTTCATTAGATATATGGTAATGAAAGGGTTAATGACATAGACAGTGTCTTTCATTAGAAATATGGTAATGAAAGGGTTAATGACATAGACAGTGTCTTTCATTAGATATATGGTAATGAAAGGGTTAATGACATAGACAGTGTCTTTCATTAGATATATGGTAATGAAAGGGTTAATGACATAGACAGTGTCTTTCATTAGAAATATGGTAATGAAAGGGTTAATGACATAGACAGTGTCTTTCATTAGAAATATGGTAATGAAAGGGTTAATGACATAGGCAGTGCCTTTCATTAGAAATATGGCAATGAAAGGGTTAATGACATAGACAGTGTCTTTCATTAGATATATGGTAATGAAAGGGTTAATGACATAGACAGTGTCTTTCATTAGATATATGGTAATGAAAGGGTTAATGACATAGACAGTGTCTTTCATTAGATATATGGTAATGAAAGGGTTAATGACATAGACAGTGTCTTTCATTAGATATATGGTAATGAAAGGGTTAATGACATAGACAGTGTCTTTCATTAGAAATATGGTAATGAAAGGGTTAATGACATAGACAGTGTCTTTCATTAGATATATGGTAATGAAAGGGTTAATGACATAGACAGTGTCTTTCATTAGATATATGGTAATGAAAGGGTTAATGACATAGACAGTGTCTTTCATTAGAAATATGGTAATGAAAGGGTTAATGACATAGACAGTGTCTTTCATTAGATATATGGTAATGAAAGGGTTAATGACATAGACAGTGTCTTTCATTAGAAATATGGTAATGAAAGGGTTAATGACATAGGCAGTGCCTTTCATTAGAAATATGGTAATGAAAGGGTTAATGACATAGACAGTGTCTTTCATTAGATATATGGTAATGAAGGGTTAATGACATAGACAGTGTCTTTCATTAGATATATGGTAATGAAAGGGTTAATGACATAGACAGTGTCTTTCATTAGAAATATGGTAATGAAAGGGTTAATGACATAGACAGTGTCTTTCATTAGAAATATGGTAATGAAAGGGTTAATGACATAGACAGTGTCTTTCATTAGATATATGGTAATGAAAGGGTTAATGACATAGACAGTGTCTTTCATTAGAAATATGGTAATGAAAGGGTTAATGACATAGACAGTGTCTTTCATTAGAAATATGGTAATGAAAGGGTTAACGACATAGACAGTGTCTTTCATTAGAAATATGGCAATGAAAAAGTTAATGACATAGGCAGTGTCTTTCATTAGATATATGGTAATGAAAGGGTTAATGACATAGACAGTGTCTTTCATTAGATATATGGTAATGAAAGGGTTAATGACATAGACAGTGTCTTTCATTAGAAATATGGTAATGAAAGGGTTAATGACATAGACAGTGTCTTTCATTAGATATATGGTAATGAAAGGGTTAATGACATAGACAGTGTCTTTCATTAGATATATGGTAATGAAAGGGTTAATGACATAGACAGTGTCTTTCATTAGATATATGGTAATGAAAGGGTTAATGACATAGACAGTGTCTTTCATTAGAAATATGGTAATGAAAGGGTTAATGACATAGACAGTGTCTTTCATTAGATATATGGTAATGAAAGGGTTAATGACATAGACAGTGTCTTTCATTAGATATATGGTAATGAAAGGGTTAATGACATAGACAGTGTCTTTCATTAGAAATATGGTAATGAAAGGGTTAATGACATAGACAGTGTCTTTCATTAGATATATGGTAATGAAAGGGTTAATGACATAGACAGTGTCTTTCATTAGATATATGGTAATGAAAGGGTTAATGACATAGACAGTGTCTTTCATTAGAAATATGGTAATGAAAGGGTTAACGACATAGACAGTGTCTTTCATTAGAAATATGGCAATGAAAAAGTTAATGACATAGGCAGTGTCTTTCATTAGATATATGGTAATGAAAGGGTTAATGACATAGACAGTGTCTTTCATTAGATATATGGTAATGAAAGGGTTAATGACATAGACAGTGTCTTTCATTAGAAATATGGTAATGAAAGGGTTAATGACATAGACAGTGTCTTTCATTAGAAATATGGTAATGAAAGGGTTAATGACATAGACAGTGTCTTTCATTAGAAATATGGTAATGAAAGGGTTAATGACATAGACAGTGTCTTTCATTAGAAATATGGTAATGAAAGGGTTAATGACATAGACAGTGTCTTTCATTAGATATATGGTAATGAAAGGGTTAATGACATAGACAGTGTCTTTCATTAGATATATGGTAATGAAAGGGTTAATGACATAGACAGTGTCTTTCATTAGATATATGGTAATGAAAGGGTTAATGACATAGACAGTGTCTTTCATTAGAAATATGGTAATGAAAAGGTTAATATTCCAATTGATAGCTATAGGAAAAAACATGGATAAGGAGGGAATTCCAAATTGCTGAGGCTCTAATAAGGAAGGACAGCAGAAACAATGACAACAACAATAAAAATAGCAACAATAGTCTCTAATTTAAGCATTAGGCCACCAATTTGAAGGAAGAAGAAAGTCTATTAAATTGATGTAGGTACTTGACTGTTATTTTATTTTATCAAAACCCAGAAGGATAAGAGGAGGAGGGGAGAGGAGGTGGAGGGGGAAGAGGAGGAGGACCTATGGATAATATAAACCCCCACCACTCTGCCTCAGATATTGTGTAATCCAGATGTAATCTAAAGCTCATATCTCTATTACTATTTTCAAAGACCAATTAGCTCCCCGCCCTTGTCTGAATGTGCCCCATTTGTGTAACAGATTTGAAAAAAGCTTACAATATGTAACACATCATCTTCTCGGACCAAGAAGGAGGTATGAAAGGATGGTATCTTAGTCAATCCATCAGGAATCTTCATCGATAACTGTTTGGCTGCAAATTTCTTCTCATTCTCTCGTTTTCGATCATTCAGCTTTTGGGCTAGATTCTCCAGGATGGTCACAGCAAGCTGGAGAGCCTTCCGGTCTCCATGGCCCTTGGGTGTGTATTTAAGGAGATCCTGATGTGTAGAAACAACAAAAATAGCACCATAGTAAATCCTTCTACAAAACTACAATTATCAGTAACAGAAGGAGCCTCTAAATTAGGAGCTGAGAACTTTTTCAATCTGAAGAACCATTTTAAAATTAAAAACAAAGTGATTGAGATTATTGGAATCACATAATTTATTATAAACAGAAATACATACAAGAAGATACAAATTTAGCAATTTCTTTCTTAGTCAATGAATGTTTTGGCCTTGAATCTTATCTGAACTTGCTTCAACGTCCAAGACTTAGCTTTTATTTTCATATAGGATTGGTTTTAATAAAATAAATTAAATAATTCCTAATGCCTAAAAATAAGTCAAGAATGGTTAAAGAGCCAGGTTGAGTCCATTCTCTGGTCAAGTATTCTATTCTGCCACACATCTATTTATAACTGTTATTTACTCCATTTTTTTTTTATGAAGCAGCAATCATTTTACATTGCTTCAGCCTGAGATCTTCAGTAAAGCATAGTTGTGATTTTTGTCAAATACATATAATTATTATACTGGCACAGCCATTGCCACTCATTTAATAGACGAACATGGGAGCATGGCACTATCCAAGCTTATATGGAGGATAGAATACGTTGTTTGTCATGGCCAATACTTAAAACCACACACCTGTATGAGGGAAGATCCTTTACTGGAGGCTGTGATTTGTACACCATAGAGGTATTGGAAATTTCAGAGAGTGGGCCCCATATAATAAATAAATACTCTAATTCTTTTTAACACATATAGTCACAACATTTCTAAAAGCCTTCCTAAATCTCTTTAGTTAGCTTATAAATTATAGCCTATACCTTTTCATCTCCACCTTCATCAATTTTGACCTCCACCTCCATCAACATGTAAACGACTCAAACATTACATCACTTTACAAACCCATTTCTCTTAACTTTTATAACATTTTTTATCTTTGTTTTTATTTGCTGCATTACTTCTTTCTTTTCTTCTTTCTTTCCTTTTCTTTCCTCTATCAATCTATCTCCCTGTATGAGAGAACATATGTGTGTCTGTCAGTGTTTGTGGGTAATCTGTAGTTCCCGTCTACCTGTCCATACTACTGCCATAGGACCATGCACACCCACACATGGCTAGATCAAACCCACTATATTTAGATCTGGCTCGCACACACTTTTTGCAACACTCACACGTAAAAGCACAACCTTTTTTACTCTTTACATAGATAGATGTCTATACTTCATAGACTTACCGACACTAACATGATAGGGATATAGGTAGGATGACTGTTGCCACCTGCTGGAAGCTAAATGATAAAAATATTAAATAGATTAACCTTAGCATTTAAACCAGCCATATCTGATCAGAATTCTCTCACCTCTTTCTGTTCAACCCAGCCATAACTGGTCACTCATACCAACGTTAAAGCATTGTTCTTAAAATAAATAATATCAAAATCTCATAGATTCAATATAATTTGAGATAATTATGTGTGATAAAGCCTTTACTATGAAAATACAATAGTATATATAGAGTAATGTAGATGCTAAAGGGTTAATCAACTATTGTATAACCCTTTAGGAACCAGAATGATTGACCATAGATTGAATGGCCTGACTTCTTTTAGTGCACTGACCTACTTCCACCACTTAGTACTACCACTGTTGTAGCTTCCACTCCCCTGTACACTGACTTGCCTCTACTAGAGTCCATACAACATATGCTTGCTGGACATTGAAATATAAACACCTCTTCAATGGAAGGCATATCATATCAAAAACAAACTTTATTTCTATTTACAGTTGATAACTGCCTTTGATACCTTTGTTGCCTTCAAAATGTACATAACAAGACGATGTAATGAAATAAACTGATGTTGAGTATGTAATACCACTCTCTTTCTTTTCTTAATATATATAATTCCATTGATTGATTAATTATTTATGTTTGTTTAATAACGCCTGGTCGAGTGCTTCTTATTCGGTTTGTGCAGGGAACACAATTCCCTTGTTCACATTTTGAATTTGCCTGCCAAAAAAACCCGGAGTTATTTACCTTGTTGGGAAAAAGCATGTGATAGTTGAGGCATTAGCCACTGTTAACAACAGTGGCTTACTACTTCATACCACACCGGGTCAAGGCACAGAACGGAAACCTGTTGATAACATGAATCCTCAGTTCGGTCTTCAAACACCAAAAACTTGCATACTTGCGCAAGTAGGATTATTGATTTTGGATTCATAGAAACCTATCGGAGAAACGAAGATCTGCATCTGAGAAGGTCCAGGTTTGTTTTATTAACCTGTTCGTTTTCTCGTTGCTTCGGTGTCGTGGCTTGGCTTGCCTGCCACATTTTTCAATTTGTCATGCTGTCTAACGAATGTTATTACTCTGAGATTCCTCATCCAGTGCTTGGCAACACAATTCCTCATTGTATTTCATTGGCTTGGCTACAGCTGAAGCTTCAATTTTACTAAAATTCCATTTATATATATATATATATATAATTATATATATATATATATATATATATATATATATATATATATATATATATATATATATACATGCATACATATATATAGAGAGAGAGAGACGTTAAACGATGATGATGATATATATATTGCTGGTCTAATTGAGATCATTTTTTTTCAGTGATTTTCATGTAGATGCCCAGGGCTGGGAATCAATCACACACATGGGAGAGATGCCAGAATTCAAAGAGTTAAGACACAATACATTGAAAGATCCTTACCTGAAGACATAAGATAAACTGTGGGAACCTCTGTATTGGTTTCACCATCAGGGCAAATATGGAGAGTCGGTCAGGACTACTGGTTTCCTTCTGCTACAAAACGTTTAACAGATATTTCATATAATTAGACAATTAATTAATTAACGGTTCAGTCAATGTTCATCAAAGTATACTTTACATATTTAACCCTTTACCATTTACATTACTCTATATATACTATTGTATTTTTGTGGAAAAGGCTTTATCTTTCATAATTACCTCCCATAATATCAAATCTACAAGATTTTGATTTTATTTATTTTGAGAACAATACCTTAATGTCAGTATGAGTGGCCAGTTACAGTCGATTTGAACAGAAAGATGTGAGAGAATTCTGGTCGGATATGGCCGGTTTAAATACTAAAGAGTTAAGTGCCATTTGAAAAGGAAGGTGAGGGTAGAGAGGAAGATTTTGCTTTTAAGTGTATTTTATGAAAGATGGGTGAAAGTGGCTAGATTGATGAGGGTGAATGGAGCTACTCTGCCTATGATTTTCTAAGCATGAGTAAAGAAACGGGGTGAAAGCATTTTAAATCCAGGGGTTTTAATTAGGATATTTTTGGAATAATCTTCAATTATAATTCCTGCCAGATGTTGGAAAAGCAAGTTCCTTATTGACTTTTATCATATTATTTTGGCTGGATTGGCAGTATAGGTAGAGGGTCGGATGACATGCTTTGACGCATAGAGTTACGGCCCTTGCCATTCTGAATTCAAATCCCGCCAAGGTTAACTTTGCCTTCCATCCTTACGGGGTCGATAAAATATAGTACCAGTAATACACTGGGATAATTGCTGGCCTTGTGCCAAAAGTAGAAACAACTATTATAATTCAATATCAATTTTAGTATATCAACTGTTTTCCCATTGTTGATATTCCGTTCCTTTTATTCGATATAAACCTGACTTTGTTTTAGTTTTTCAACCTTGTACTGTCCCCAACAATAAAAGAAATCCTTATCATTTGGCAGTATCGGTAGAGCATCAGACACTGTACTTTGCAACATAGAGTTACGGCCTTTTATGGTCTGAGTTCAAATCCCACTGAGGTTAGCTTTGCCTTTCATTCTTACAATGTTGATAAAATAAAGTACCAGTAATGTACTGGGGTCAATTTAATCGACTTTCCCCTCCTCCAAAATTGCTGGCCTTGTGCCTATAGTAGAAATCATTATCATTTTTGCTTAGCCCATCATCAATATATCAATAATCTGTTATAAAGCTTGTGTGGGTTTACCTTGAGGAAATCTCTGAAAGATTGTCGAGTCCTCTGTAACTTCTTAATATCCTCCATGATGGCTGTGAAGTTGTTCACATACACACTGTAGGCATCCAATACCATTGACTTTGAGAACTGTAGATATATATACAGGCAGATATATAAACAGACAGACAGACAGACAGGCAGACAAATTTCTGTTTATTTGCCACGAGGGCACAAAAGAAAGGGACATGTACATGGGGGGGGGGGGAGTTTACATATAATTCGAGTAAGAAAAATGTAATAAATAAAATTGTAACAACAAGGTCCTCAATAGGGAGGGATCGTTTTGGGGTCACACACACACCCGAAAAAAAAAATGTGCGACCATTCTCCACGGGAGCACAAAGAGAGGGTGCTCCCTTCTTCCTTTTCCACCTACAGGCTGAGGTAGAGAGAAGGCCCATTCACACGGGCCATCCTCGCAACTTTCACCCACCTTTCATAAAACTGGCTGGAGTGCAGCACCTCTCTCTCCATCCTGATCCTTCTTTCGAAATGGTATTGGAAGAAAAGGACCAGTTGTTGGCCGGAAAGAAAGGTGTCCGACCTCAGCCCTTTTAGACGCGTCCACCATATAACCTATTTTACCATGGCTATTACACAGAGGAAGACCACCTCTCCTTCATTTTTGAAGGGGGGAGGCGGCTTGATCGTTACAATGGACTCAGTGGGCAACCTAATTGGTCCCACCCGTGACAGCAGTTGTTCGACATAGCCCCACAGATCGGTAAGGCCCGGGCAGTGCACCAATGCGTGCGCGACGGTTTCCTCGTCGCGCACGCATCTGGGACAGATCTTTTTCGAGGGGTCCCTACCCGGGCGCCCGTGTCTGTAGAGCTTATCCCGAACGGGCAGAGCCCCTCAGTAGCACTGCCAGGCCAAGGACTTCTGGAAGTTGTCCATAGGTCCCGGTCCGAAAGTCCTACCGAATAGGCTGACCTGTTCGTCCTCCTCCATGCCTAGGGTTTCTCCGAAGGCGTCGTCGCACCTGCTAACCACCAGCCCTCTATAGAATGACGAGGTGGAGTCTCCACCGATAGCCGGGTCTGCCTACCAGAGAGCCGTGAGCGCCTGGGCACACTCGGTATGCCAGTCGCCCAGTTTTCTCGGTCTTTGCTTCACCCAGGACTGCAGCTCGGTGAGCGAGACGAGCCTCGGGAAGGCACGCCTCACAAACAGGGCCCACACCAGTTGACTGGTGAGGAATACCTGAAGGTGCCGTAGCCTCAATGCGTGTTTACGCATTTTCAGCCACGGCATCCCAAGCCCTCCTTTCAAAGGGTGTTGACAGCAGATGGATCTCCTCACCAAGGGAGACCCCTTCTTCCAAAGGAAGTGAAAGAGAGCGCACTCCATTTTGGTGAGGATCTCACCCGGGCAAGGCACGACAGTCAAGCGGTAATAGATGACGGACGCTATTTAAGCGTTCGCCACCTCCGCCCGACCTTTCAGGGATAGTTTGCACTCGGCCCACTTCTATTCGTCATCTCACCCCAGTTTTTCTCCACCTGGAGGTCCGGTCCGAACCAGATCCCAAGCAACTTCACCGGGCCCTCCGTCCACCGTCTGACGATACCATCGGACGACATCGGTTTGCCCCTCCACTCGCCGAGTTGCAAAGCGACTGACTTGTCCCGGTTCAGCTTAGCCCCTGTCAACCTTTCGTACTCCTCCAGTAAGGTGCCGATTGCCTCGATTTCCACGGTGGTCGACACCATTACTGTTACGTCATCGGAGTAGGCCGACACTGCTTTGCGCAATCCCAGTTCCAAAGGGATGCCCTGCAACAACTCCAACTTCCGCAGTAGTGGCTCGAGAGCCAATACATACAGAAGGGAGGAGAGAGGGCACCCCTGTCGGATGGAGCGGGTGATTTCGAACGGCTCCGAGAGATAGCCGTTCACCTTGACTCTAGAGCAGATGTGGCTGCTGTGCATGGCAGTGATCCAGCCCCTGAAAATGGGTCCGAAACCAGCCGCCGCTAGCACCGCATCCAGGTAACCATGGTCCACCCTATCGAAAGCTTTAGACTGATCTAAATTTATCAGGGCCCCCACCAAAGCCGGGTTCGTTACCAACCCTCTCTATGATGTATCGCATGAGGTGGAGGTTGTCGTGGATGGACCTGGACGGGATAGCGCATGTCTGCGCATCTCCCACCAGGCCCCCCACGACAAGCGCCAACCTCTTCGCTAACACCTTGGCCAAAACCTTTAACTCTGCATTTAGCAGAGTTATGGGCCTAAAATTACTAATGTCATCCCCCTTGTTCTCCTCCTTCCTCACTAGCGAGACCACACCCTTGGTCACAGAACAGGGAATTCTCCCATTCTGTTGCCAGTTGCAGTAGACCGCCTCGGGGAACAAGTCCGGCATATTAATATATAGTTCGTAGGGCAGACCATCGAGCCCTGGAGATTTGCGTTTGCCACATAGGCTCAGCATGTCCCCTATTTCAGCAGCTGAGATCAGCCCGTCGCAGGACCTCGCCTCCTTGTCTGAAAGATGCGGCAGGTCGTCGAGGTATGGACCGAAATCCACATCTCCAACCGGCCCCCCGCCCCTCCCGAACAATTGGGCAAAGTGCCTTTGAAAGGCCTCGCACATTTGCTTAGGTTCAAGGATCACCCGTCCATCCTGGTCTCGCAAAGACCGGATAGTGGATCTAATCCCACTTTTGGCTTCTGTCACGTGGGCCCAGTTAACAGCTTTGGTCCCCTCATTTCCCAGAGCACGTATTTTGCTTCGGACAACGCAGCCTTCGTGTTTCGCGTCGAAGAACTGGCTCAAGGCCGTTCTCAACGCTTGCACTCTGGCCACGTTGCCGCTTCTCATTGCCTCTTCAACATTAACTACCAACTCCCTTTCCTTCCTATTTCTATCTGAGGCTAACTCCTTACTAACTCCTATTGAAACTACTCTAATCTCTCTTTTTAGAGAGCCCCACCACCTGCTGTTGACGATGGCGCCCGTCAACCGCTCCTTAACTAAGGTTCTAATCGGGTCCCTGTAAGCTCTACTTGCCGGTAAGGACAAGTTGAGCTTCCAGTAACCGGGTCCCTGCCTATGCGTTCTATCAAGGTAGACTATGCAGGTCACTAACTTGTGGTCTGAATAGCCCACCATGAGCATTTCTGGACAACTTAAAAAGTCACTATCCTTAATTCTAACTAAGAACCTATCTAGGTACGATCTAGATTGACCGCTATTATTTGTCCAAGTCCAGGTTGGCACAGTCGGAAAATCTAGTCAATATCTATCGGCCAGGTCAAATCGGTCGATTAACCCCTTGAGGTTGTTACACCCCCCTCTATCGGGACATGCCCCTACATAGTCCCAACGTGCATCTAGGATACCATTCCAGTCCCCCACTAAAAGCAAGGAGCTTTAGAAAAGTCTCCAGACGATGGAAGAAGTCCGACCGCATTGCCCCAAAAGGGGTGTAAACGGCGACAAGCCTAAAAGCTTCGCCTTCACCACTGCCAAGGTCCAGAACCACGAGTCGACCCTCCGGGTCCAAGTGTACCGTCTGTGTAGCGAGACCCAGATGTTTTTGCAGCAGAACGACAACCCCACCCCACCTCCGGGCTGACAGAGAGATGCGTGCATCTCAAAGTCATCAAAGGTGGGGGCTAGTTGTCGCACGCTGCTGATCCGGGCCTCGCAAATAACCATCACATTTATACATCGTCATTTAGAAGTTTAGCTTGCTTCCAAGGTGAGCCCAGGCCACGCGCATTTAGACAACCTACTCTTAACACAGCCATGTTGGTGGCAAAGAAAGAGGAACTTACCTCTCTGCGTCCCGGGGTCCGGGTTGTTCAGTTTCCATGGGGGTGGTGGAGGGGTTGTTGGGTGGGGTGGTGGTTTGTGGTGGTGTGGGGGTATTAGTGTGTGGTGGGGTTGGGGTGTTTGGAATTGTGTGGGTGTTTGATGAGGGGAGGGGAAAACCTTTCAGGAGGACGCGGTTGAGTTGCCTGGTGCAGGGTGGCCCCACGTCCTCAGGGTAAATGTTTTTCAATGTTTTGAAAATGTCAAGTGGGACTTTCACCATTTTCAGGTTAGGGAGTCCCATTGCTATTGCAAAATTCGGCCCTTCGGTTTGTACCGAAGGGTTGTTGTCTATTTTTTCTGTTAAGTTTTTATTGTTTTTGTTTATGTATGTGTAGAGTTTTTGTGTTGTTGTGTTTGTTTTTGCTTGTTGTTCTTGAGTGAGCTTGCGTTTTGTTGTCTGTGTTGTGTTGTCAGGTGGGGTTATTTTTGTTTGTGTGGTGTGTGTACGTTTTTTCCTTTTGACTTTTTGGAAGGGAGCCCCCTCGTCTTCCGAGGACATGAGCTCCTCTTCCGTATTGGAGGGGAGGGGTATATTGCCAGGTTGTGTATGCACTGCGTGTGTTTTTGTATTTGTGTACTGTGGGGAGGGGCTGGGTGGGACCGTGTTTTGGGTTGTTTTCTTGAGCTGTTGTTGTTGATGTTGTTGTTGTGGTGGTGGTGCTGGAGGTGGTGTTGTTGGTTTTTGTTGTCGTTGTGGTGGTGATGGTGGTGTATTTTGTTGTTTATGTGGTGGTGGTGCTGGTTGTTTTTGTTGTTGTTGTGGTGTTTGTAGGAGTGGTTTTTTTTGTTGTTAGTAGAGGGCAGGCAGTCCTCAGGTGACCTCTGCCAGCGCAGTGGTAACATGAGGGCCTCCTGCCTTCCACCGTAATATTAATAAAGGTTCGACCATCCAGTAGTACTCAGTCGGGTATTCCGGCGATTCTCTCAGGTGTCATCTGCAAGAGAACCTCCAGACTTTTCCCCCAGAACAGTCCACTGGTGGACTCACCTGCTGATATTAGGATGTCCTTTTCTAGGTCCGTGAATCCTGTCAGGACGGACCAGATGTTTACTTCTGGCATTGAGCTCCACATTCTTAGTCTTTGTGTTCTTCTTCCTTTATATGTGGGGAAGAAGGTGTATTGTGGTGACACTATAGGTGCCACCGAGCATTTTTGAGCCAGGATTTCATCATAATGCTGGCATACAGCTTTCCTCTTTCAATAAAGAGTATGTCTTTTTTTATGTCTTTCAGAACCAGCTCAATTTGACTTTCTGTCAATTGAGCTGGCTTTCTTGTTGCGTTGGATATAGTCCTGAAGGTTATGGTATTCCTATATACCTGTTGACGAACTTCTTCTGGGGAGTTGATCGTAAAAGAACCATCCTCCCCAAAAGATACGTATTTTCTGGCATTTAGCAAGTTCTGCTTAGCGTTAGTAATGTCTATGGGCTTGTATTCGATAGCTTTCCTGACCGTTTGGGCAAAAGAAACTTTGCTGTCTTTGTTGCTTTCGTTTCGTTCATTGTTGCTTGTTGTTGCAATGTTGTTGGTTTCATCTTTTGTGGTATTTTTTTCCTTGTTATTTTTTTCAAAATTTGGGTTTTCACTCGAATTAACAGTCTTTTTTCCATTCGAGAGGAAGGGTTGTTCAACCGTTTGAATTGTTGTTCCCACTTTCTCGCTTTTTTTGGTGGGCATGGCGTTAGCTTGCAAGATGGCTTCCTCGTTTTCAACGATATCGATAAACATTTTAAATTAAAGATTTTCACCCCAAAAGGGGGGAAAATATATTTACCCTACGTCTACAGTCCCAGACGAGGGGTTAGAGTCAACAATAATGACAAAATTCAAATAATACACTCACAAATAACCAAGTAATGATTCAAAATCGAAGAGCCGATGTGAAAGACATCTACTATCAACGACAGACAGACAGATGCAGACAGACAGACAGACAGATAGATATGTTTCTTTATTAGCCACAGGGGCACAAAAGAAGGGGACAAAGGGGGAAGTTTACATACAATAAAAACATGTAAAATACTATCACAAATACAATTTAAAAATGAATCGATTTTCCCCAATAAGGAGAGACATTACATATGGGTAACACATACCCCCGAAAAAATGTGGAACCCTCATCTCCAGGAGTACGAAGAGTTTGTACCCCTTTCCTCTCTTCCTCTTTTTCCTCAACCTACAGGTTGATATAGAGAGAAGGCCCATTCACTCGGGCCATTCTCGCCACTTTCACCCACCTTTCATAAAACTTGCTGGGGTACAGCACCTCTCTCTCCATCCTAATTCTTCTTCCAAAGTGGTATTTGAAAAAAAAGAATCAGTTGTTGGCCAGAGAGAAAGGTGTCTGACCTCAGCCCTTTTAACCTCGTCCACCATAAAAATAGCAGTCGAACACATGCATACTTGTATCAGTGTTTATCCCAATCATATATTCATTTGTATTACACGGCTCGGAAATATTCCCTTCTTTGAGCTATTTAATTGTAAAAGACTATTTTGAGTTTATAACTCAATATATAATATTATCGGCTCCATACGTAGAGCTAATTTTAGTCCCATAAAACCGGCTGCTATTTTTAGCGGCACGAGTATGAGACGGGTTAGGCACTGTGACACATGTGCGTTCAACAACACATATCTCTCAGTCTTCTTAAGTATTTTGAAGTGAAAGGTACCAATTTTCTGGATACCTGCAGAAGAGCACAGGAATAGTGACTTTCACTTAATAATTGTTGCGAAACATATTTAGAATTTGTCCGGGTATCACGGCCATTGCCAATATAGGTTTGTTATTTTTATTGATTTATTATTTTAAATTGAGACAGGCAAACCATATTATTTTAATATAGTATTTTTCAACCTAGCTAACTTGGTCATTTGCAATTCGAACACATGTATACTTGTATCAGTCTTAAATATTCAATATATATGAATGGAAACTATATTTATAAAACCATAATTATTTTATTATATATATTTCAAGGGCGACCAAGCCAATCTTGGTGCGCTTTCATCAGATAGCTGGTTGCCCTTGAAATATATATAATAAAATCATTATGGTTTTATAAATATAGTTTCTATTTATTAATATATTGTATATTTATATATATAATAAACAACAATATATGTAATAAACAACATTTGTTGTTTATTACATAACTAAAAAGCTCTGTAATCTACATAGAGCACTCTCTTTTCCTTTACCTTTCCTACGGAAATACTTCATATATATATAGTGAAAGAGTGAAGAATAACATGGTCAACAGTACAAAAAGGGTTTATTTACAGTATTAACAATTGTTTCATTGATTAAGTTGTCTAAAAATTGCTAATCACTTGAAGTTGTGTCACTCAATTTTAAATACAATGTATGCTTAACCAAATCATCCGAAAATTACATTATTATTATGACACTACTTCAAGTGATTAGCAATTTTTAGACAACTTAATCAATGAAACAATTGTTAATACTGTAAATAAAGCCTTTTTGTACTGTTGACCATGTTATTCTTCACTCTTTCACTATTATTACTCCAAGATTAACTTGCATAGGAATTCCCGAGAACTCGCTACCTAAGGAAACCTCTTGTTGAGTCAAACAATGGCGTACGCTGAAACTATCCACAATACGGAGTATTCACAACCTCTAACTGGATTACCTATAACGATAAGTTGTTATCCCATATATATATATATATATATATATATATATATATATTATATATATATATATATATATATATATATATATCAGTTCCCGTCCCACCCTTGCAAGCAGGGAAAAAGTGGACGTAAAATGAAATGAAAATGAAATGAAAAATGAAATATATATATATATATATATATATATATATATATATATATAGAGAGAGAGAGAGAGAGAGAGAGAGACAAAACACATACTGAAGCAATGAAGATATCTCCAATGATATTTTCTTCTCGCCAATCATTGACACGGTTTGCTAGTTCTATCTGGAACATGTGATGGTAATTTAAGATCTCACGTAATTTCTGGAGAGAACTCTTCACTTTTGATTTCTGTAGATCAACAGCTTCCAGGATTGGAGTTTCATAATCCTGAAATATCACCGTATATATTAGAGAGTGAGGGTTACTTTGAAACCATGTCTGTCTATGTACTGTATGGTGATGGTGGTGGTGGTGGTGGTGGTGTTGTTTGAGGTGGTCTTGATGTTGGTGGTGATGGTGGTGGTGGTGGTGGTGGTGGTGATGTTAGTGTTGTTTGAGGTGGTGTTGATGTTGGTGGTGGTGGTGGTGTTTGTGGTGGTGTTGATGTTGTTGGTGGTGGTGGTGGTGTTAGTGGTAGTTTTGTTGTTGTTTGTGGTGGTGGTGGTGTTAGTGGTGGTGTTGTTGTTGTTTGTGGTGGTGGTGGTGGTGGTGGTGGTCGTGGTGGTGTTAGTGGTGGTGTTGTTGTTGTTTGTGGTGGTGGTGGTGGTGGTGGTGTTAGTGGTGGTGTTGATGTTGTTGGTGGTCGTGGTGGTGTTAGTGGTAGTTTTGTTGTTGTTTGTGGTGGTGGTGGTGGTGGTGGTGGTGGTGTTAGTGGTGGTGTTGTTGTTGTTTGTGGTGGTGGTGGTGGTGGTCGTGGTGGTGTTAGTGGTGGTGTTGTTGTTGTTTGTGGTGGTGGTGGTGGTGGTGGTGTTAGTGGTGGTGTTGATGTTGTTTGTGGTGGTGGTGGTGGTCGTGGTGGTGTTAGTGGTGGTGTTGTTGTTTGTGGTGGTGGTGGTGGTGTTAGTGTTATTTGAGGTGGTGTTGATGTTGGTGGTGCTGGTGGTGTTGTTGTTTGTGGTGGTGTTGATGTTGGTGGTGGTGGTGTTAGTGGTGGTGTTGTTGTTGTTTGTGGTGGTGTTGATGTTAGTGGTGGTGGTGTTAGTGGTGGTGTTGTTGTTGTTTGTGGTGGTGTTGATGTTGGTGGTGGTGTTGTTGTTGTTTGTGGTGGTGGTGGTGTTAGTGTTGTTTGAGGTGGTGTTGTCGTTGGTGGTGGTGGTGTTGTTGTGTGGTGGTGGTGGTGGTGGTGGTGTTAGTTTTGTTTGAAGTGGTGTTGATGTTGGTGGTGGTGGTGGTGTTGGTGTTGTTTATGGTGGAGCTGTTGTTGTTGGTGGTTGTGTTGTTGTTTGTGGTGGTGTTGGTGATGTTATTGATGTTATTGTTGATGCAGTTTTGTAATATCGAGATCCTGACCAACTTACTTGGTATATTATATTCTATGATATTGTATTGTACTCTATGATATTGTATTGTACTCTATGATATTATATTGTACTCTATGATATTATATTGTACTCTATGATATTGTACTGTGCGATATTATACTGTACTTTATGATATTGTATTGTACTCTATGATATTGTATGGTACTCTATGATATTATATTGTATTCTATGATATTGTATGGTACTCTATGATATTGTATGGTACTCTATGATATTATATTGTACTCTATGATATTATATTGTACTCTATGATATTATATTATATTCTACGATATTGTATTGTACTCTAAGATATTATATTGTACTCTGATATTGTATTGTACTCTATGATATTGTATTGTACTCTATGATATTATATTGTACTCTATGATATTGTACTGTACTCTATGATATTGTATGGTACTGTATGATATTGTATTGTACTGTATGATATTGTATTGTACTCTATGATATTGCATGGTACTGTATGATATTGCATTGTACTCTATGATATTGTATTGTACTCTATGATATTATATTGTACTCTATATTATATTGTACTCTATGATATTATATTATACTCTATGATATTGTATTGTACTCTATGATATTGTATGGTACTGTATGATATTGCATTGTACTCTATGATATTGTATTGTACTCTATGATATTATATTGTACTCTATGATATTGTGTTGGACTCTATGATATTGTATGGTACTCTATGATATTATATTGTACTCTATGATATTGTATTGTACTCAATGATATTGTATTGTACTGTATGATATTGTATTGTACTCTATGATATTGTATTGTACTCTATGATATTGTATTGTACTGTATGATATTGTATGGTACTCTATATTATACTATACTCTATGATATTGTACTGTATGATATTATACTGTACTCTATGATATTGTATTGTACTCTATGATATTGTATTGTACTGTATGATATTATATTGTACTCTATGATATTATATTATACTGTATGATATTATATTGTACTCTATGATAATGTATTGTACTCTATGATATTATATTGTACTGTATGATATTATACTGTACTTTATGTTATTGCATTGTACTCTATGATATTGTATTGTACTCTATGATATTATATTGTACTCTATGATATTGTATTGTACTCTATGATATTATATTGTACTCTATGATATTGTATTGTACTCTATGATATTATATTGTACTCTATGATATTGTATTGTACTCTATGATATTATATTGTACTCTATGATATTGTATTGTACTCTATGATATTATACTGTACTCTATGATATTGTACTGTACTCTATGACATTGTATTTACGATATTGTACTCTACTCTATGATATGATATTGTACTCTATGATATTGTATTGTATTCTTTAATAATATATCATGTAATTTTGTACTATAGAGGACTTAATAAACTTATTTGTTGTATTGTATTACGTGATTATATATCATGTGGTATTGTATCATGTGGTACTGTATCATGTGGTACTGCATCATGTGGTATTGTATTATGTGGTATTGTATTATGTGGTATTGTATTATGTAGTATTGTATCATGTAGTATTGTATCATGTAGTACTGTATCATGAGGTATTGTATCCTGTAGCACTGTATCATGTGGTATTGTATCATGTGGTATTGTATTATGTGATATTGTATCATGTAGTACTGTATCATGAGGTATTGTATCATGTAGCACTGTATCATGTAGTATTGTATCATGTGGTATTGTATCATATGGTATTGTATCATGTAGTATTGTATCATGTGGTACTGTATCATGTGGTACTGTATCATGTAGTACTGTATCATGTGGTATTGTATCATGTGGTATTTTACTATAGAGGCTTCAATCAACTTACTTGTTGTATTCGCTGGAGACTTTCAATATATGACTTCTCACTGGATATAATACATTCCAACACACACCGTTTTTTGATCTGGAGTGGGGAAGATAAGAAGGAAAATAAACCATAAGGAATAAAATAGAACCACATATTGAAGAAAACAATGTGTCACAACTCAGGACCCTCAAAGTTGTGACAATAATGATTTCTGCTATAGGCACAAGGCCAGCAATTTTGGGGAGGGGAAATTCAATTATATCGACTCCAGTGCATTAGTGGTACTTTATTTTATTGACCCCATAAGGATGAAAGGTAAAGTTAACCTCGGCGGGATTCGAACTCAACATGTAAAGGGCCATAACTCTATGCTGCAAAGCATGGTGTCTGACGCTCTACCAATACTGCCAAACCAGCGCCCTATAATAATAATAATAATGATGGTGATGATGTCTTTATTAGCCACACAGGGCTCACATTAAGGAAACATTAAAGACGGTACAGGATGATACAGTGTCGGTTTGTCTTTGTGTAAAATATAATTTATAAAAGTGACTAAGAAAATAAACATTTAAAACAAACATAACAACTTCCCCAAAGGTGTGGAGACTCCAAGGGTCACTCATGTAGAGATCCCACAAAAGCCATGGTCACTCTGTCTGCTAGGGCATAGTGCCCTCTCCCAGTTATTCCACTCCAATCTACAGACGTATGCTCAAGGCAGGCCCATTCACACGGACCATGCTCGCCTCTCTCATCCACTTTCACCAAACTGGTTGGAAGGCTGCACTTCCCTCTCCACCCCGATTTCCCTCTTCAAGTGAAACCTGAAAAAGTTAATCAAGGCTTCACTGAAGGGGAAAATGCTTGTCTTCAACTCTTTCAAATGTGACCACACACGACCTCTTTCGCCATGGTCACCAGGCAGATAAAGACTGCCTGTCGTTCCCCTCTAAAGGAAGATGGCGGAGTGATCTTCACAATGGACTCAGTTGATAGATCTGTTCTACACGGGACAGAAAGAGCTTGACATAAACAGGTCAGCAATACTGAGACACTCGGGTGCACAAAAGAAGGAAAGATAAAGTTGTCCTCAAAGGCTTTGAACTCAGATCATGGAGAAGTAGAACAAATACTGCAAGGCTGTCTTACAACAACAACAACAACAGAAGCTCCAATGAAAGCAGCAGTAACAACAACATCCACATCAACAACAGATTGTCATTACTGAATAAAATATATCAGACACACAGACAGACATGCATACATACACACACACACACCTACACACTCATGTACACACACACTTACAGACAAACCTAAACACACATGTACACACACACACACTTACAGACCCACGTACACACACACCTACATGCTCATGTACACGTACACACACTTACAGACACACACACACACACTTACAGACACACATACACACACCTACACACACTTACAGACACAGACACATATGCAGACAGAGAGAGAGTACAGCCTGGCTTAAAACAACAATGTCACTTTCTTAATTACAGGAAGACACACAGACACACACACACACACACACACACGCATAAATATACACACATACATACACATACACACATACATACACATACACACACAGATAAAGAGTGGGAGAGAGGGACTGGCAGAAAGACAGACAGACAGAGACGAGGACAAAGAGTGAAAGAAGGTGAGGGAGATAGAAAGATAGAGGAATAAGTGGAGAATGGAGGAGGGAGGAGGAGATGGGGAGGAGAGAAGAATTCAGTAATTGTTGCCATGACATTTGCAGCCACAGCAACAACTGTGGCATCAATAATTATACATTGTGGAGGGGATTTGTCACTTAAGAGGATCAGCAGAAACGGATATAACATATCATCATCATCATCCCCGTTTTACATCCATTCTTCTACACTACCATGGGTTAGACAAGTTGTCCTGTTGTGGGCAATGTCAGGTGACCTTGTCTTGCTTATACAGAACTGATTCTGGTTTGGTTTGGAACTGATTCTGGTTTGGATGCCCTTCCTAACTCCAACCTCATTTACAGTGAGTGCTGGGTACTTTTTACTGCGACATACATAACCACTTTACAATGTGGACTGGGTGCTTTTTGTTGTGACACCTACATGACCACATTACAGTGTGGACAGGGTGCTTTTTGTCGTGACACCTTCATGACCACTTTACAATGTGGACTGGGTGCTTTTTGTCGTGACACCTACATGACCATTTTACAATGTGGACTGGGTGCTTTTTGTCATGACACCTACACGACCACTTTACAATGTGGACTGGGTGCTTTTTGTCGTGACACCTACATGGCCACTTTACGATGTGGACTGGGTGCTTTTTGTCGTGACACCTACATGACCATTTTACAATGTGGACTGGGTGCTTTTTGTCATGACACCTACACGACCACTTTACAATGTGGACTGGCTGCTTTTTGTCGTGACACCTACATGACCACTTTACAGTGTGGACTGGGTGCTTTTTGTCATGACACCTACACGACCACTTTACAGTGTGGACTGGGTGCTTTTTGTCGTGACACCTACATAACCACTTTACAGTGTGGACTGGGTGCTTTTTGTCATGACACCTACACAACTACTTTACAATGTGGACTGGGTGCTTTTTGTCGTGACACCTACATGACCATTTTACAATGTGGACTGGGTGCTTTTTGTCATGACACCTACATGACCACTTTACAATGTGGACTGGGTGCTTTTTGTCGTGACACCTACATGACCACTTTACAGTGTGGACTGGGTGCTTTTTGCGTGACACCTACACAACCACTTTACAGTGTGGACTGGGTGCTTTTTTTCGTGACACCTACACGACCACTTTACAATGTGGACTGGGTGCTTTTTGTCATGACACCTACATGACCACTTTACAATGTGGACTGGGTGCTTTTTGTCGTGACACCTACACAACCACTTTACAGTGTGGACTGGGTGCTTTTTGTCGTGACACTTACATGACCACTTTACAATGTGTACTGGGTGCTTTTTGTCCTGACACCTACATGACCATTTTACAATGTGGACTGGGTGCTTTTTGTCATGACACCTACACGACCACTTTACAATGTGGACTGGGTGCTTTTTGTCGTGACACCTACATGACCACTTTACAGTGTGGACTGGGTTCTTTTTGCGTGACACCTACACAACCACTTTACAGTGTGGACTGGGTGCTTTTTTTCGTGACACCTACATGACCACTTTACAATGTGGACTGGGTGCTTTTTGTCGTGACACCTACATGACCACTTTACAATGTGGACTGGGTGCTTTTAGTTGTGACACCTACACGACCACTTTACAATGTGGACTGGGTGCTTTTTGTCGTGACACCTACATGACCACTTTACAGTGTGGACTGGGTGCTTTTTGTCATGACACCTACATGACCACTTTACAATGTGGACTGGGTGCTTTTTGTCGTGACACCTACATGACCACTTTACAATGTGGACTGGGTGCTTTTTGTCGTGACACGTACACAACCACTTTACAGTGTGGACTGGGTGCTTTTTGTCGTGACACCTAAACGACCACTTTACAGTGTGGACTGGGTGCTTTTTGTCGTGACACCAACACTACCACTTTACAGTGTGGGCTGGGTGCTTTTTGTCGTGACAGCTACACAACCACTTTGCAGTGTGGACTGGGTGCTTTTTGTCATGACACCTACACGACCACTTTACAATGTAGACTGGGTGCTTTTTGTCGTGACACCTACATGACCACTTTACAATGTGGACTGGGTGCTTTTTGTCGTGACACCACCTACACAACCACTTTGCAGTGTGGACTGGGTGCTTTTTGTCGTGACACCTACATGACCACTTTACAGTGTGGACTGTGTGCTTTTTGTCATGACACATACTCAACCACTTTACAATGTGGACTGGGTGCTTTTTGTCGTGACACCTACATGACCACTTTACAATGTGGGCTCGGAGCTTTTTGTCATGACACCTACACGACCAGTTTACAATGTGGACTGGGTGCTTTTTGTCGTGACACCTACATGACCACTTTACAGTGTGGACTGGGTGTTTTTTGTCATGACACATACACAACCACTTTACAATGTGGACTGGGTGCTTTTTGTCGTGACACCTACATGACCACTTTACAATGTGGACTGGGTGCTTTTTGTCGTGACACCTACATGACCATTTTACAATGTGGACTGGGTGCTTTTTGTCATGACACCTACACGACCACTTTACAATGTGGACTGGGTGCTTTTTGTCGTGACACCAACACTACCACTTTACAGTGTGGGCTGGGTGCTTTTTGTCGTGACACCTACACAACCACTTTGCAGTGTGGACTGGGTGCTTTTTGTCATGACACCTACACGACCACTTTACAATGTAGACTGGGTGCTTTTTGTCGTGACACCTACATGACCACTTTACAATGTGGACTGGGTGCTTTTTGTCGTGACACCTACACAACCACTTTACAGTGTGGACTGGGTGCTTTTTGTCGTGACACCTACATGACCACTTTACAGTGTGGACTGGGTGCTTTTTGTCATGACACATACACAACCACTTTACAATGTGGACTGGGTGCTTTTTGTCGTGACACCTACATGACCATTTTACAATGTGGACTGGGTGCTTTTTGTCATGACACCTACACGACCACTTTACAATGTGGACTGGGTGCTTTTTGTCGTGACACCTACACAACCACTTTGCAGTGTGGACTGGGTGCTTTTTGTCATGACACCTACACGACCACTTTACAATGTGGACTGGGTGCTTTTTGTCGTGACACCTACATGACCACTTTACAATGTGGACTGGGTGCTTTTTGTCGTGACACCTACATGACCACTTTACAGTGTGGACTGGGCGCTTTTTGTCGTGACACTTACATGACCACTTTACAATGTGGACTGGGTGCTTTTTGTCATGACACCTACACGACCACTTTACAATGTGGACTGGGTGCTTTTTGTCGTGACACCTACATGACCACTTTACAATGTGGACTGGGTGCTTTTTGTCGTGACACCTACATGACCACTTTACAATGTGGACTGGGTGCTTTTTGTCGTGACACCACCTACACAACCACTTTGCAGTGTGGACTGGGTGCTTTTTGTCGTGACACCTACATGACCACTTTACAGTGTGGACTGTGTGCTTTTTGTCATGACACATACTCAACCACTTTACAATGTGGACTGGGTGCTTTTTGTCGTGACACCTACATGACCACTTTACAATGTGGGCTCGGAGCTTTTTGTCATGACACCTACACGACCAGTTTACAATGTGGACTGGGTGCTTTTTGTCGTGACACCTACATGACCACTTTACAGTGTGGACTGGGTGTTTTTTGTCATGACACATACACAACCACTTTACAATGTGGACTGGGTGCTTTTTATCGTGACACCTACATGACCACTTTACAATGTGGACTGGGTGCTTTTTGTCGTGACACCTACACAACCACTTTACAGTGTGGACTGGGTGCTTTTTGTCGTGACACCTACATGACCACTTTACAGTGTGGACTGGGTGCTTTTTGTCGTGACACCTACACAACCACTTTACAGTGTGGACTGGGTGCTTTTTGTCGTGACACCTACATGACCACTTTACAATATGGACTGGGTGCTTTTTGTTGTGACACCTACATGACCACTTTACAATGTGGACTGGGTGCTTTTTGTTGTGACACCTACAAGACCACTTCACAATGGGGACTGGGTGCTTTTTGTTGTGACACCTACATGACCACTTCACAATGTGGACTGGGTGCTTTTTGTCGTGACACCTACACAACCACTTTACAGTGTGGACTGGGTGCTTTTTGTCGTGACACCTACATGACCACTTTACAATATGGACTGGGTGCTTTTTGTTGTGACACCTACATGACCACTTTACAATGTGGACTGGGTGATTTTTGTTGTGACACCTACATGACCACTTCACAATGTGGACTGGGTGCTTTTTGTTGTGACACCTACATGACCACTTCACAATGTGGACTGGGTGCTTTTTGTCGTGACACCTACACAACCACTTTACAGTGTGGACAGGGCACTTTTTGCCATGTCATATGTATTATATAAAATCATCATCATCATCATTTTACATTCGTTATACCATGTTGGATGGGCAGAACAAGTCTTTCCAGCATTTCTGCATCATCTCCTATGTGAAGCTCAACATTTTGAGATCAGCTCTCACCACTTTTACTCAAGCCTTCCTCAGTCTTCCTCTAATGCAGCTTCTTTCAACTGCCATCTCCTGGCACTTCTTCACCAAACGATCACCCTCTTTTCAAATCCTATGGTCATGCAGTCTTCACTCTTTCACACAACATCTGATTCCTCTTATACCCAGCTTTTTTCTCTCTCAGCTTATCCATGCTTCATTGTTCATACTTAACTAACATTACATATCCACTGGAATATGCTAACTTCATTTCTATCCAGCCTCTCCATATCCTCAGCCTTTGCTGCTCATGTTTCATGTACATAGAGCATTGCATTCCTCACACATGTACTGAAGAGAGAACCCCATCACTGCCAACATAGGTAGTAACTTTCTCAAGTGTTTTTACTCTGTTCTTATTCGACACACACACATGTATATATTGCTGCTGCTGTCACTGGTTTCCGACTTATTTTTCCCCATATACCATCCAATACTACCACCACCACTACCACCACCGCCACCCCCCACCACTACTACCCCCCCCCCCACTACCACCACCGCTACCAACACCACAACCACCACCACCAACACCACTACAACCACGACCACCACTACCAAACACCTCTACCACCACCACCACTACCACTACCACCACCACCACCACTACCACTACCACCACCACTACTACCACCACCACCACCACTACCACCTCATGATTACAAAGTGAAATTTTTAACCATTCATCTATGACTACATAAACAGTTGTAATTAGTATGAAAGTTACCTGTTTACATGTTAGGCCTTCTGGTGGGGGTGGCAAATGTGGAGGTTCAAATTTATCTGTCTTCAAGGTCACCGGAAAACATATGCATTCTTCTTCATTATCACTAAAGTTTTTGGTGCCCGTGCTGCGAATTTTGTTGAATAATGCCAATGCCTAAACAAGCAAAAACAAAAATATCTTTAAAAATTTAGAAATTGATTATTAACCTTTTAGCATTCAAATTACTCTATAAATACTGTTGTATTTTTATGATAAAGGCTTTATTCCACATAATATCTCACATAATATCGAATCTATGAGATTCTGATGTTATTTATTTTGAGAACAATACCTCAATATATGTATGAGTAGCAAGTTACGACCGGTTTGAAGAGAAAGGGGTGATAGAATTCTGGCCGGATATGGCCTGTTTAAATACTATTGACAAGTACCTCGTTAAATTACTGAATTGGAAACCCTTCATTTGCTTAATGTTATCAGCCTGTTATTGTTGCTGGTTACTGCTATCAAAATTACTGAGTCTCAACCCATTTGTTTTCTTAACCCTTTAGCATTTAAACCGGCCATATCCGGCCAGAATTCTCTCACCTCTTTCTGTTCAAACTGGCTGAAACTGGCCGCTCATACTGATGTTAAGGTATTGTTCTCAAAATAAATAATATCAAAATCTCATAGATTCGATATATGTGAGATAATTATGTGAAATAAAATGTTTATTATGAAAACATAATAGTAAATATAAAATAATGTAAATGCTAAAGAGTTAATGTTATTAGCTGGTTATTGTTATTAGTTATGAAAATGAGTGACTACCAAAATTTGTATTTACATAAAGTAGTCAACTAGTTGTTATCAGCCTGTTATTGTTATTAAAATTAGTGGGTCCCTATAATATCAGCCTGTTATTGTTATCAAAATTAGTGGGTCCCTATAATATCAACCTGTTATTGTTATCAAAATTAGTGGTGTTGGGATTCCAGTTAGTTTGAGGACATTGTTGTTTAGGATGTGGTTCTGCTTATCATCATCATTCTATGACCACTTTCCATGTTGACATGGGTTGCAGAGTTTGTCACAGCCTGAGACAAAACACGCTCAGACAGCTGTGTGTTCATACATTCCATATCAGCACAATTTCAACTAATGGATGCCCTTCCTAACACTAAACACTGCAAATGGGAAAGAATTCAAAGTAAAACAAAAAGAAGCTGCTCCTCCACACATACACACTCAAACTTTCATGAGATATTTACCACTTCAGAGTCTGCGAATCGATATGGTTGTTTCTTAGGAATTGGTGGAAGAGGTTTGTTTGGGTATTCATCATCATCAGAGTCAGAATTTAGATCATCAGAGCAGTCGAATTCATCGGAAGGCCAACTGACATCAGATTCTTGTGAGAATTGTGAGTTAGCAAGACTGTATGTGCCGTCACAAGGCAGATCACTAGAACCAATGGTTGCTGAAAAATAGAATAATTTTAGTTGGTTGAAAATGGTAGAATAAAACATATAGCAGTTATCTTTTATATTTTTTATTAGAAGAGGCACCTTTAATTTGAAGAACAGGTTGATAAAAAAGTTAGGGATATATAATTACACTTAGACATGACTTAAGTATATATATTGAAAATAGAATTGGAAGCTTCCAATGTAGATTGTCTACAGAAAATAGTGGCATATAAACCCCCATAAGAAAAAAAAGGACATTTTAAAAATTATTTTGGGGGCTCATATGCCCTAATATTAGACTACTTTCTGTAGTAAATTTACAGTGAGAGCTTCTAATTCTATTTTCAAATTTTTCAATCGCTACTGTATCCTAATTCACATGTGTTTTCATATCTATATATGCAATAAATAAAGAAAAGTAACAAAACAAATGACACAGTACAATGAAGAAATATATTAGTTTAACCCTTTAGCATTTAAACCGGCCATATCCAGCCAGAATTCTCTCACCTCTCACTGTTCAAACTGGCCGTAACTAGCCACTCATACTGATGTTAAGGTCTTGTTTTCAAAGTAAATAATAATATCATCAAAATCTCATAGATTCGATGTGAATAATTATGTAAGGTAAAGCCTTCACCGTGAAAATACAATAGTATATATAGAGTAATTTCTTTATTTGCCACCAGGGCACAAAAGGTAGGGACAGATACAAGGGGGGAAGTTTACATATAATTAATGAGTACAAAAATATAACAAGGAAATAACAACAAACGAAGTCCTCAATAGGGAGGGGGCATTAACATGGGTCGCACACACCCCGGAAAAAATGTGCAACCCTTCTCCTCAGGAGCACAAAGAGTAGGTGCTTCCCTCGTCTCCTCTTTTTCCTCTTCTTTCACCTACAGGCTGATATAGAGAGAAGACCCATTCACTCTGGCCATTCTCCCTACTTTCACCCACCTTTCATAAAACTTGCTGGGGTAGAGCACCTCTCTCTCCATTCTGATCCTTCTTTTAAAATGATATTTGAAAAAGGGGACCAGTTGTTGGCCGGAGAGAAAGGTGTCTGACCTCAGCCCTTTCAGCCTCGTCCACCATACAACTTCTTTAGCCATGGCTATCACACAGAGAAAAACCGCCTCTCCTTCGTTTTTGAAAAGGGGAGGCGGTTTGATCGTGACAATGGCAATGCCTGGGCAGTGTACGAATGCGTGCGCAACGGTTTCGTCGTCATGCACGCATCTCGGACAGATCTTATTCAAAGGATCCCTACCCAGGCTCCCATGCCTGTGGAGCTTGTCTCGAACAGGTAGAGCCCCTCGGTAGCACTGCCAAGCCAGGGACTTTTGGAAGTTGTCCATCGGTCCAGGGCCAAACGTCCTACCGAACAGACTGGCCAGTTCACCTTCCTCCATGCCTAGAGTTTCTCCGAGAGCATCGTCGCACCTGCTGCGTACCAACCCTCTATAGAATGTCGAGGGCCGTGAGCGCCTGGGCACATTCAATGTGCCAGTCGCCCACTTTTCTCAGTCTTTGCTTGACCCAGGATTGCAACTTGGTGAGCGAGACGAGTCTGGGAAAGGCTTGCCTCACAAACGGGGCCCACACCGGTTGACCGGTGAGGAATACCTGGAGGTGCCGTAGCCTTAATGCGTGTTTACGCATCTGTAGCCACGGCATCCCCAGCCCTCCTTTCGAAGGGTGTTGACAGCAGATGGATCTCCTCACCAACGGGGTCCGCTTGTTCCAAAGAAATTGGAACAGCGCGCACTCCATTTTGGTGAGTCTTTTCACTGGGCAAGGCACGACGGTCAAGCGGTAGTAGATGACGGATGCTATATAAGTGTTCGCCACCTCCTCTTGACCTTTCAGGGATAGTTTGCACTGGGCCCACTTCTGGGTGAGTGCAAACACCCTGGCCATTACCTCGTTCCAGTTTTTCTCCACCTGGAGGTCTGGTCCGAACCAGACCCCAAGCAGCTTCACTGGGCCCTCTGTCCAGCGTCCGACCACGTCGTTGGAGGGCATCGGTTTGCCTCTCCATGTTCCGAGTTGCAAACCGACGGACTTGTCCCGGTTCAGCTTGGCTCCTGTAAACCTTTCATATTCCTCCAGTAAGGTGCCGATCTCACTGATTTGCGAGGTTTTCGACACCATTACTGTCACGTCATCGGCGTAGGCCGACGCCGCTTTCTGCAATCCCGGTTCCGAAGGGATGCCCTGCAACCGCTCCAACTTCCGCAGTAGTGGCTCAAGAGCCAGCACATACAGAAGGGAGGAGAGAGGGCATCCCTGTCGGATGGATCGCATGATTTGGAATGGCTCCGAGAGGTGGCCGTTCACCTTGACCCTTGAGCAGACGTTGCTGCTGTGCATCGCAGCAATCCAACCCCTGAAAACGGGTCCGAAGCCTGCCGCCGCGAGCACCGCATCCAGGTAACGATGGTCAACCCTATCGAAAGCTTTAGATTAATCCAAGTTGATCAGGGCCCCACCAAAGCCGGGTTCATTCCCTACCCTCTCTATGATGTATTGCATAAGGTGGAGATTGTCGTGAATGGACCTGGACGGGATTGCGCATGTCTGCGCTTCTCCCACCAGGTTTCCGACAACAAGCGCCAACCTCTTCGCTAACACCTTGGCCAAAATCTTTAACTCTGTATTTAGCAGAGTTATGGGCCTGAAGTTACTTATGTCATCCCCCTTGTTCTCATCCTTCCTCACCAGCATAACTACGCCCTTGGTCACAGAACTGGGAATTCTCCCGTTCTTCTGCCAGTTGCAGTAGACCGCTTCGAGGATATCGGAGAACAAGTCCGGATTTGCGTTTGCCGCATTGGCTCAGCGCCGCCCCTATCTCAGCAGCTTGCAAAGAATTGCCCTTCAGTTTCCACCGAAGGGTCTTTGTGTATTGTTTTTACTAGTTCTTTGTTATTTGTGTTAATGTATGTATACTGTTTTATTTGTGTTGTGTTTGTTTGTTGTTCTTGTGTGTGCTTGCGTTTTGTTGTATGTGTTATGTTTTGGGGTGGGGGTGGATTTTGTTTGTTCTACTTGTTTTGTTTTTGTTGGTGGTTGTGTGTTTGTTTCGTTTATGTTCGTGTGGTGTTTTCTTTTTTTTCTTTTTACAGGTTGGAAGGGTTCCCCCTCTTCGTCACTAGGTGCCGTTTCAGCTGGGTCCTCGTCCGTGCTGTCGGGTAGTGGTGTATTTTGGGGTTTTGTTGTGTTTATATGTGTTTTTGGAGTTGTTTTGGGTGGGACCTTGTCTTGTGTTATTTTTCCGTGTTGTTTTTGTTGTTTTTGTTGTTGTTTTTGTTGTTGTTGTGGTGGTGGTAGTGGTGGTGGTGGTAGTGGTGTTGGTGGTGGTGGTAGTGGTGTTGGTGGTGGTGGTGGTGGCGGTGGTGGTGTGTGGGGTGTAGGCAAAAGAGCCTTTTTTTTGTCAATTGAGGACAGGCAGCCCTTAGATGACCCCTGCTTGAACAGTAGTAACATATGGGCCTCCTACCCTCAGCTGAAATGTATATAAATGTTTCTCCATCGAGGGACACCCTCTGTGGTATTCTAGCTATTCGTTCTGGTCTCATTTGGACCAGAACCTCCATGCTCAAACCGCCGAAAACGTCTGTGGTGACTTCTCCTACTGAAAGGATTCCGTCCTCGTCTTCTAAAAATCCTGTTAGTACCCAGGAAATGCATGCATTTGGCCGGATTCCGGAGACTCTTATTTTCTGTGTTCTTTTCCCCAAATATGTTTAGAAAAATGTGTGTAGCTTGGAAACAATTGCCGCCACTGAGTATTTGCTGGCCGTCAATTGATCCTTCATTAGCACCGTTATATTCCCATAGAGTGGCCCTTTTTGTATGAACGATATATCACTCCACACATTTTTTAGGACCAGCTCAATTTCTTTTTGGGATAATTGAGCTGGTTTCCTTGTTATGTTGGAAATTGTTCTGAAAGATATCGTTCTTAGTGTCGTGTCTCTTTTGATTTCTTGTGGGGAGGTGATTGTGAAGTCTCCTCCTTCTTTGAAAGTTACATACTGTTTTGCTTCCTTCATCTTTTCTCTCAGAGTTGTAATGTCCAGTTGCTTGCAGGTCTGTGTTTTCCGGACCGCCTATGCAAAGGAGGCACCAGTAGTGGGTTCGCTTTGTTTGGTGTTATCGTTATTTTTTCCTTGGTTGGTGTTGTGACTATTGCTGTTGTTGATCATGCTGTTATTGTCATTGTTGTTTTTGTTTGCGTTTATGTGACTTTCTGGGTCTTCACCCATTTTTACAAATTTTTCTTTTAATTCCGTGTTCCATGTTTCTTTTGCAGAAGTGAGGAGGGAAGACTTAGAGCCTTGTACCTCTAGCTTCTCTGTATCACCTTTCTTAGGGGGCGTGACTTTCTCGTTAGGATGAGATGTGAAAATTCCGTCCATTTCTATCAGTTTGCCATAATAAATTTTTAAAAGGAAAATTCGCCCCAAAAAGGGGCGAAAATAAATAAACTCAAAGTTTGACGACCCAGGCAAGGGGTTAACGTATATTACAGTATAAAAAAATTAATCAAAACTCACTTTTGAGTAAGTAAATCCAACTCGGTAGCCGAGCTTGTTCACACACGTCAACACAGTCTCTCGTATATGAGATGTTATGTGAGATATTATGTGAGGTAAAGACTTTACCATGAAAATACAAAAGTATATATAGAGTAATGTAAATGTTATGTGAGATATTATGTGAGGTAAAGCCTTTACTGTGAAAATACAATAGTATATATAGAGTAATGTAAATGTTATGTGAGATATTATGTGAGGTAAAGCCTTTACTATAAAAATTCAATAGTAAATATAGAGTAATGTGAATGCTAAAGAGTTAACGCTTGATATAGTAGGAAAAGAGTCCTTCATCAGAAGATAGAATGATAAAAGATGAAATAGAAAAATACAGATTGAGAAAAAGAAGGAACAGAAAAAAATCTTCTGATGAAAAATATGTCAGCCATTTTGGAGTAATTCAGTTATCCATTCACCGTTGAAATGGCAAGAACTCAGCCGTTGGGCACAAACCCTGTACAACTCTTTACAATATATGTGTGTATGTGTGTGTGTAGACAGCGGGATATGGTTGGGGACAGATGAATAAGTGAGGTGGGGTGGGTTTGTTAATATAGGTGGAGAATATATGTGCATGAAATAAAGATGTCAATTAGATGAAAATTGCTTCCAATGGACTTAACAACTCTTGGTTGTATTATTATAGTTTCACATAATAACAACATACCTCTCACCCCACAGCTTTTTATAATCGGATTACTTCATGTGATCACTGACATTTTCACTGCCTGCCTCCTCTTTCTCTCCTCTCTCCCTGTCTAGATATACACACAAACTCACACAGGCAGAGACATATGTATAACTCTGTACTAATGATTCAGTTATAATATGACAAACCATACAGTTATTTGTAATAATTATATCTTATTGTTAGTTAATCTTCTTATTACCATATTTATAAATAAATACACAATCAAAGTGTTTCATTTAATTTTGAGAATAAACATCCTCATATCCACATTTTTTACATTCATTTTTCTAAACTTGCATGGGTTGGACAGGTCCTTTTCAGCACAACATCTCTTTATTCACCAATAATAAACAATAACGTCTTATTATTTAACTGGTGTTTGGAGTATTATTTAACAAAGTTTCTAACAAAATTATGACGGAAGGTTTAACCTCAGCAAGCGACAACTCATCTAACCCATGTAAACATGGAAAACTGGCGTTGAACAGTGATAATAATGGTTTCTGATTTAGGCACAAGGCCAACAATTTTAGGGGAAAGGAAGTCAATTAAATCAAGCCCAGTGCATTACTGGTACCTTATTTTATCAACCTCATAAGGATGAAAGGCAAAGCTAACCTCAGCAGGATTTGAACTCAGAATGTAAAGAGCCCTAACTCTATGCCAGAAAGCATGTTGTCCGATGCTCTACAGATCCTGCCAATCCAATAAACACTTTAAAACAATCAGTTTTGTATCATAGAACAAGGAACTGTTTCAAGTGGCAGTACCAGTGTTATAAAAGGGTTCAGTGAGCCACAGAGGTGAGGAAAGGTCCCCTACCCCCGTTCTCACATATATTACAGTTTAGTTATGTAATATGACACATTTGTCAAAATTTAGAATATTATAACTGTTATCAAATACATTTCTTTTTCTTTAGATTTCATCTCAGTTTTAGAGGTTGGCATGGATGGAGCGATACTGGAATCTCAGCAGTGTTCTATGTATAGCCCTACATACATGCACTTTTAATTTTCATTAAGTCCCTTATGAGTAGCTGCTGTGGCTGAAAATGTTCTCTAGCCCAGGGGCCTTAATTCAGCCTTAGCAACCCAGTATAAGGTAATAATCTAACACCCACCCCACTTAAGGAGACAGTATGTTGTTACTCTATCTGCTAGAAACAACAACCAAATCTCAGATTTCCAGAAAAGAACTCTGCCAGTAGACATGTTTGGCTTATGATGTCAGAAATGTGAGACGTAGAGTGATTTCTTTGCTACGTGGATATGTTCTGCACCTTTCTCAGCATCCGGGTGAATGTGCCATTAATCAACCTTGAATGTTTTTGTAGTGTCCATCACTTACATCTGTAGAGGAGAATGGACTCAACCATTGCTTTGAATAGCCTCATTTGTTTGTGGTTTTCTTGATCAGAGACACCCACACCTTTGATAGGGTGTTGTCAGCTCCTCATGCCTTGCCTATCCTATATATATATATTTTATTTAATTAGAAACATCTGTCTGACAACCGATCCAGACGTATATATTATCGTCTGTGATCCAGAAACCTTTGGTAATGGAGTAGTTATATTTTGTGTTGTTCACTTTCTAATTAAATAGCTCTGTTCTATTCATTGAGCACTCTTTTTTCCTTTGCTTTTCTTTTGGAATTACATAAAACATATATTATATATATATTTAGACATATATATATAATATACACATAAATTGAAGCACCTCAAAGGTCAATCACAAAAAAAAGATAGATGGCATGACGGCCTTGACTATTTGGGTCAACAAGAAAAGCTCAAACTCTACTCTCTCCAACGCTGCTGTGAGCGCTACATTATCAGCATGATGAGGAAAATACTCGATTAGTATTGCCAAATAATGTTGGCATCATCTTTAAAATACTCCCAAGGCTTGGGCTCCACGCTATCCTCCCACAACAAAAATCAAACTCACATCTCATAACAACACTAGGGCACAATTATTTCACCTCAACTGGTCCCACTCTCATTACACCAAAACACATAAAATCAGAAACAGATCCCAGAAAATTCAAAAACGTCTTTAAACAAATTCCTCCAGAAATTCCAGATAAATCCCCTACACCCAGATATGTCTACGAAAACAATAACTCTCTACTTGAGTGGACCATGGTATCCAAATCATTATTTGAAAGAGTTCGCAGGTGGTGTCATTAAGTTAGACATGGCCTTGGCCAATACTAGCTAAAACCTATCAAAGTTATCAAAGTTATATATATATATATATATATATATATATATATATATAAAGAGTTTCCATAGGAAAGGTAAAGGAAAGGAGACTGCTCTATGTAGGCTACAGAGCTATTTAGTTATGTAATAAACAACATAAGACAATTATTCCATTTACCAAAGGTTTCACGAAGACAGACGAGCTCAACACAGACGTCTGAAATCATTCATCAGAATGAATTTTATTTAAATAAACCATTGGTAAATGAAATAATTGTCTTATGTTGTTTATTACATAACTATATATATATATATATATATATATATATATATATATATATTCTCAGACGGAGAGATGTGTTGTTTCCTTGAGCAAGACACTTTATTTCACATTGCTCCAGTTCACTCAGCTGTAGAAATGAGATGGTACTGGGGTCCCTATGATTCCACTGTAAAGTGGTCGTGGAGGAGCCACGGCAAATAATCACCCGGCACTCACTGTAAGGTGGACGTGTAGGCGCCACGGAAAAAAGCACCCAGCACTCACTGTAAATGAGGTTGGTGTTAGGAAGGGCATCCAGCTGTAGAAATCAAGCCAGAATTAGTTCCCGTCCCACCCTTGCAAGCAGAGAAAAGCGGACGTAAAATGATGATGATATATATATATGTGTGTGTGTGTGTGGTTGATGGCTGAGAGAGAGGAGTACTCAATATCGAAGTAGAGTTTTAAATTCATTATATTAAGGCTAAAAAGTCTTATTACTCTGGAGTTTCATCTGTTTATTACAGGGTCATCAGATAAACAAGTGAAACTCCCGAGTAACAAGATTCACTTTTTAGTCTTAATATGATATATATATATATATATATATAAGTATATATATAGATCCAAATATAAGTATATATCCAAATATAAGTATATATATATATATATATAGATACAAATATAAGTATATATCCAAATATAAGTATATATATATATATATATAGATACAAATATAAGTATATATCCAAATATAAGTATATATATATATATATATAGATACAAATATAAGTATATATCCAAATATAAGTATATATATATATATAGATACAAATATATATATGGGTCCAAATGGGTTGCAAAGTCGGAGTGGTAGTGGGAATAAGCTCCCGCTTCCTACAAAATGCCCCATACGCTGCGCATCTCAAATAGGCTCTGACAACTTAGTCCAGCTCCTGGCCTTCTCGTGTGGCTTAGTCTCTAAGCCCGGCAGTCCTGTTTCAAACCAACAGGAGAAGGGACGAAAGGCGGGTTCTTGGCGCCTTACAATAACCAGTTGCTTCGGGCAGATGGGACTCGTCAACCTTGCTTGGTATCTCATCTAGTGGGAGGAGAATCCTTATTTTAAAACCACCACTGCCTTGTGGTATACTCAGTCTTGGGAAAGGCTAAGGGAGTAAACCCCGACAGAAAATCAGGAGCCGGAGTCCCGAAGGCGGTCTGACATCCTAACGTCATTACGGCAACTCCTGTGATGCCGCTGATGTCAAGCTGTATTGACATCCGTCGTTCCCTTGGGGGCCATCAGCTGCGTGGAGAGGGGGGAGGGGTCTGCTGCCTGGACAACAGGTTGTCCTCTTGAACGTACATGGGAGGGGAGGTCTGTTGCCTGGACAACAGGTTGTCCTCTTGAACGTACCTGTCCAGGCCACATAGCTCCACTGTTCAGCCACTCACGCAAGTGCAACCACTGAGACCCACGCGGAGCTACTCCATCGTCTTGCGAAGATGGACGGATGCCGACGATATATATATATATCATTTCATTTTACTTCCCTGCTTGCAAGGGTGGGACGGGAAATGATTCTGGCTTGATTTCTACAGCTCAATGCCCTTCCTAACACCAACCTCATTTACA
>OZ024743.1:53172744-53177744 GCA_964016885.1 Eledone cirrhosa | reverse complement strand
AAATATAACAAAGGAATATAACAGACAAAATCCATAAGGCAGAAAATCAGAGACCGAATATTTATATATATATATATATATATAAATATTCGGTCTCTGATAGAGTACTGTCTAAGGATTTACAGAAACCCATGAAGCTAGATTTAACACCTTTCTAGTGGGTCCGGGTATGATTTTACATTCATTTAAATTATTGACGTATTGTTTTATTGATATTTTTTATCTGTTTGGCCCGAATCTTCCTTTATCGATTTTAAATCGTATGGTTGATTGTAGACTTGTTCTATATGTGACGGTATTTTAACGATAGTTATAGCTCTGATTCATCTGAATTATTGAGCCCTCTGCCGCTCATATCGGATTTCGTTTTTCGTTAACTCGTGCGCCGATTTTTCGATACTCGATCTTTCTAATATATTTAGCTCTGGACATAGCTATCCACCAGTTAATTTTATTGCTCATATTTTGTCGATTCTATTGAGTGATGAATAGCTTTTGTTTTATTTTAACATGTCTATTGAGCACTCTAATTCGATATGTGTATTTCCACATTCACTCGAATTATTTTCGCGGATATAGGGGTCATCTCCCTTGTCTAATGCCATGTGCGTTTTTCACCGCTAGTTGACTCCTTTGCCGCCAGGATAAAACTCGTTGACGACGTAAACTCCATTCCACTTATTCTAGTAGGCTTTTATATTTATATGTGAGCTGATAGAGTACTGTCTAAGGATTTACAGAAACCCATGAAGCTAGATTTAACACCTTTCTAGTGGGTCCGGGTATGATTTTACATTCATTTAAATTATTGACGTATTGTTTTATTGATATTTTTTATCTGTTTGGCCCGAATCTTCCTTTATCGATTTTAAATCGTATGGTTGATTGTAGACTTGTTCTATATGTGACGGTATTTTAACGATAGTTATAGCTCTGATTCATCTGAATTATTGAGCCCTCTGCCGCTCATATCGGATTTCGTTTTTCGTTAACTCGTGCGCCGATTTTTCGATACTCGATCTTTCTAATATATTTAGCTCTGGACATAGCTATCCACCAGTTAATTTTATTGCTCATATTTTGTCGATTCTATTGAGTGATGAATAGCTTTTGTTTTATTTTAACATGTCTATTGAGCACTCTAATTCGATATGTGTATTTCCACATTCACTCGAATTATTTTCGCGGATATAGGGGTCATCTCCCTTGTCTAATGCCATGTGCGTTTTTCACCGCTAGTTGACTCCTTTGCCGCCAGGATAAAACTCGTTGACGACGTAAACTCCATTCCACTTATTCTAGTAGGCTTTTATATTTATATGTGAGCTGATAGAGTACTGTCTAAGGATTTACAGAAACCCATGAAGCTAGATTTAACACCTTTCTAGTGGGTCCGGGTATGATTTTACATTCATTTAAATTATTGACGTATTGTTTTATTGATATTTTTTATCTGTTTGGCCCGAATCTTCCTTTATCGATTTTAAATCGTATGGTTGATTGTAGACTTGTTCTATATGTGACGGTATTTTAACGATAGTTATAGCTCTGATTCATCTGAATTATTGAGCCCTCTGCCGCTCATATCGGATTTCGTTTTTCGTTAACTCGTGCGCCGATTTTTCGATACTCGATCTTTCTAATATATTTAGCTCTGGACATAGCTATCCACCAGTTAATTTTATTGCTCATATTTTGTCGATTCTATTGAGTGATGAATAGCTTTTGTTTTATTTTAACATGTCTATTGAGCACTCTAATTCGATATGTGTATTTCCACATTCACTCGAATTATTTTCGCGGATATAGGGGTCATCTCCCTTGTCTAATGCCATGTGCGTTTTTCACCGCTAGTTGACTCCTTTGCCGCCAGGATAAAACTCGTTGACGACGTAAACTCCATTCCACTTATTCTAGTAGGCTTTTATATTTATATGTGAGCTGATAGAGTACTGTCTAAGGATTTACAGAAACCCATGAAGCTAGATTTAACACCTTTCTAGTGGGTCCGGGTATGATTTTACATTCATTTAAATTATTGACGTATTGTTTTATTGATATTTTTTATCTGTTTGGCCCGAATCTTCCTTTATCGATTTTAAATCGTATGGTTGATTGTAGACTTGTTCTATATGTGACGGTATTTTAACGATAGTTATAGCTCTGATTCATCTGAATTATTGAGCCCTCTGCCGCTCATATCGGATTTCGTTTTTCGTTAACTCGTGCGCCGATTTTTCGATACTCGATCTTTCTAATATATTTAGCTCTGGACATAGCTATCCACCAGTTAATTTTATTGCTCATATTTTGTCGATTCTATTGAGTGATGAATAGCTTTTGTTTTATTTTAACATGTCTATTGAGCACTCTAATTCGATATGTGTATTTCCACATTCACTCGAATTATTTTCGCGGATATAGGGGTCATCTCCCTTGTCTAATGCCATGTGCGTTTTTCACCGCTAGTTGACTCCTTTGCCGCCAGGATAAAACTCGTTGACGACGTAAACTCCATTCCACTTATTCTAGTAGGCTTTTATATTTATATGTGAGCTGATAGAGTACTGTCTAAGGATTTACAGAAACCCATGAAGCTAGATTTAACACCTTTCTAGTGGGTCCGGGTATGATTTTACATTCATTTAAATTATTGACGTATTGTTTTATTGATATTTTTTATCTGTTTGGCCCGAATCTTCCTTTATCGATTTTAAATCGTATGGTTGATTGTAGACTTGTTCTATATGTGACGGTATTTTAACGATAGTTATAGCTCTGATTCATCTGAATTATTGAGCCCTCTGCCGCTCATATCGGATTTCGTTTTTCGTTAACTCGTGCGCCGATTTTTCGATACTCGATCTTTCTAATATATTTAGCTCTGGACATAGCTATCCACCAGTTAATTTTATTGCTCATATTTTGTCGATTCTATTGAGTGATGAATAGCTTTTGTTTTATTTTAACATGTCTATTGAGCACTCTAATTCGATATGTGTATTTCCACATTCACTCGAATTATTTTCGCGGATATAGGGGTCATCTCCCTTGTCTAATGCCATGTGCGTTTTTCACCGCTAGTTGACTCCTTTGCCGCCAGGATAAAACTCGTTGACGACGTAAACTCCATTCCACTTATTCTAGTAGGCTTTTATATTTATATGTGAGCTGATAGAGTACTGTCTAAGGATTTACAGAAACCCATGAAGCTAGATTTAACACCTTTCTAGTGGGTCCGGGTATGATTTTACATTCATTTAAATTATTGACGTATTGTTTTATTGATATTTTTTATCTGTTTGGCCCGAATCTTCCTTTATCGATTTTAAATCGTATGGTTGATTGTAGACTTGTTCTATATGTGACGGTATTTTAACGATAGTTATAGCTCTGATTCATCTGAATTATTGAGCCCTCTGCCGCTCATATCGGATTTCGTTTTTCGTTAACTCGTGCGCCGATTTTTCGATACTCGATCTTTCTAATATATTTAGCTCTGGACATAGCTATCCACCAGTTAATTTTATTGCTCATATTTTGTCGATTCTATTGAGTGATGAATAGCTTTTGTTTTATTTTAACATGTCTATTGAGCACTCTAATTCGATATGTGTATTTCCACATTCACTCGAATTATTTTCGCGGATATAGGGGTCATCTCCCTTGTCTAATGCCATGTGCGTTTTTCACCGCTAGTTGACTCCTTTGCCGCCAGGATAAAACTCGTTGACGACGTAAACTCCATTCCACTTATTCTAGTAGGCTTTTATATTTATATGTGAGCTGATAGAGTACTGTCTAAGGATTTACAGAAACCCATGAAGCTAGATTTAACACCTTTCTAGTGGGTCCGGGTATGATTTTACATTCATTTAAATTATTGACGTATTGTTTTATTGATATTTTTTATCTGTTTGGCCCGAATCTTCCTTTATCGATTTTAAATCGTATGGTTGATTGTAGACTTGTTCTATATGTGACGGTATTTTAACGATAGTTATAGCTCTGATTCATCTGAATTATTGAGCCCTCTGCCGCTCATATCGGATTTCGTTTTTCGTTAACTCGTGCGCCGATTTTTCGATACTCGATCTTTCTAATATATATATATATATATATATATATATACAATTGATATTAAATAAATGGAAACTATATTTATAAAACCATATTTATTCTATTATATATATTTCAAGGGTACCAAAATGTTTGGTACGCTATCATCAGATAAAATACAAAATGTTTTATAAATATTTGACATATATATATATATGATGATGATGATGATGATGATGATGATGATATATATATATATATATATATATATGGCTTATCTAGGAATATATTCCTTATCTAGGAATTCTAATTCACTACTGATTTGGTCCATAACACCCTATTCAACCTACATCACCATGTAAAACAGACATAAAATGATGATACAATATATCATCATCATTATCATCATCAAAGTTTAACATTCACTTTCCCTGCTAACAGGTGCAGGCATGCCTGACGGGTTAAGGAGTTTTTTTCCGCAATCTGTTGGTTCTGGGTTCAGTCTTGCCCTTTGGGACCTTGGGTAAGTGCCTTCTATTATAGCCTCAGGTTAACCAATACCTAGTGAGTGCAAGTGGAATTCAGTATATGAGAAGTGCAGAATCCCAGTGTGTGTGTGTGTGTGTGTGTGTATGTGTGTGTGTGTGTGTGTGTATACATACATACATACATACATACATGGTGGCTGCCACCTCGTTTTCGAGTACGGCCACTACTTTATATCCATGTAGGAGAACCCCTACCGATGCACTGAACGAGTGTGACTTTTTAGTCCAGCCAGCGACTTGAAAACTCTGATACAAACACTACACTTGTGACAATTATTGACACAGTGCTGGGCCCATGGTACCATGTGACGACAAGTGCAGAGAGATCTCCAGATATAAAGCAATGCCTGTGCTGTGAAGCTTTTATAGTGAGCAAAAGGCACTGCACAAAGC
>OZ024743.1:53152744-53167744 GCA_964016885.1 Eledone cirrhosa | reverse complement strand
GCCCCCACACAAGTTCCACTGCCCCTGTTTACAGGTTTTATCTACCATAATTTACTCACAAGCACTGGTCAGCCCAGTGCTTTAGTAGAAGACACTTGTCCAAGGTGCCATGCAGCCATGTGATCTTGGAATAGAATTGAAATCCACATGGATGTAAAGTGAATTTCTTAACCTCACAACCATGCTGCCCATATAAAATCACTCAAAATCAATAAAATAATCAATCAATAAACCAATGAATACCTGGATTAGGAGATGGAGTAGATTTCTGTATCTGAAATTTCACATTGTGCTTCTTGTCCTCTACTTCTTCAGACATAGGTGTTGAAAAACTGAGAGGATCTGCAGAAGACAAAAAGAAAAAGACATTAAATTTCCAAGATGGACCATTATATCTGAATAGAAATGAAAAAGAAAATAATTACCATATATATATATATATATATATATATATATATATCAGTTCTGTACGAACAAGAGATGGTCACCTGTCCTAGCATTGCCCACAACAGGACAACTCATCTAACCCATACTAGCATGGAAGAATGGACATAAAACGGTGATGATGATGATGAAGGGTAGAGATATGTATATCAGGGGCAAAGGGTCCATGCATGCAACGCATGCAGTGCATGCGTTATAGAATCTTGAGTTGATCAATTGCATCAGTTGAAGCAAGCAGAATTTTGGCTGCTTGCTAAATCGTAGACACATAAAAAGATAACACACACACACTAGATAACACTACATGCGGCTTTGACCGGGAGGGTCATTTAGAGGGAATAGGGGGGGGGGGCAAAGCTGCTCAACCCCACTTTCCGCCATGGCGATTGGACTGCATGCCCTGCTTTCCAGGTTACCCTTCGCCACTGATATATATATATACATATATATATTTATTAAAATAAAAGATTAAAGTTTAAGCAAAGAATCGCTGCATATATATATATATATATATATATATATATATATCACTACCCTTTCTCTGTAGAGTTATGTTGGTACCACAACATCCAGTCCAACCTAATGAGATAATGAGATCGAGATCGAGATCATGTAGGTGTCACGACAAAAAAACACACAGTCCACGCTGTAATGTAGCTGTGTAGGTAACACGGTAAAAGGTTCCCAGTCCACACTGTAAATGTGTTTAGTGTTAGGAAGGCCATCCAGCCGTAGAAAACCTGCCAGATAATCCTATATGAGCGAGACATGGTCACCCGACCAAACTTGCCTCAAGTGGGACAACTCCCGTCTAACCCATGCTAGCATGGAAGATAGACGTTTAACGGTGATGATGTTGATGATGATATATATATATCATCATCATCATCATCATCATTTTACGTATATATATATATATATATATATATAGCTATATGTACGTTGCACATCTCTAACCAAAAATACATGTAAAACCAGCATGTAACTTATCTACTTGACCTGCAAAACCTCAGTTCAAAATATATGGTGTACTGCAAATGTTGTATGTAAGAGGCAAGTGTAGCTATATATCAGAGGTTTCCAACCTGGGTGACATCGCCCACCATTAGATGGTCAACTGCTGAGTGACCAATGAGCAATTGTACAGAAAATGTTGGGCAATTTGAAATTTTGATATGATTTTGAATATTAAGAAGGTATTTCAACATATGTTACTAGAAAAAAATATTCAAAGGAGAAATGCAAAGAACCTGTATAAAAAAAAAGGTGGCTAAATGGGAATAATAAAACAGTAACAAACTTTTACCAAATATTTTTGGTATGCTATCGAATATTTACTATACAGGTGAAAGTGGGTGATAACGCAACAAAGGCCGGGTAACCCTCCTATTATCATGGTATATATATATATATATATCATCCTTCTCATCATCATGACCATTTTTACATTCATTTTCCTGTGTTGCTTGGGTTAGATGGGTCTTCACCAGCACAACCTTCCACACGGTTCTTGGGTAGATTTAGGATCAAAGGCCTTCCAACCATGACCATGTTATCATTTATTAAGACATAGAACACCAAGGACCACATTATCCAATGTTTCCTTTGCCATTTAAGAGGATAGAGTATGATTTGAGTGAAATTTGGCTGCTATTTCTTACAAGTCAAGAAAAGAAATATGAGAAGATTCTCAGTTTGCCAGTTCTTTAACCCTTTCATTACCATATTTCTAGTGAAAGACACTGCCTACAATTTTCAAATAATTTAGAAAATAATCAAGAATTTGGAGGGATTTAGTAATATAACTAACTTTCTCATTACTGAGCTGGTGTTTGGGATAAAACTTATCAAATGTTCTTACATAAAATTATAATAGGCTTTTAAAAGAAACAGATCTTTACCAGAGAATCAGGTCTGGTTTCAGGTGAGTTTGCTATCAAAAGGGTTAACTGTTCACAAACTGTGAATGATATTTTGCCTAAGAGCCATCTCTCTCTCTTTATCTATCTATCTATCTATCTATCTATCTATATATCCATCTCCCCTCACCCTATCACCCAAACAACAAGAGGGTGTGTATGGGTGTACTAGGATGACAACAGACAAACATGAGTATATAAAAGTACAAGTATTTGTTTCAAGTATATAACAAAGTGTATACAATGACAACAGGTGTATATAATTACAGGAAGGCTGATTGTGGTTTTAAATTAATTGGTTCTGACAGTTACATAAAACAGATAAAGACTGTCACACAACAACAACAACAATAAAAATGAATCAACTAAGGACGAATTAGCCTACCAAAATACTAAGAAGGGGGAAAAAATGATGAACTACTAAATGTGGAGAGAGTGAAAATCAAGTGTCTGATATTGTGAACATTGAAAATGTGAATGAAAATATAGAAGAGAAAGAAAGAAAATTTATTATCAAAAGATTGAGAGATCTATTTAACCCTTTAGCATATACATTACTCTATATTTACTATTATATTTTCACTGTAAACACTTTACCTCACATAATATCAAATCTATGAGATTTTGATGTTATTTATTTTGAGAATAATACCATAACATTGGTATGAGTGGCTGGTTATGGCCAGTTTAAACAGAAATAGATGAGAAAATTCTGGCCGGATATGGCCAGTTTAAAAGCTAAAGGGTTAATGACCCTGGATTCAATAAGATGTTGCTGAATCTTTGGAATATGGAGAAAAGTCATTTAGCAACTGAAACAGCCAAAGTAAACGATGCAATGATGTATATAGAAACTAATGCTATCACCAGAGTAAGTTAATTAATACTGTAGGGTTTCTGTTGGGTGAGCAATTAGCATTTAAGGAAACTGAAAGGAAGTAATGTAAGGAACCCTGGTGGATTGGAGGGTGATATAACTCAGCCCAGAAAAGATCTAGGTAAAATGGATGAATGGCATAGAGGAAACTGTAAAAGGGCCAAAGTAGGAGAGAAACAATGCATGACCTTAACTTAAAGTTGAAAGCTTTGAATGTAGTGATGAAAAAAATGAAGCAATGAATTAAGGCAACATCTAAACAGTTAGGTGCTATACAAATAAACAAAAACAATACAAACAGAACAGATTGTTCTCTGAAAATCAGAAAATATTCTTTAGATCACTGTTAGAGAAAAATGGGACAAAAGTTGCAGAAGAATCTGCACAATTTTGGTCAAATCTGTGAGGAATTTCATAACATTATTTCACAACAAAGATGTGAGATGGATAAATGAAGTTGAACATAAGTTAGTCTGATAAACCAAAACAGAGCTGGAAAAGAATTTCAAATGAAAATATTCAAGAGCAAGTTAGGAAAAATGCCATACTGGAAATCTCCTGGACCAAATGGGATTGATTCTGGTTGAAAGAAATTGAAGTATTCATTCAAAGCTAGGGAAGCACCTTAATAATAAAGTAGTAGAAGAAGTTCCAAGTTGGATGGTTGAAGGAAAGACAACTTTGATAATGATGGATAAAAGAAAACGTTGATTAGTTGGAAATTACAGGCTGTTGGCTTGCTGGAATTTGCTTTGGAAGCTGTTGACTGGCATCTTTGTTACAAAAGTGTATGATCACTTGATTTAGAATGAGATGCTACCTGTCAATCAGAAGGGGTGTAGGAAAAATTCTCATGAAACCAAAGACCATCTTGCTGTTGACAAGGTGATCATGAATAACTGCAAAAGATATCTAAAGAATTAATTCTTAGCTTGGATAAACTTTAACATCTTATCTATTCGCCTATCATACTTTTACTCATGTAAAGTACCTAAGTGTAGATAACAAATCATAAACAATAACCAGGTGGTCAACAGATTATATTCTTTATTCTACATTTTTTTAAAGAAAGGAATCATGGGAAATGTAAAATATGTTATGGTCGTGGCTGAGATGCTTTGCTAATACGTCTGCTAACCTGGAATATATTATATCTTGCATTATCTCAGTAGACAAGATATTTCCTCCACCTAACTTGGATAGAAACATGGCTGTGTAGTTAAAAAGTTTACTTTGCAACTATGGGGCTTTAAAGTCAATCTTAATGTATCTTAAACCATAATATCAGGTCAATTAAAAGTTTTGTGAGTGAAATTTAGTAAAACAAAGCCTTGTGAGTACAGGTTTAAATTGAAATAAAACACTTTAAAATGGACAGGTTTCTGTTATAGACCTAGGGATGGACTCAGGTGGGTTACTGTCAAAAGGGTTAATATTAACTCACCTATATGTGACATAGCTGAGAGTTCAGTCCTAGAGGAGATTGATTTCACATCCACGTAACACAATAGAGGCCAGCACAGGAATAAACACTGGCACTACTATAGATTCATGTGACTCTTAGAATGGTAAACAGGAGGAGGAGAAAACACAGACCATACACCAAAACAATATTACATTTCCACTGAAAACTGATTCCAAAAGAGTTAAGGCATTACCATAGTCACATGATGGCATAAAATAAATCTTGTTGACATTTAAAACCATTCAGAAAATAAGTGACAATTTTTAGCAATGGCATAATTCTTGCCAAATGTCTGTCAGTAGAAAGTATCCTGGTTGACTCCCCCACCCACCCCACTTTCTCAACCCAGTTCACCTTAGTTCACCACACCCTGGAAATAGATAAATAAAGAAAGAAAGAATAGCGGCTGATGTGGGTGTGACAAACTAATAAAACCATGTGTGTGGTTATGTAATGGTTTGTTGCGAATGGAGGTGAATGGTGTGTGTGTGTGTATGTGTATGTGTGTGTGTGTGTGTGTGTGTGTGTAAACATTCCTATATCTATTTTATGTATTTCAGTTGTTGACTTACAAATGCACTTTGCATAACAGAATCTCTTGCTCTCATATATAGTGTTGATGATTTGAAGACCAGGAAGATCTCAAATTAGGGTAGTACTAGAAGTATATATGGTTATAGAGTAGGTATAGTTATAATTCATAATTCCAACAAACTATAACATATATGAGTACAGAGAACAATTCATTACTATAGCTGTAAATTAGTTTAATGCTAAACAGAAGTAATAAAGGAGTCTTAATGTTTCAGATGCTAGTCCTTTATTATAAAAGGAAAAAAACAGAAAGAAGAGAGGATTGTTTTGGAAAGGGAAGAAATAAAAGCCATATGGAAAATAAGGGAAAATGAATTAAATATATACTTTTGGAGAGTCATGTTGCCTATAAAAATTATAATTTACTGTCGGTTAGTTTAATAACCAGATGGTTGTTTAGTTTTTAATTGTCAAAGCTCTTTTCAGCAACTACATTTGTTATATATATTTTTAAAAGAAATTCACACAATTCAGATGATATATGGTTAATAATCAATATTCAATGTATGTATATATATATGTATATATACTTACCAATAAAGTTATTCCTGACATTATTATTTTTACCAAATTTGGAATGTATACTCCAAAGAAAATTCAAAGAAAATTTCTTGAAGGTCATTTTAGGTTGGTTTCAAATACAGTGATTTTGGATGTCTTTTTACTGCTTAGTCAGAAGGAAAAGGGTATTGTCCATAGCCCTGTATAAGGCCACAGAGATTGATGTGAGGGTTGAAGGAAGGTATCCTCACACAGGAAACTGGATCCAAATACTTGTGACAGCAAACTCTGCCAAAGACATCCAAGAGTCATGTGGCAGTGTTAAACTGGGTGACAGATTAAATCTACAACTCAAGTTACTTCAACCATCCAGAATTAAATCTACCACCCAATACTAACTCTATCAATCCAAGAATAAGTCTACTACCAAAGATTAATCCCTTTGATATCAAAATGCCTGAAACTGCTTTTGGTTTTATGATACTAATCTGTTTAATTTAAATTGTTAATATTTATCTGAAAGCATTCCATTATAATTTTCTGTAAGAACCTTTGTGAAGTTATGCTTCAATTACAAGTATAAAGAACAATTTAGTTATATTATAAAATCCTTCTAAAATCTTGATTATTTTCAAAATGACTTGAAACAGTATTTCATTAAAAATATGATTAAGAAAGAGTTAAAGTGTTTATATTTATCTAAAAACTTCCATAATAATTTATGTAAGAACTTTTGTTGTGTTCTAAAAACCAACTTAATAATGAGAAACTTAGTAATATTTAGTAATATTTTGAGCAAGACACTTTATTTGACGTTGCTCGGTCCGATCGGATGAAAGTCGATCGTTCCTTTAGTAATATTATTAAATCCCTCCTTGAATATTTTTTAAATGATCTGAAAATTACGGCAGTGACTTTCATTAAAAATATGGCAACTAGGGGAGAAATTAAGTCTACTGCTCAAGATTAAGTCTACCATCCAAGTATTAATTCTTCCACACAAAATTAAGTCTACCATGCAACGATTAATTCTGCTACTATCCACGACAGTATATTATATAAAAATATCTAGTAAAAAATGTAGCGGTATTTCCAGGAAAGCAATAAAAATTGTGATCTGAGTCAACTTAAGAGTGTCAGGAAACTTGAAGGAGTATAATATTTCTATTGTTTAAGTATCTGCACGTGAGGAGACAATTCATCCAATCATATAATTATATGTTTGCACATATACATATATATCACATGTTATTTAAATAAACACACACACACACACACACACACACATACACACATATATGTATATATATATATATTATGTATATGATATATATATATATATATATATATAATGTATAATAAACAATACAATATAATTACCTCATTACCATTACAATTCCTTGCCTTGTCTAACGAATGAATGAGGACATTTCTTGTATTCATCTTATTCGGGAAACCTCTGGTAATGAGGTAATTATATTGTATTGTTTATTATACATTAAATTTAGCTCTGTAACTTACATAGAGCACTCTTCACTCCTATGACTTTTTCAATTTTCAACGGAAACTTCAATACTTATATATATATACAGAAGACCCGTCTTACCTAAGTACAAAGTGAAACCTACTACAGTCAGTAGGCACCTCTAACAAAATACAACCCCCGTCCCACTACCCCCACCCCATCCACACCACCCCTTTCAATGTAAAGTTATGTTGGTACCACAACATCCAGCCCAAAACAAATGAGGTCATGTAGGTGTCACGACAAAAAAACACACAGTCCACGCTGTAATGTGGCCGTGTAGGCAACATGGTAAAAACCTCCCAGTCCCACACTGTAAATGTGGTTGGTGTTAGGAAGGGCATCCAGCTGTAGAAAACCCGCCAGACAGTCCACGCTGTAATGTGGCCGTGTAGGCAACACGGTAAAAACCTCCCAGTCCCACACTGTAAATGTGGTTGGTGTTAGGAAGGGCATCCAACTGTAGAAAACCCGCCAGACAGTCCTATGCGAGCAAGACAACCACTCTTGCCTCAAGTGGGAAAACTCCCGTCCAAACCCATGCAAGCGTGGAAGATGGACGTTAAACGATGATGATGATGATGATGATGATGATATATATAAATTCAAAAGTGTATGAAACTATATATACTTTTATAAATGTGTGTGTATATATATGTATGTCAGTGTGTCAAATGAGTATATGTATACACACACATATATGTATATATGTATCAATGTCTCAGTGTATGAAAACAGTAAGTATGACACTCCACATATATACAAATAAATACATATACATGTGTTTATGTGGGGTTTTATGTATAATACAATATAAACAAACTGATGCATAACAAATCAAGGCAATAAGCATATGTGTGTCTATAAACAACTTGTGTATATTTAATTTATATTAGCTCCAGTGTTCTTATATATTTGATATATATTTAGCCTTATCAAGCCCTCTTTGGAATTTAGTCTTCACATTTATTATTATTACTATCTAAAAGGCGGTGGATTGGCAGTATCGGTAGAGGGTCGGACGCCATGCTTTCCAGCATAGTTACGTCCCTTTACGATCTGAGTTCAAATCCCGCCGAGGTTGACTTTGCCTTTCATCCTTACGGGGTCGATAAAATAAAGTACCAGTAATGCACTGGGTAATTGCTGGCCTTGTGCCTAAAGTAGAAACAATTATTACTATATATATATATATATATATATATATATATATATATATATCATCTTCATCATCATCATTGCCGTTTTACGTCCGTTCTTCTATGCTAGCATGGGTTAGACGGGTTGTCCTGTTGTGGGCAGTGTCCAGTTGGCTGACCTTGTCCTGCTCATATAAGAGCTGATTCTGGCTTGATTTCTACAGCTGGATGCCCTTCCTAACACCAACCTCATTTACAGTGAGTGGTGGGTGCTTTTTTTCCGTGGCGCCTACACGTCCACTTTACAGTGTGGACTGGGTGCTTTTTTACTGTGGCACCTCCACGACCACTTTGCAGTGGAAGGGTGTGGGCCAAATTGTCTATATGCTTCAGCTTCGGCTTGTACCCGTGGGGAGTCGGGTCTTCTGTATTACTGCGTGACGCCAGAGGTCACAGTCATGTGCCATCGTCTTTGAGAGGTGTAAAGATTCTCTTAGAATCGTCTGGAATGTATAGTCTTGCACGCGCTAATGACCCATAGGCTATTCCATTTCAGTCAACAATTTCCTGGCAAAACAGATATCTTTGGATTTGTACGCGTGTGTTATATAGTTATAGAGGTGCGTATATACATTTTAATTTATATTTTTAATTATTGTGTGTCTACCCTGCCTTCCATAGATTATAGACTCCATACACTGGTGGTTTTCCCTGTTTTATTGATGGCACACTATCTCTCTCTAGTGTGTTACCTTTTCAACATATTGTATTTTAAAGAGCTCAGGATTCCTTTTCCTTTGAGCACATTATTGTCAGGGAATAACGAGAGTCTATGGCTCCGTTAATTTATCGTGATATATATATATATATATACATCCTCGTCTGACCCATGCTAACGTGGAAAAATGGATGTAAAACGGTTATGATGATGATGATACATATGGGAGTGGGTAGATGGAGAATAGTAAATTCCAATATTACAGAAGTGATGAATTTTAAAGAATTGTAAAGCTGGTCAGTGAGATTGGTATAAGATATTTTTAGATGAAAGTATATATAGCAAAATTGCTCGGATCTCCCAGCCAATAACATATGTCAACAGTTTGTATGGGACCACCCATGTAAACTTTCATATCTAAAGAAGTGTCGATTAAGAGTCAGGATCTGATCACATGATTAAACCTGAGCTGATCGATATAGAAACAATCGTAATATGAAATAAAGTTTCATAAAAAGCTGCAACTCTTATTGTCACTCTATATATACACCCTCTAAACTAGAGCCACCTTAAACCTGATAGACGGACCCCCGTAACAACATCGAGTGCTTTGACTAACATCACCACTAGTAACAACAAGTTACATAATAACCTATATCATCATCATCATCATAATTTTACGTCCGCTTTTCCCTGCTTGCAAGGGTGGGACGGGTCCTATTCAGCACAGCATCTCTCAACTTGTCACGGTCCTTCATCATCTCCTCCGTGAGCTTCAGCGATCTGAGGTCTGCTTTCACCACCTCCACCCACGTTTTTCGTGGTCTCTCTCTCTCTCTCTATATATATATATTTCTTTATTTTATTTGTTTCACTCATGTTCTCCGTGCTATATGATGCACCAGGCATTTTTCCTAACATCACACAAAATTGTATGTTTTGTAGCTTAACAGCTATAAATTACTGTTTGTCTTTCGTCTCTTACTTCTTTGGACAGTGTTTAGCTCATGTCAGATGCTGTGACCCCAGATAGACCAGCAGTACTGTTGGTAGGGGTCAAAACTGCCCAAGTACATCACAATGGCCAATGGCCATGGAGTTCTGTGTCCTTCGTTTGTATATTTATTTTTAAAAAATAATTCAAGGTTTCTTCTTAAAATGTTTTTTATTTTATTTTGTTTCCGTTCATTGTCTTGACATTTCTTTGTTAATTCTCTTAAGGTTTATGTGTGTGTGTGTGTGAGAGAGAGAGAGAGAGAGAGAGAGAGAGAGAGAGTGTGTGTGTGTGTGTGCCTGTGTATGTATATATATATATATATATATATATATATATATACACACACACACACATACATATATATATATATACACAGACATACACACACACACACACACACACATATATATATATATACACACACATACATATAAATTATCATTGTGATTTTTACATCCGTTTTCTCTCTGCTTGAGTTAAACAAGTCCTCTCATAGTTTCCTTCTACTTGTTTCCTCCCAATCACGTTTCCTTGGTGAGGTACAGAATATTGAGATCTGCTTTTATGACCTCTGCTCAAAACACACACACACATACATACATATACATACACACACATACACACACACACACACACACACACACACACACACACACACACACACACACACACACAGATACACATTTAATATTGCTGGTTTTAAAATACCATAGTAGAGAGAAAATAATTCTATTAAGGCATGTCAATATCCTAATACTTTGGTGTTTCGACTGTGTTCACAGGCTCATCCATGTTTGATGACCCTGTGAACACATGGATGTAACTGCACCATAACATGACACTGACTTAACCGTAATAATATTATATACTAGCCTGATTACCCGCGCCTTGCTGCATTTCAAATATATTTTTGTAAGAAAATGATGATTGATTTTACATCAGTGATATAATTTATGGAGAAAAATTCTGCATTTCAATATTACTCAATGTAATGCATGAAAAATTGGAAAACATTATTTTTTGTAATATAAGGGCGGTGGATTGGCAGTATCAGTAGAGGGTCGGACGCCATGCTTTCCAGCATAGTTACGTCCCTTTACGATCTGAGTTCAAATCCCGCCGAGGTTGACTTTGCCTTTCATCCTTACGGGGTCGATAAAATAAAGGGTAATTGCTGGCCTTGTGCCTAAAGTAGAAACAATTATTTTTTGTAATATATCAAATCAAAATTACATTATTAAATCTTATTCTTATTTTGTTTCTTGTAAATAATTTTTTCAAAATCAAAACTTTTGTGAATAGGCATATCTTGTCATTTACCTATGGTTTAAATTTCATATAAATCAAAGGGAAAAAATTTTCACCGGGGGTTTTATACCCCCAGGGAACCCTTTGATTAAAATGAAATATACTTATCCAAGAACCCTTGGCAATGTAGTTTCAGAATATATATGGTTATGGGGGTCTATCTCCAAAACCATAGGAGAAGTTCGTGAAATCTTGTTCCATTTATTGGCCAAAATTTTTACTATAGGGGGTTTAACCCCCATTAGGGTGTCTTAATATTGAAATTTGCTGAAATTTTGTGAATAGGCATCATATCTTGTCATTTACCTATGGTTTAAATTTCATATAAATCAAAGGGAAAACATTTTCAGCGGGGGTTTGAGCCCCCGGAGTACCCTTTGGTTATAATGAAATATACCACTTCGGTAATATCTTAAGATACCCATGTCGTAGAGTACTTACACCTGATTACACTACAGTCGATTGATTGCTTGATCAACCAACACTTTTTACTTGGATTTAAATATATATAGATAAAATAATTAAGTCAAATATGTAAAATTTGGCTTCTTTTATTATAAATTATAAATATACTGCTATATATATTTCGAGGAACTGGAATCATATGAGTTAGAACAAACGAATTTCGGCGTCATAGGACATGCTCGCATCCCATTGGTCAGTTGTGAGAACATATATATATATATATATATATATGTATAAAGATGGATTCAGTTTGAAACTGATCAGACCATTACTCAACAGAGTACTCAATACTTGGGGTAGTAGAGTATGGTTATATTGTAAAAAATTGGGACCCGACAGCTGAGCTCTTGCCATTTCAACAGCTAGTTCCAGAGTCTGGAACTAGCTGTTGAAATAGCAAGAGCTCAGCTGTCGTATATATATATATATATATACACAAATATATACACAATATATACACAAATATATACACAAATATATACACAAATATATACAAATATTTATAACTTTGAATAACTTTGAAATGTTTTGGCCAGTATTGGCCCAGGCCATGTCTAACTTAATAGCACCACCTGGCGAAGTCTTTCAATTCAGGATTTGGGCACCATGGCCCATTCGAGAAGGGAATTACTGTTTGCGGAGACATATCCGGGTGTGGGTGGTTTGTCCGGGATTACTTGGAGGAATTTGTCCAAAGACTTCTTGAATTTTGTGTGGTCAGTTTATGTTTTGACGTGTCCTGGTGTGATGTTGAAGAGAGCAGGGCCAATTGAGGTGAAATAATTGAGCCGTATTGTTGTTATGAGTTGCGATTTAGATTTTTGTTTGGGACGGATAGCACGGGGCCCAAGCCTTGGGTGTATTTTGAAGGTGATGCCAACATCATTTGGGCAGTGCTGATGAAACATTTTCCACATCATGCAGATAATATAATGTTCACGGCGACGTTGGAGTGAGTAAAGTTTCAGCTTTTCTAGTCGACCCCAGTAGTCAAGGTCTGACATGCCATCTATCTTTTTCGTGATTGCCCTTTGGGGAGCTTCAAGTTTCATGATACTTTGTTTCGTGTGGGGAGACCACAGTGGACAACAGTATTCAAGGTGTGGTCGGGCAAAAGTGGAGAAGAGAAGAATAATGGTGTGGGAATCTCTCGACTGGAAGGTTCTGAGGATCCAGGAACACATTCTGCGGGCCATGTCAATTTTGCTGCTTATATGCGTGGCCCAGCTTATGTTGTTGTCCACAGTTACCCCCAAGTCTCTGATGTTGTTAGATGCCACGAGAGTTTCACCGGAGGGAAGGGAGTACGGGAGTTTCAGAGCATCCTCTTTTCCAAAGTGGATCAGTTCGAATTTGTCTTCGTTCAGTAACATGTTGTTCTTTTCCGTCCATTGGGTAACAACCAGTAGGTCTGACTGAAGGCTTATCCGGTCATCCACGCCATTGATGACCTTCTAGAGCTTGGAATCATCAGCGAAAATTCTAATGTTGCTGTGTTTGATGATGTTAGTGATGTCATTAATATAGATGATGAAGAGAAGTGGGCTCAACACAGTGCCTTGTGGGACCCTACTACTGACTTTGGCTGGGCTGGATTTGACTCCTTCGACTACAACATGTTGGGTTCTGTTTGACAGGAAGCACTTGATCCACTGCAGCAGCTTTCCAGTGACACCAATATTGGACAGCTTTCTCAGTAGAATGTTGTGATCAACCCTGTCAAAGGCCTTGCTGAAATCAGTGTTGGAACCCTCTCCCAAAGCTCTCAAAATGTCATCAAAGTGATGCAGTAGCTGCGTCAGGCAATTCCTTCCATTATGGAATCCATGCTGGTTGGAGTTCAGCATATTGTTACTCTCAAGGAAGTGAGTCATTTGCGATCTCACCACTCTCTCAAATACCTTAATGATATGAGAGGTGAGTGAGATTGGACGGTAATTCACGGCAAGGGATTTGTTTCCTTTTTTGAAAACTGGGACAACAAACTGGGATAGAAGGTTTTCTGGCACATATCCAGCATCCAGTGAGTTCCGCCACAGATTGGCAAGAGGAGATGCAAGTTGGTGTTGACACGCCTTCAAGACACAAGCAAGGAACCTATCGGGACCTACTGCTGAATTATGCTTGATTTCCTTTATTGCCGCTAAGACATCAGGGGCACCAAACGTTATGTCCGATAAAGTGTAATGGGGAGTAACATTGCCGATACAGCCTAGATTGGCCATATCAGGATTGCTGAAAACAGAGCAGTATTGTTTCTGCAGTATCTCACCTATGGTTTTAGCATTGTCTTGAAGAGTGCCATTTTCATCAATTAGAGGGCCAACAGTAGAGCCAGTGATTTTGTGTTTTTTTGCAAATGAAAAGAACATTTTGGGATTGAGTTTGATCTTCTTAATGGCCCAGGCCTCTTCAGCTCTTCTCTGATTGTTGATGATAGACATCATATTGTTTTGGAGGTTATGTTTTTTAATCTCTAGTGATGAAATGGCAGTCAAGTTGGTGTGTTGCTGCTGACAGTATTTCAGCTTGTTGATTTTTTGTTAGTTCTCTTAATTTTCCTGATGAGCGTTTTTCTATTTCTAGGGGTTCTGCTCTTAGATTTGTTTATAGTTCTTAATGGGGTGTGTTTTGCACATATGTTTGTAACAGTGTCCACATATGTCTGCCAGGAATTTTTGATGTTAGTGGGTGTGTGAGTGTGCGTGAAGGACCAGTCGACATGTGCAAGATCATGACTGATCGCTTCCCAGTTTGCATTGTGGAAATCCATAGCATCAAACGGAGATGACATTGGGTTTGTATATTGGACGGTGGAATCTCAGATCACAGAGAACCATGTCATGATCAGAGAGTAGAGTTTTCTCCACTGCAATATAGTGGATAGTGTCAGTGTGATTGCTAAAAATTAAGTCTAGGACGTTTTTGTGGCACCTCGTTGGTTCGAGCACCAGTTGGGACAGGAAGAAATCATCCATGAAGTCAAGAAGCGATTCCACTGCTTCCCTGTCAGAGGTTGAGGCAGAAGAACCTGGTGGCAGGCTGTTT
>OZ024743.1:53125244-53150244 GCA_964016885.1 Eledone cirrhosa | reverse complement strand
CATGGCCTGGCCCAATACTGGCCAAAACATTTCAAAGTTATTCAAAGTTATATATTTGTATATATATATATATATATATATATTTGTATATTTCATTTCATTTTCATTTCATTTTACGTCCGCTTTTCCCTGCTTGCAAGGGTGGGACGGGAACTGATTCTGGTTTGATTTCTACAGCTGGATGCCCATATATATATTTGTATATATATATCTATATATATATGTATATTTGTATATATATATATATATATATATATATGTATATTTGTATATATATATATATATATATATATATATATATATATATATATATATATATGTGAGGAAGTTATAGTTCCCTTGAAGCATTGTGTAATGAGGTATAAACGTTTGTATATGTATAATAAAGCCAAAACAATGCAGGTATGGACATAGAATAAAGAATGTAAATGCAAAAGATATTGTTGACAATTAGTCTTTTACCTTAGATTTATTTAAATGTGCTTAATTTTCGAGATAATATCTCTTCTTCGGAGGGAAGTAAAGCGGTTAAACCAGTGTTCTAAATAGCTTGCCAAGTCACGCTGACAGGAAATGGTATAGAGTATCTGTTCTATCTCTAATGTCAAAGAGTTAGGTTAGGTGGATAAAGAGTAGTCTCCCTTTAAAAGGGGTTTATTTTTTGTACATGCCTGTTTAATTGTGTGGGAGAATGCATGAAGATGTAAGTATGTGAGTGTGTGTGTGTGAGTGTGAGAAGATATGTCTATACGTAAATGTGGGGGATAGATGTTATCTCGTGTTAGAACTGGTCTTTGTGTGTGTATGTGTGTGTGTGAGAGAGAATAAGTGGAGGTGTAAGCGTGTGTGTGTGTGTGTGTGTGCGTGCGTGTGTGTGTGGGGGGGGGGTAAATATGGGGCTAGATGCTCTATCAAGTTATAAATTGGGTGTTCAGTTCTAGTCTATTATTGATTGGTGGTTGTGTTTTGTCTATAATTAGTGCTTCCTTAATTCTAAGATTGCCGAGGTTTCTTTCCTTAGTTTCTATCCTAACTGTTATGGTTTTGTCGGTGTTTTTGCATTTAACTAGGTGTTTATTAAATGATTAAGCGTTAGTATTGAGGTGTTCTTTTATTCTTATGTGGAGTGGTCTGGTGGTGCTACCTACGTAGAAGTTGCTGCATTTGTCACACTTTAGTCTGTATACGATGTAGGCCTGGTGGCATAGGTCTGTGTCGTTGATGGGGCAGTTGGCTAGCCTGCAGCAGTTGTCATGTCTGGTGGAGTGTCTTTTGGTTAGCTGTCCGCGTAGAGAAGGACCTGAGTGGGCCAGTTGGATATCTAGTCCCTCTCGTCTGATAGCTCTGCGGATGGCTGTTGTTGTTTCGTCACTGAAGTGTGGGAGCTTCAGGAAGCAAGTGTTAGTGTCTCGGGTCTGGTGTCCTCTGTTCTTTCTGGCATGGTTTATGGTGGATGTCGTGTATCCGTTCAGTTTGAGTACTTCCAGGAAATGTGTGGTGTATGTGTCTCGGTCTCTAGCATCAGTGCATTTGTTCCAGATACGTGTTAGTTCGTTCCTTATGTATCCAAACTTAGCGTCGGCTGGGAGGGCCGATCTGAAATGTACGAACAGGTCCCTGCTGGCGGCTTTTTTATAGAAGCAGGTGTGGATGTTGCCTTCCTCCGTTACCCTGAGTTGGAAGTCCAGTAGGGATAGGGATCCGCGGTCATCGAGGTGTTCCATGCTGAACTTTATACTGGCGTCCATGCTGGAGAATGTTGTGTATATTTTATCTACCTCCTCACGTGATGATGTAAGGATGAGTATGTCATCTACATATCGGGTGAAGAAGGTATGGGAATGGCAGGTGTTGAGGGCTCAGTATTCTAGCTGGTTCATATAGGTGATGGCCAGCAGGCCCGATAGCTGGATCCCATGGGTAATTAAGTTACATCTACCTTTGTAAGCAGGGGTTACCCCTTACAAAATCGGCAAGTGGGGTATCAACCCTTGTCTACCCCCCTGGGTCATTATGGGGTTTGAGGGCAAGGTAAGTCCTACGCAATCTGTGTTTGCATGCGGTTACCAGTTTGTCTTTCTTGTTTAGGAGCTGGTCCTTTGTAATGTTTCCTCCGAGCATAAGTTACACGGATGGCGTCCTCCCGTGTAAGAGTTAGCTCTGGACAGTAAGCTCCAAGTGAGATTGTAGGTTATATTATTATCTTTGAGGTCCCAGATGTGGCTCGAAAGTGTAGTGGCATGTCACCGGGCCGGGTTTCGGAAAGTATGTCGGTGTTGGTAGAGCCGGGTCTTGAAGTCACAAGCGGTTAATCCTATATAAGCTTTGTTGGAGGTGATAGATCACATTACGATCTCGGCATATGTTGTTGAGGGGGCACATAGATCTATCAAGACAGTTACACCTCCTGGTCAGCTCTCCACTGGTGTCTAGGTTATTTCTTCCATAGGGGTTGAGTTTTTTGTTGTTAGAGGAGACAATGTTTTGTGCAAAGTTAGGTGTGGTGCTGTAGGAGAGTTTGATGGTGTTTTTGTTGATTATGTTGTGGTAGCGGTGTAGTAGTGGGAAGTGTTTTTCGAGGAGCCTAAAGAAGATTTTCCCGATAGGTGTTGTCACCTCGGCATTGTGGGGAGGATTGAATCACGTTACATTGCATGAGCGGCGGTGTCGCCTGCTGGTTCCGCTAATGGAAGCAGATATTCGACGAACATGCGCCTTATTACAACCAGGCCCTCAAGTTGTAATAAGGCGCATGTTCGTCGAATATCTGCTCATTAGCGGACAAACGAGATATGCAGAGGGAGATGTTTTTAATCAGGTTATTGGTGATATTTCTAGGATGGTTCGATCGGCGGTGGATGTAATGCAGGTTGTCGTTTAATAATAATATAAATGACAACCTGCATTACATCCACCGCCGATCGAACCATCCAAGTATTCGACATTACAGATATCACAAATATTATGCTTTGCATATGGTTAAAGCTTGCATAATCCAGCAAGTGACAATTATGTTATTTGTTCAGGTTATTTACATTCTCATTTTAAATCCTGCTGAAGCTCACTCTGCTTTTCCACCTTCAAGCAGTGATAAATAAAGCACCAATCAAGTTCTGTGGTTAATTTTATCAACTTTACTCTCCCTGCAAATTTACTGACCTTGTGCCTAAATTAGAAATTAATATTTTACTTTATATTCTAGCTAGCTAGTGCATGGCTTAGTGGTTAGAGCATTAGGTTTGCAATCGAAAGGTTGTGAGTTCAATTCTCCGACTAGGTGATGTGTTGTTTCCTTGAGCAAGACACTTTATTTCACGTTGCTCCAGTTTACTCAGCTGTAGAAATGAGATGATAGGACTGGGGTCCCTATCATTAAATTACCCAAGACACCTCCAACAAGATATACCTTGGAGGAGGCCAGCTAAACCTGCATAGGTGTGAATTGTCACACACATTCTAGCTAGCATCATACAGTTTGCCCTTTGCTTTGAGAGTGAAACCCTGAATTTTTTCCACTTTGTTCTTACTATGGACCACTGCTACACCTGCTCTAGTGCTAATTATCACCTCAGTAATAGAAGCTATCAAGTGTTTCTAAAGAATCATTTGTGTACTTGAAGGAATGTATTTCGCTGAGAATCTTACTGCTAACTATACATGTGTATCTGTTACATACTTGGCCATATTAATACATGACCAGGGCCCTTGGCTTTCAAATATTTTAAGCCCCCTTGAACAATGCCACAGAAAAAAATGGCTCTAGTCAACTTTATGAATATAACAGCCCTAGTTACATAGAAACTACATTCTATATCAACCTTGCTGGAATTTTAGTACACCTCTTGTGTATCCATAGTTTACAAAGAGTAAACTGCATAGAATTCTTACCAATTAATTTTGGCATATCAATTATGACAACTTTCTAGAGGAAGCTAAAGTATGTTTTTCTTCTCTAATAACCAAAATTTTAGGCAAGCTTAGTTTACTTTGAGGCCTCTCAAAAAGCATGGGGGAAAAATCAGTGTATAAGTGATAACAGTAGCTTATAACTCTATAAAAGAAAACAAAACACTGAAGATGAAGAAAGACCAGGACATATGTTGTGAAAACTGAGCTCAAGAAACTGAACCTTAGAAAGGAAAGAAACAAGTAGAGAGATACCGGAGAGGACTTGTTTAATTTGTGAGAAGGAATTAGAAGAGAGCATTGAAAGAGGAAGATGAAGGAAGACCAAGACCAAGGCAGAAGTAGTGAAAGTGGATGTTAGGACATTGAACCTAAGTGGAAAGTTGTACTTGAGAAGACTCATCTGACCCAAGTGAGCATGGGGGATGGCTTGGCTGTAAATATGACAATGATGATGATGATGATGATGATGATGATGATGGTGGTGGTGGTGGTGATGATGTTGATGATGATGATGATGATGATAATGATGATGGTGATGAAGACAATGATGATGATGACTGCTACATTTCATTTTTAGAATATTAATATGTTCCACTTGATACCCCCAGGGAAATCATTAACCGAGATAATATCACTAAACTAGTTCAGGAAATAACATTTTTACTATTTTCTGCCTTTATTCAAATTACTTTTCTGTTCAAAATATTTTTAAAACTTGTTTTGTTCTGTTATAGTTGTTTTTGTCGAGGCAGGGGTGTTGTTGTTTAGTATAAACAGCTTTGATTTTTTTTTTGATTTTAAAATGTATTCTTACAGTTGTCAGATTTTCTTTATCTAATTTTTTGGTGAGGAGGAATGTTATGTTATTGTTGTTGTTGTTGTTGTGACTGGTGCTATTGATTAGTATTATAAATGGTTGTTTAGCTCTTAAGTATTGTACAAAGTGTTTTAACTATAGATTTAACAGATAGATACTTCTTTTCTAATACCCTAATATCCACCCCCTCAAAACTGTTACCTCCACCCACTCCATCCCTCAGTTTCTCTTCTCTGATCCAGTGCTTATGAGGAGGTGAGTATTGCTGAAACTGAAGGGAAAGGTGTATGATGAAGTACCATGATTTATGAGAGCAATATATGGTGAACATGGAGCAGCAGAGAAGGATGGAAAGAATGGAAGGGAAAGATAGAAGCTAAATATGTGAGAAGTGCCATTATTTATGGGAGCAAGACATGGGTGGAGAATGTGGAGCAACAGAGAAGGCTGGGAAGAAATGAGAATGGTTCCATAAATGTTTCGTTATTCAACATAACATCTAGATGAAATCATAAATTTGAGGAAGGGGGTATGTAGTCAATTAAACAGACCCCAGTATATGACTGGCACTGCTATAACATTGATTGTTCAGCACCTTTATTAATCAGGCATAATTATGGTAGAGCACAAGTATTTTCAGCAACCTGCTAGACTAGACTCTAGTTGTATCATTTAGTTAACATCCTAGAAAGATTTAGAAGAAAATAGTTTGTTAATTCAAATGTTTTTAGTATTTGTACTAGTGGAGAGATTGTTGTGAAAATTTGCTGTATTAGAGTAAAGACTATAATATATAATTGTTTCTACTTTTAGCACAAGGCCAGCAATTATCCCAGTGCATTACTGGTACTTTATTTTATCGACCTGTAAGGATGAAAGGCAAAGTTAACCTCAGCAGGATTTGAACTCAGACTATAAAGGGCCGTAACTCTTTGCTGCAAAGTATGGCGTCTGACCCTCTACCAGTATTGCCAACCCACCGACCATTATATATTATAGTAAAAACTATATATAATGGGATTTGATCATTGTGCTGTTTTAAGCTGTGGTTTCTTGATTCAAATGTAAACAGGGTGTCCCAAAAAGATGTACTCATATTTAACCATTAGTTTTGTTTCAATAAACAATGCATTTATTGTCATTTAAAAAGTGTGTATATTTTTGGTGGACACACTGTATTAATTAGTAGATTGATAAATGTGAAAGTTTGTAGTACTATAGTAAGGACTATACTTTTTTATGTGAAGTAATAATTAATGTTATTTTGTTCTTTTTAACCCTTTAGCATTTAAACCGGCCATATGCGGCCAGAATTCTCTCACCTCTTTCTTTTCAAACCAGCTGTAACTGGCTGCTCATACTGATGGTAAGGTATTGTTCTCAAAATAACTAATATGAAAATCTTATAGATTCGATATTATGTGAGATAATTATGTAAGATAAAGCCTTTACTGTGAAAATACAATAGTATATATAGAGTAATGTAAATGTTATGTGAGATATTATGTGAGATAAAGCCTTTACTGTGAAAATACAATAGTATATATAGAGTAATGTAAATGTTATGTAAGATATTATGTGAGATAAAGCCTTTACTGTGAAAATACAATAGTATATATAGAGTAATGTAAATGTTATGTGAGATATTATGTGAGGTAAAGCCTTTACTGTGAAAATACAATAGTATATATAGAGTAATGTAAATGTTATGTGAGATATTATGTGAGATAAAGCCTTTACTGTGAAAATACAATAGTATATATAGAGTGGTTTCTTTATTTGCCACTAGGGCACAAAAGGTAGGGACAGATACAAGGGGGGAAGTTTACATATAATTAACGAGTACAAAAATATAACAATGAAATAACAACAACAAACGAAGTCCTCAATAGGGAGGGGGCATTAACATGGGTCGCACACACCCCGGAAAAAATGTGTAACCCTTCTCCTCAGGAGCACAAAGAGTAGGTGCTTCCCTCGTCTCCGCTTTTTCCTCTTCTTTCACCTACAGGCTGATATAGAGAGAAGACCCATTCACTCTGGCCATTCTCCCTACTTTCACCCACCTTTCATAAAACTTGCTGGGGTAGAGCACCTCTCTCTCCATTCTGATCCTTCTTTTAAAATGGTATTTGAAAAAAGGGACCAGTTGTTGGCCGGAGAGAAAGGTGTCTGACCTCAGCCCTTTCAGCCTCGTCCACCATACAACTTCTTTAGCCATGGCTACCACACAGAGAAAAACCGCCTCTCCTTCGTTTTTGAAAGGGGGAGGCGGTTTGATCGTGACAATGGACTCGGTGGTCAACCGGATTGGTCCCACCCTCGACAGTAGTCGTTCCACATAGCCCCACAGGTCAGCAATGCCTGGGCAGTGTACGAATGCGTGCGCAACGGTTTCGTCATCATGCACGCATCTCGGACAGATCTTATTCAAAGGATCTCTACCCAGGCTCCCATGCCTGTGGAGCTTGTCTCGAACGGGTAGAGCCCCTCGGTAGCACTGCCAAGCCAGGGACTTTTGGAAGTTGTCCATCGGTCCAGGGCCAAACGTCCTACCGAACAGACTGGCCAGTTCATCTTCCTCCATGCCTAGAGCTTCTCCGAGAGCATCGTCGCACCTGCTGCGTACCAACCCTCTATAGAATGTCGAGGTGGAGTCTCCACTGATTGCCGGGTCCGCTTTCCAGAGGGCCGTGAGCGCCTGGGCACATTCAATGTGCCAGTCGCCCACTTTTCTCGGTCTTTGCTTGACCCAGGATTGCAGCTCGGTGAGCGAGACGAGTCTGGGAAAGGCTCGCCTCACAAACGGGGCCCACACCGGTCGACCGGTGAGGAATACCTGGAGGTGCCGTAGCCTTAATGCGTGTTTACGCATCTGTAGCCACGGCATCCCCAGCCCTCCTTTCGAAGGGTGTTGACAGCAGATGGATCTCCTCACCAAAGGGGTCCGCTTGTTCCAAAGAAATTGGAACAGCGCGCACTCCATTTTGGCGAGTCTTTTCACTGGGCAAGGCACGACGGTCAAGCGGTAGTAGATGACGGATGCTATATAAGTATTCGCCACCTCCGCTCGACCTTTCAGGGATAGTTTGCACTGGGCCCACTTCTGGGTGAGTGCAAACACCCTGGCCGTTACCTCGTTCCAGTTTTTCTCCACCTGGAGGTCTGGTCCGAACCAGACCCCAAGCAGCTTCACCGGGCCCTCCGTCCAGCGTCCGACGACGTCGTTGGAGGGCATCGGTTTGCCTCTCCATGTTCCGAGTTGCAAACCGACGGACTTGTCCCGGTTCAGCTTGGCTCCTGTAAACCTTTCATATTCCTCCAGTAAGGTGCCGATCTCACCGATTTGCGAGGTTTTCGACACCATTACTGTCACGTCATCGGCGTAGGCCGACGCCGCTTTCTGCAATCCCGGTTCCAAAGGGATGCCCTGCAACCGCTCCAACTTCCGCAGTAGTGGCTCAAGAGCCAGCACATACAGTAGGGAGGAGAGAGGGCATCCCTGTCGGATGGATCGCATGATTTGGAACGGCTCCGAGAGGTGGCCGTTCACCTTGACCCTTGAGCAGACGTTGCTGCTGTGCATCGCAGCAATCCAACCCCTGAAAACGGGTCCGAAGCCTGCCGCCGCGAGCACCGCATCCAGGTAACGATGGTCAACCCTATCGAAAGCTTTAGATTGATCCAAGTTGATCAGGGCCCCACCAAAGCCGGGTTCATTCCCTACCCTCTCTATGATGTATCGCATAAGGTGGAGATTGTCGTGAATGGACCTGGACGGGATTGCGCATGTCTGCGCTTCTCCCACCAGGTTTCCAACGACAAGCGCCAACCTCTTCGCTAACACCTTGGCCAAAATCTTTAACTCTGTATTTAGCAGAGTTATGGGCCTGAAGTTACTTATGTCATCCCCCTTGTTCTCATCCTTCCTCACCAGCGTAACTACGCCCTTGGTCACAGAACTGGGAATTCTCCCGTTCTGCTGCCAGTTGCAGTAGACCGCTTCGAGGATATCGGAGAACAAGTCCGGCATCGCTACATATATCTCGTATGGTAGACCATCGAGACCCGGGGATTTGCGTTTGCCGCATTGGCTCAGCGCCGCCCCTATCTCAGCAGCTGAAATCGTCCTTTCGCAGGACTTCGCCTCCGCGTCCGAGAGGCGCGGCAGACCGTCGAGGTATGGATTGAAATCCATAGTCTCACCCGGCGCGCCGCCCCTCTCGAACAGTCGTGCAAAGTGCCGCTGAAAGGCCGCACACATCTGCCCAGGTTCAAGGATCACACGCCCATCCTGGTCCTTCAAAGACCGAATCGTGGACTTGTTCCCACTTTTTGCCTCTGTCACTCGGGCCCAGCTCACAGCTTTGGCTCCCTCATTACCCAGAGCACGTATTTTACTCCTGACAACGCAGCCTTCATGCTTCACCTCAAAGAACTGGTCTAAGGCCATTCTTGATGCCAGCACGCCGGCTACATTGCCACTCCTAATCGCCTCTTCTATTCTATCTACTAATTCCCTTTCCGTCTTGTTCCTATCCCTTGCTAATTCCTGACTAAAACCTATCGATTCTATTCTAATTGCTCTCTTAAGAGAGCTCCACCACCTGTTGTTGACAATTGCCCCTGTCAAACTCTGCTTAACTAACGTGCTAATCCGTTTACTGTAAGCTTTGCTTCTCGGTAAGGACAAGTTCAGCTTCCAGTAACCGGGTCCCTGTCTATGGGTTCTATCAAGGTTGGCTATGCAGGTCACTAACTTGTGATCCGAATAGTCAACCATGAACATTTTTGGACAGCTAAATGTGTCCCTATCGTTCTCTCTAACTAGGACCCTATCTAGGTACGACCTAGATGTTCCACTGCGATTGGTCCACGTCCATAGTGGTACAGTCGGAAAATCTAGTCGATATCTATCGGCCAGGTCAAATCGGCCGATTAACCTTTTGAGGCTTTTACACCCCCCTCTATTGGCACATGCCCCTACATAGTCCCAACGTGCATCCAGGATACCATTCCAGTCCCCCACTAAAAGCAAGGAGCGGGACGTTCCCAGAAAAGTTTCCAGACGTTGGAAGTATTCCGGCCGCGCTGCCCAAAAAGGGGCATACACAGCTATTAGTCTAAGGGCTCCACTTTCACTACTGCCGACGTCTAAAACCACCAGTCGACCCTCCGGGTCCAGGTGCACCTTCTGTATGGCGAGGCCCAGGTGTTTTCGCAGCAGAACGACAACTCCACCCCCACCCCCCGGTTGACAGAGAGATGCGAAGATCTCAAAGTCGTCGAAGAGGGGCGCCAGTTGGTGCTCGCTGCTGATCCTGGACTCGCAAATAGCCATTACATCCATTCTATGCGACCTGAGATCGTTTAAAAGTTTGCCTTGTTTCCAAGACAGTCCCAGGCCACGTACATTCAGACACCCAACTCTTATATCAGCCATGTTGGTTAAAAGAGGAAGGACCTACCTGTTCGGCTCCTGAGGAGCAGGTTGCACAATATCCATGGGCGTATTGGAGGGGTTGTTTGGTGGGGTGTTGTTCTGTGGTGGAGTGGGGGTGTTTGGTGAGGTGTGGGTGGGGAAACGTTTCAAGAGGACGCGGTTATAGGGTCGAGTACATGTTTTCCCCACGTCCTCAGGAAAGTTCTCTCTTAGTTTTGCATAGGTGTCCATTGGGAGTCTTATCATTTTTAAATGCGGTTTGTTGGCCGCGCTTGCAAAGAATTGCCCTTCAGTTTCCACCAAAGGGTCTTTGTGTATTGTTTTTACTAGTTCTTTGTTATTTGTGTTAATGTATGTATACTGTTTTATTTGTGTTGTGTTTGTTTGTTGTTCTTGTGTGTGCTTACGTTTTGTTGTATGTGTTATGTTTTGGGGTGGGGCGGATTTTGTTTGTTCTGTTTGTTTTGTTTTTGTTGGTGGTTGTGTGTTTGTTTCGTTTATGTTCGAGTGGTGCTTTCTTTTTTTCCTTTTTACAGGTTGGAAGGGTTCCCCCTCTTCGTCACTAGGTGCCGTTTCCGCTGGGTCCTCGTCCGTGCTGTCGGGTAGTGGTGTATTTTGGGGTTTTGTTGTATTTGTGTGTGTTTTGGGAGTTGTTTTGGGTGGGGCCGTGTCTTGTGTTATTTTTCCCTGTTGTTTTTGTTGTTGTTGTGGTGGTGGTGGTGGAGGTGGTGGTGGTGGTGGTGGTGGCGGTGGTGGTGTGTGGGGTGTAGGCAAAAGAGCCTTTTTTTTTGTCAATTGAGGACAAGCAGCCCTTAGATGACCCCTGCTTGAACAGTAGTAACATATGGGCCTCCTACCCTCGGCTGAAATATATATAAATGTTTCTCCATCGAGGGACACCCTCTGTGGTATTCTAGCGATTCGTTCTGGTCTCATTTGGACCAGAACCTCCACGCTCAAACCGCCGAAAACGTCTGTGGTGACTTCTCCTACTGAGAGGATTCCGTCCTCGTCTTCTAAAAACCCTGTTAGTACCCAGGAAATGCATGCATTTGGCCGGATTCCGGAGACCCTTATCTTCTGCGTTCTTTTCCCTAAATATGTGGGGAAAAATGTATGTAGCTTGGAAACAATTGGTGCCACAGAGTATTTCCTGGCCGTCAATTGATCCTTCATTAGGACCGTTATATTCCCATAGAGTGGCCCTTTTTGTATGAACGATATATCACTCCACACATTTTTTAGGACCAGCTCAATCTCTTTTTGGGATAATTGAGTTGGTTTCCTTGTTATGTTGGAAATTGTTCTGAAAGATATCGTTCTTAGCGTCGTGTCTCTTTTGATTTCTTGTGGGGAGGTGATTGTGAAGTCTCCTCCTTCTTTGAAAGTTACATACTGTTTCGCTTCCTTCATCTTTTCTCTCAGAGTTGTAATGTCCAGTTGCTTGCAGGTTTGTGTTTTCCGGACCGCCTGTGCAAAGGAGGTACCAGTAGTGGGTTCGCTTTGTTTGGTGTTATCGTTATTTTTTCCTTGGTTGGTGTTGTGACTATTGCTGTTATTGTCGTTGTTGTTTTTGTCTGCGTTTATGTGACTTTCTGGGTTTTCACCCATTTTTTCAAATTTTTCTTTTAATTCCGTGTTCCATGTTTCTTTTGCAGAAGTCAGGAGGGAAGACTTAGAGCCTTGTGCTTCTAGCTTCTCTGTATCACCTTTCTTAGGGGGCGTGGCTTTCACGTTAGGATGAGATGTGAAAATTCCGTCCATTTCTATTAGTTTGCCGTAATAAATTTTTAACTGGAAAATTCGCCCCAAAAAGGGGCGAAAATAAATAAACTCAAAGTTTGACGACCAAGGCAAGGGGTTAACGTATATTACAGTATAAAAAAATTAATCAAAACTCACTTTTTGAGTAAGTAAATCCGACTCGGTAGCCGAGCTTGTTCACACACGTCAACACACGTCTCTCGTATACGAGATGTTATGTGAGATATTATGTGAGGTAAAGCCTTTACTGTGAAAATACAATAGTATATATATAGAGTAATGTAAATGTTATGTGAGATATTATGTGAGGTAAAGCCTTTACTGTGAAAATACAATAGTATATATAGAGTAATGTAAATGTTATGTGAGATATTATGTGAGATAAAGCCTTTACTGTGAAAATACAATAGTATATATAGAGTAATGTAAATGTTATGTGAGATATTATGTGAGATAAAGCCTTTACTGTGAAAATACAATAGTATATATAGAGTAATGTAAATGTTATGTGAGATATTATGTGAGATAAAGCCTTTAGTGTGAAAATACAATAGTATATATAGAGTAATGTAAATGTTATGTGAGATATTATGTGAGATAAAGCCTTTCCTGTGAAAATACAATAGTATATATAGAGTAATGTAAATGTTATGTGAGATATTATGTGAGGTAAAGCCTTTCCTGTGAAAATACAATAGTATATATAGAGTAATGTAAATGTTATGTGAGATATTATGTGAGATAAAGCCTTTACTGTGAAAATACAATAGTATATATAGAGTAATGTAAATGTTATGTGAGATATTATGTGAGGTAAAGCCTTTACTGTGAAAATACAATAGTATATATAGAGTAATATAAATGTTATGTGAGATATTATGTGAGGTAAAGCCTTTACTGTGAAAATACAATAGTATATATAGAGTAATGTAAATGTTATGTGAGATATTATGTGAGATAAAGCTTTTACTGTGAAAATACAATAGTATCATCATCATCATCATCATCATCATTTTACGTCCGCTTTTCCCTGCTTGCAAGGGTGGGACGGGAACTGATTCTGGCTTGATTTCTACAGCTGGATGCCCTTCCTAACACCAACCTCATTTACAGTGAGTGCTGGGTGCTTTTTTTGTCGTGGCACCTCCACGACCACTTTGCAGTGGAATGATAAGGACTCCAGTCCCTATCATCTCATTTCTACAGCTGAGTAAACTGGAGCAATGTGAAATAAAGTGTCTTGCTCAAGGAAACAACACATCACTCGGTCTGAAAATTGAACTCACAACCTTTCGATTGCAAGGCCAATGCTCTAACCACTAAGCCATGTGCCTCCATGTATATATAGAGTAATGTAAATGTTATGTGAGATATTATGTGAGTTAAAGCCTTTACTGTGAAAATACAATAGTATATATAGAGTAATGTAAATGTTATGTGAGATATTATGTGAGATAAAGCCTTTACTGTGAAAATACAATAGTATATATAGAGTAATGTAAATGTTATGTGAGATATTATGCGAGGTAAAGCCTTTACTGTGAAAATACAATAGTATATATAGAGTAATGTAAATGTTATGTGAGATATTATGCGAGGTAAAGCCTTTACTGTGAAAATACAATAGTATATATAGAGTAATGTAAATGTTATGTGAGATATTATGCGAGGTAAAGCCTTTACTGTGAAAATACAATAGTATATATAGAGTAATGTAAATGTTATGTGAGATATTATGTGAGATAAAGCCTTTACTGTGAAAATACAATAGTATATATAGAGTAATGTAGATGTTATGTGAGATATTATGTGAGATAAAGCCTTTACTGTGAAAATACAATAGTATATATAGAGTAATGTAAATGTTATGTGAGATATTATGTGAGATAAAGCCTTTACTGTGAAAATACAATAGTATATATAGAGTAATGTAAATGTTAAAGGGTTAAGGAAGTCTTGCAAATGTGTTTTCGTGTAGTACAGGACGTTCAGCTTTTTTTGGTGGGTGGGGAGTTAAAGTTGTAAAGTTTGGCATATTCAAAAATTAGATTCAGCAAAAAGGAAGATTTTGGACATTTAACATATGTAGAGATTGTAGCAGAGATGAAGGGAGCTGATAAGACATTCCATTGCTTCATTCCTTCTTCAACTGACAGTTTTAAGGGAAGTTTAAAGTTTTCTAACAGATTTTTATACACCAATGGTGGTGGTGGTGGTGGTGGTGGTGGTGGTAGTGGTGGTTGTTGTGCTAGTTGTGGTGATTGTGGTGGTGGTGGTGGTGGTGGTGGAGGTTGTGGTGGTAGTGGTGGTGGTTGTGGTGGTGGTGGTAGTGGTGGTGGAGAGGGGTGGTGGTGGTAGTGGTGGTGCTGTTGATGATGATGATGGTACCACAGTCATGTGAATGTGTTACTTAACACTTGTTACTGATACAATACACCAATACATACATCAGTCCAGTTTACAACAGGAGTTGCCAAAAATAAATTAGTTAATTCAGAAGAAATTGTCATTTCACAAGATTTCAGGTAAGAAAGGAAAAAAATAAAAGATAAGCTTTTTGTTTTAAGACAGACGTTTTTCACACACACACACACACACACAGTCACACACTGTCACGCACACATACATATACACACACACACTGTCACGCACACATACATATACACACACACTGTCACACACACATACATATATACACACACACACTGTCACACACACATACATACACACACTCACACACTCACCCACACACACTGTCTCACACACACTCTCTCTCTCTCTCACACACTCTCTCTCACACTCTCTCTCCCTCCCCCTCCCTCCCTCTCACTCTCTCTCACACACTCCCCCCTCTCTCTCACACACTCTCTCTCTCTCTCCCTCCCCTCTCTCTCTCACACACTCTCTCTCCCTCCACCTCTCATACACACTCTCTCTCCCTCCCCTTCTCTCTCACACTCTCCCCCCTCTCTCTCTCACACTCCCCCCTCTCTCACCCCCTCTCTCTCTCTCACATAGACACAGTTGGACAGGTTGTCATGGACTGCAGTGAGACTGGTTGGAGAAGCCTATCTTACACATACGTTCCATATTGAGCATGGTTTCTACAGCTGAGTACCCTTTCTAATATACAACCATGTACTGGATACATTTTATCATAGCACTAACACTACCACTTAGTGTATTGAGTGCATTTTATTGTGACATGAGCGCTACCACTTTACAGAGTGTGCCGGGTGCAATTTATCATGACACCAGGATTAGATAAGTCATCATAAGTTGTCAACCATTTTACTGAGTACCTATTATTACCATTATGAAAGAAAAAAAAACATAAACCACTTACCGGATTTTCTGAACAAATTCCATTTCTTACTTAATTTCTTTTTGTGGAAAATTCTTTTCCTTGAATTTACATTGATTTTCTCCGTGGGTCTACCAGAAGTTTCCTTGCTTTGCGCATTCACAGTATCATACAAATTCTCTGACTGAATGCTGGTAAAATCATTATCCAGCAGAGGTTCCAAACTCAATGAGTCTTTGGAAGTATGGTAGTCCCTACTCTTGTAATAGTAATCTGAATTTGTTTTTTGTATCGTCGAAATGTCAGAGCAAGCACTTTCACTGTGGCTGTGTTTTAGAGAGTGGATCAGATAAGGTTGTTGTTGATCATTACATGGGAGGGAATAGATGTTTTCTTCAGTCTGGTTGACTGTTTCAGATTGAGTATTGCCATAGGTAGATGATAAGTCTATTAAAGACAGTGAACTAACATTACCATTGTAAGAGTCTACCTGAGGCAGAGAAGCAATATTATCATTATGAGAGTCTACCAGATGCAGTGGATTAACATAGACTTTGTTGGAATCTATGAGAGGCAGTGAACCAATACTGCCATTGTCAGATTGTCCCAAATGTGGTGAAATAAAATCACAAGAATCAGAAAGAATGGCATCACAATGTGACCCACTTTCTTGGTACTTCATAGGTACAGTGTCATAAATATCGACATCCTTATGTTCCGTTAGAGATTGGTTTTCACAGGATGAGGCAGAATTGGCTGATTCCTTGTTGCAGTTTTCATCCATTTTTACATCATTATTCTTCTGGTGTTACTAAAATCAACTCAAAGCTGATTGGAAAAGGACAGAGAATATCATTAGTAACACTAGGGCCTTTGGTGGTCACTTCTCATGTTGTTCTTCGGGTTTTGGTTAAGTTTTCTGACGACTGGAAAAAGACAGGAATAAAAAATATTTAAAAAGAAAACAAGATTAAAGAAATGAAATATAAATGCAAGAATTTTTTAACATATTTAGTTTTACCCTTTAGTTACCAGCCTGGCCAAAAATGGCTCTGATTCTATGAAATAAAACCAAGGTTTCCAATTTAAATTAAAATGTTTTCAATATATATATATATATCATCATCATCATCATCGTTTAACATCCAACTTCCACGCTTGCATGGGTTTGGACGGGAATTTTCCCACTTGAGGCAAGATTGGTTGTCTTGCTCGTATAGGACTGTCTGGCGGGTTTTCTACGGCTGGATGCCCTTCCTAACACCAACCCCGTTTATAGTGTGGACTGGGAGGTTTTTACCATGTTACCTACACGGCTACATTACAGCATGGACTGTGTGTTTTTTTGTCGTGACACCTACATGACCTCATTTGTTTCGGACTGGATGTTGTGGTACCAACATAACTTTACATTGAAAGGGGTGGTGTGGATGGGGTGGGGGTAGTGGGACGGGGGTGTATTTTTGTTAGAGGTGCCTACTGACTGTAGGTTTCGCTTTGTACTTAGGCAAGGTGTGTCTTCTGTATTACTGTGTAGCGCCAAAGATCTCGGTCCAGTGACATTGTCTTGGAGAGGTGTAAGTGTGTGAGGTCGGAATTTATCAAGTCGTCCCAGGTTTTTCTGGGTCTGCCTACTCCATAGCTACTGTCTATTTTTATCGCCCTGCACTTTTTTATACAGCTGTCGTTTTTCATGCGCATCACGTGACCATACCAACGTAGTCTTCGCTCGAGTAAACAACATCTGATTCCTCTTATTCCTAATTTCTCCCTTAGTTCGTTTATGCTTTGCCGTTCACATATATTACTATTACACATCCAGCGGAGCATGCAAGCTTCGTTCCTCTCCAGTCTGCATATATCCTCTGCACACAATGCCCAAGTCTCACTGCCATGTAACATTGCTGTTCGTATGCAGGCATCATACAGCCTGCCTTTCATTTTTAGAGAAAACTCTTTAGCGGCCATAGTGGTATAGGCTCTCTGAACTTTTTCCATCCCGTTCTGACTCTAGCTACTGTACTTTCAGAGTACCCTCCACCTCTGCTGATTTTGTCACCCAGGTAACGGAAGGTGTCCACTATTTCTATAGAACCATCTGTGCAATGTATTCTGTGGGCACTTGCTGCTACTTATTGCACCAGAGCACCGGCCACATATAAAATCTATATTCTTAGTTAGCTTACCTGCGATCCCACTACATCTTTTATGCACCCATACTTTGCATTTGGGACATAAGATGGAGTTTCTGCCTACTCCTTTCCTACACACTGAGCATGGCCATTTCCCAGATGGGACCGGTGCCCTATTTTCCTTCCTACAAACTAGAACTTTAGTCTTAGACAGGTTAATTTTAAGGCCTTTTGATTCTAGGTCATGCTTCCATGTTTGGAATTTCTTCTCTAGTTCAGCCATTGATTCAGCTATGAGCGTTAGATCATCTGTGTATAGGAGTTCCCATGGGCAGCCGGTCTTGAACTCCTCTGTTATAGCCTGAAGGGCAATAATAAATAGTAGGGGCCTAAGAATGGAGCCCTGATGAACACCAAGTTTTACGCTAAACTCTTCACTATATTCGTTGTTAATTCTAACCTTGCTGACTATTTCTTTATACATGGCTTGTATAGCTCTCACAAGCCATTCATCAACACCTAGTTTTCTAAGAGCCCACCAGATAATGGAGCTATATATATATATCTTTTAGTCTGAGTTTATTTGTTACAGTTGTATAAATTTACATTAGAATAACATTGCAAATATGTTTTAAATATATCCATAAATAACATAACAAATGTGTAAATAACATTATAGATTCCGTTTTCAATAAATTTACAGTAGAATAACATAGCAATAGTTTTAAATATATACATAAATAACATTACGAATGCTTAGATAACATTAAAAATTGCTCGCGATTCTTTCAGAAGGATATATTCTTTTAATGTTGCAATTTCCAACACAATTTTTTATAAGAAACTTACATTAAATTGCTATCTTTGGAATGAAATAATTAATAATTTAAGTAAATCCCTTGAAATTCTTCATTAATTAATTGAAATAGAGTGTATTGCTTGTTTTTTAAAACAAGCAATTTTATATCATAAATTCTTAACCCTTTTGATACCAAACCACTTGATACTGACCCTGCTTCTGAGCTACAAACCTTTAAAGTGTTTATATTTATCTAAAAGCCTTCCATTATAATTTTATGTAAGAATCTTTGTTATGTTCCAAACAATAAATAAATAATTGTTTCTACTTTTGGCACAAGGCCAGCGATTACCCAGTACATTACTGGTACTTTATTTTATCGACCCTGTAAGGATGAAAGGCAAAGTTAACCTCAGCAGGATTTGAACTCAGAATGATAAGGCCGTAACTCTATGCGTCAAAGCATGGCGTCCGACCTTCTACCAATACTGCCAATCCTAGTTATATTTCTAAATCACTCAAAATTCATGATTATTTCAAAATTATTTGAAAATCGTAGTCAGTGCCTTTCATTAGAAATATGGCAATGAAAGAGTGAAGATATTCTAATAATTTAGCAGAAAATATCTGTTAATTCAAATGTTTATAGTATCTTTATTAGTGAACAGATTGTTGTGAAAATGTGTAGTATTAGAGTAAAAACTTTAATTTTTAATGTACAGAGAGACACTACTATGAGGGGGTGACCTAACTACCACTGTCAGGCAACACATCTCAGGGCTGTCACTCTTAATGTGGGCACCCTGAAAGGAAGATCAAATGAAATTGTTGAGTTACTTGAGAGAAGACTAGTGGACATATGTTGTGTCCAAGAGGTAAGATAGCAAGGCACCTCTACAACACTACTCACAGGCAAACTACGCAGATACAAGCTTTTCTGTATCAGCAATGATGATGGAGTAGGTGGAGTTGACATTCTACTAGCTGAGAAGATAAGGTAAACAAAGTAGTTAGAGTAAGTGAAAGAATTATTAAATTCAGAATAGTTATAGGCAATAGAATGAGGACAATTATCTGAAGATATAAACCACAAGCAGGACTATGTAAGAGACAAAACAACCACTTCCATGAGCAACTTTTACAGACAGCCTCCATTACAAATGACAGAGACCTCATCATCCTGTCGACTTCAACAGGCATGGACAGCACCAGGATGGATACACTGGAGGATATGGTTGTGGTTTGAAAAAATGAAGAGGTAATGAATCTCCTAGAATCCTGTGATGCAAATGAACTATTTGCATCACTAATTTCAAGAAACCAACCAGCCACCTGATCACCTATCAATCAGGCAAACGCACAAGACAGATTGACTTTTTACTTGTGTGACAGGCAGAGGATTTTGAATATAATCCATCCCTGGAGAAGAATGCACCACACAATATAAATTAGATTTTAGTGACATCAGAATAAGACAGAACACGACACAGAGGAAAATATGGAGAAGGAGAGTATGGAAGCTAAAGGACCTGACTGTTAAATATAGATTTAGGAAAGCACTATATGATGCATATGACAAGAGGGAGGAGTTATACATATATGATATAGAGGACAATTGAAACTGGAAGTTTCTACTAAACAACCTACTATAGGCTATGAAGGAGATGTGGCTGAAGTAAAACTCTAGCCAGATAGAGAGTTACCTGGTGGTGGAACTGAGTGAGAGAGCTGTTAATGAAAAGAGGTTGGTATGAGAAGAATGGGGTAATAGGGGTAGTAAAGATTGTTATTGTGTAGCTATAAGAGAAGTGTGATGACAGGTATACATAACACACAGAGAAGCTGAAAGTAGGAGGTGCTCCAATGTCTTGCGACATGAAAATTGGTGATATGAGGTGTTGCATATCACTAAGCAATGAGTTTACAATAACCAAGACGTTGTTGGAGAAAAGTATGTACAGAATGACACTGGTGCATTCAGTATCACAAACACCTGAAAGAAGGAGGCCTGGAAATGCTATTACGAGAGGCTGATGAATGAGTGGGAGGAAGAGAGATTACTGTCAGCTGTCCCATCAGGGGGACCAGCTATCAAAATTGACAGTTATAGGGTTAAAGAAGTAATCAAGGGGTTGAAAAATGGCAAAGCCACCAGGCTATCAGAAATAGTTGCTGAGATGCTGAAATCTTCTAGAGAAGTAAATGTCAAACTAGTTAGGTAACATAATCAATCCAGTTGTACAAGATGGAGTCACACCGAATGATTGGTGTAGTAGTATACTCATCAATTAAACAAGGGAAAAGGTGATTCCCTAAAAAGGAGCAATTAATGGACCAGGTAATGAAAGTGACAAAAAGAGTCTTAACACAACTAATTAGGGAAAGAGTCAAATTAGATGAGATGAAGTTTGGTTTTCTGCACTCTTCCTAGTCAGACAACTACAAGAGAAGTTCCTAGATAAGAATATCAAAAGCTATATTTAGTTTTTGTTGATCTAAAGAAGGCTTTTGACAGAGTACCCCAGTATGTCATCTGGTGTTCTTTAAGAAAACTAGGCATAGAAGAATGGCTTGTGAGAGCAGTGCAAGCCATGTACAGAAGAGCTGTTAGTAAATTGAGAGTAAGCAATGGGTTTAGAGAGGACTCCAATGTGTAAGTAGATGTTCATCAGGGCTCCATCCCCAGCCTACCTCTGTTTATTATAGTTCTACTGGCCTTAACAGAGGAGTTTAATACAAGTTGTTCATGGGAACTCTTGTATGCCAGCAATCTGGTTCTGATAACAAAATCTGTGAAGAAACTAGAGAAGAAATTATGTGATTTGTTAATTCTAATGTTAAAATATCTTTATTCATGGAAAGATCTTTATGAAGATTTACAATATAAGAGTAAAGACTTCAATTTTAATGTGATGCAGTTTCTTGTAGTACAGATTCCATATGAATGATGAACTTTGTATGAAAGAGTACCAAGGGTGCTTAGTGGAAGGAAGCTGCCTTTGACAAAGACCAAGGAAAACCTGGACAGAAGAAGCAAAAACTGATATCAATGTGCTGAAGCTCACAGAAGAGACAAAGGAAGGCAATGAGTGGAGGGAAGCTGTGATGGAGAGAACCTGTTTAACCCATGAAAGCATGGAAAGTTAGATGTAAACATTATGCTGATGACGTAAAATGGATGTAACTAAATACCACAAGGATATATTTCACAAAAAGTTTTCAGAAATTTCCAAATATAGAAACAAACTGTAAACAAGGGATGGAGGTTTGTTGCAGTGACAACTTACAGAGGGTGGGGTCTATTTTGTGCCTGTGTTTACATGAAAACTGGGCTAGTAACTGGAGCAATCAATGATGATGATGATGAGGGGGAGGGGGGGAGGGGGGGGGAGGAGGATAACATCATCAACAACAGCAATAATAATGGTTTCTTATTTAGGCACAAGGCCAGCAATTTGGGGGGGGGGGGAGTCGATCAAATTGACCCCAGTGCGTGACTGGTACTTTATTTTATCGACCCCGTAAGGATGAAAGGCAAAGTTAACCTCAGGGGGGGGGGGGGGTTGAACTCAGATCATAAAGGGCCGTAACTCTATGTGGCAAAGCATGGCGTCTGACCCTCTACCGATACTGCCAATAATAATGGTTTCTATTTTAGCACAAGGCCAGCAATTTTGTTGGGATGAGAAAGTGTAATATGACAGTAGTTGACACTTTATTTTATTGACCTCAGAAGGACGAAAGGCAAAGTTGAGCCCAGCAGAATAATAATTCCAGTTGTCATTGGGGTCTTTGTCTTAATACCACTAAAACTGAGAGGGTCTATTGAGCAAATAGACCTTCAAACCTAAGTTGTCTCCTAAAAAGACTATTCTGCTGGGCACTACACATATACTTAGGAAAGTGGTGCCTGTTTAACCCTTTACCATTTACATTACTCTATATATAATATTGTACTTTTGTGGTAAAGGCTTTATTTTACACAATTATCTCACATAATATCGAATCTATGAGATTTTGATGTTATTTATTTTGAGAACAATACCTTAATGTAGGTATGAGTGGCCAGTTATGGCTGGTTTGAACAGAAAGAGGTGAGAGAATTCTGGCCAGATATGGCCAGTTTAAATGCTAAAGGGTTAAAGAATTAGTCTGAATAATTTACTTACTTATTTATTTTATCTTCTGGTGTTGAATTCATATTCTAGGGCTTGTTGACATAGCAAAGAAAGAGAGGCAAGTATGACTACACAATGACAGGCTGAAAGTTTTTTAAGTTTAGTGATTATGTTAAAGTGTGGGTGGAGGTTATTGTCTAAGGAATTTGTGAACTATATAATCTAAGAATTAGATATTTTATGCCTTCAGGTCTGAAAGAGGTCTGAGTGTTTATTAATTACCTGGTGTCTCTTATTAATAATGTGTAGAGTTTCTATAGTGCAAAGATCGCAACCATGTTAAAGAGATCCACTTACATATGGAAATGTTAATATATTTGTTTCGCAAGATTCTTGATGTGAAATTGCAGTTTTTTATAGGCAATGTTGTCCACATAACCGTGCCCAAATGTAACAATATACACCACCAACACAGCCCAAATATAACAATATACACCACCAACACACATCTCGGGGCTCTTGCTTGAGCATGCAAGTGTTCTTGTATCACATCTGTCTGTGTTCTCATAGTACCTAGTGTAGCGGCCGTCAGTATTGAATGTTTCCCAACATTTACTCCACCACTCATAGCTCTATCCAACTCTACGTAATGACTCCATACTTAGTAGTTTAGTTGTTTGTCATACCACAATCTTTTCTGAGCCAAAGCTAAGCAGTTTCTCTTACTGCCATACCATGAAATGATATATATAAAGCTACAATTATATTTGTTACTGCCTCCTTTTTTATACAACACTTTGCGACTGCTTCCATGTGTATGTATATATATGTAAAATTTCATATACATATTTGTAGACCTTCTTATGTTGATCAGTTCAAGCACACATCTCGACACTCTCACAGCAGCTAACCCCGTCATAGTCCAATGCCTATCCTTCAAATCTTTGAACAAACCTACACATGCACACACGCACACATGCATACATACACATGTCCACTCAAAATATACAATGATTACCTCCCTTTCTAAAACCTCTCTAATACCTCAGATACCCACTGACCAGCGCTTTCCAAAATGGCTGACTGAATACTCATGTGTTCCTTCCTCTTCTCACTCACTATCTTTCTATTCCATCTTTTACTATCTTCTGAGGAAGGACTAGTCTCCAAAACGTAAACATTCTCTTCTTACAAGATCAAGCATTCATCTAACATATTTCGCCATTGTACTGTACTGTTTGCTTTGTTGTTTCCATTTATATATATATATATATATATATATATATATACAATATATTAATAAATGGAAACTATATTTATAAAACCATAATTATTTTATTATATATATTTGAAGGGCGACCAAGGTAAATTATGGTGTGCTTTCATCAGATAAAATACAGATTTGTTTTATAAATAAATATTGACATACCCGGAAAAAATACAACCTCAACGGTTGAAATTTGCAGCAAATTTCAACCGTTGAGGTTGTCTTTTTTCCGGGTATGTCAATATTTATTTATAAAACAAATCTGTATTTTATCTGATGAAAGCACACCATAATTGACCTTGGTCGCCCTTCAAATATATATAATAAAATAATTATGGTTTTATAAATATAGTTTCCATTTATTAATATATTGTATATTTACTCCACTAAACTGTTGAGTGCTTTATATCAGTTATAAAAATGTTTAAGCTTGTTGAATCCCAATAAATTAAATATAACCTCTGCATATATATATATATATATATATATATATATATATATATATATATATATATGTATATATATATGTATATATATATATATAAATATATATATGTGTATATATATATCTATATATATATATATATGTAACCAAAGATTAATATGGTTCATTGATTTCTAAATGAATATAGTTTTACAATAGATTAAAAGCACTCAACAGCAGTTTTCACCAGTTATTAATATTATTTTCTGCAGTTATTATTATTATTCAGAATAATAATAAATGAAGTCATTCACATAATCAAAATATATGTTTTATTATATATATTTCGAAGGTACTGTGTTGTTTTTTCAGTACGTCCTCGTCAGATAAAATACATGAATTGATGCATGACATACCTCAACGACGGTCTTGATAGTTCAATTCCAGCATTGGCAATACTGGAATTGAACTATCAAGACCGTTGAGGTATGTCATGCATCAATTCATGTATTTTATCTGACGAGGACATACTGAAAAAACAACACAGTACCTTCGAAATATATATAATAAAACATATATTTTGATTATGTGAATGACTTCATTTATTAATATTCTGAATAATATATATATATGTATATAAATATTTGAATATAGAGAGTAGGTAACCCAGACTGACAATGTATATATAAATATACACTTTTTATATGTAGACATGTAAACATGCCAGAAAATATGAATTTCCAGGTAAATTTAAAAAAATGATAAGCACCTTTGATTGATTTTCAGACCTAGTTGGTTCTTCATCAAAAGGCAAGTATATCAGCTAAACAACCACAAACATGTATTTGCTAGGCTTATATACCCAGTCACTCTTAGTAGTTTTCTGAAATGGTCAAACTAATTTACATATAAACGTGTATATTCATATATATATACATTACCGTAGTCATGGTTACCCATTCTGTGTATATACCCATTCTGTATATATACAGATATAATTTTATTGCTCACTTTGGCTGTTTA
>OZ024743.1:53080244-53115244 GCA_964016885.1 Eledone cirrhosa | reverse complement strand
TATGCATTAGCCACCTCTACAGTCAGGCGGCAGTAGATGACAGATGTGAGGTATGCATTAGTCACCTCTACAGTCAGGCAGCAGTAGATGACAGATGTGAGGTATGCATTAGCCACCTCTATGGTCAGGCAGCAGTAGATGACAGATGTGAGGTATGCATTAGTCACCTCTACAGTCAGGCGGCAGTAGATGACAGATGTGAGGTATGCATTAGTCACCTCTACAGTCAGGCAGCAGTAGATGACAGATGTGAGGTATGCATTAGTCACCTCTATGGTCAGGCGGCAGTAGATGACAGATGTGAGGTATGCATTAGTCACCTCTATGGTCAGGCGGCAGTAGATGACAGATGTGAGGTATGCATTAGTCACCTCTATGGTCAGGCGGCAGTAGATGACAGATGTGAGGTATGCATTAGTCACCTCTACAGTCAGGCGGCAGTAGATGACAGATGTGAGGTATGCATTAGTCACCTCTACAGTCAGGCAGCAGTAGATGACAGATGTGAGGTATGCATTAGTCACCTCTACAGTCAGGCAGCAGTAGATGACAGATGTGAGGTATGCATTAGCCACCTCTACAGTCAGGCGGCAGTAGATGACAGATGTGAGGTATGCATTAGTCACCTCTACAGTCAGGCGGCAGTAGATGACAGATGTGAGGTATGCATTAGCCACCTCTACAGTCAGGCTGCAGTAGATGACAGATGTGAGGTATGCATTAGTCACCTCTACAGTCAGGCGGCAGTAGATGACAGATGTGAGGTATGCATTAGCCACCTCTACAGTCAGGCAGCAGTAGATGACAGATGTGAGGTATGCATTAGCCACCTCTACAGTCAGGCAGCAGTAGATGACAGATGTGAGGTATGCATTAGTCACCTCTACAGTCAGGCAGCAGTAGATGACAGATGTGAGGTATGCATTAGCCACCTCTACAGTCAGGCGGCAGTAGATGACAGATGTGAGGTATGCATTAGCCACCTCTATGGTCAGGCGGCAGTAGATGACAGATGTGAGGTATGCATTAGCCACCTCTACAGTCAGGCGGCAGTAGATGACAGATGTGAGGTATGCATTAGTCACCTCTACAGTCAGGCAGCAGTAGATGACAGATGTGAGGTATGCATTAGCCACCTCTACAGTCAGGCGGCAGTAGATGACAGATGTGAGGTATGCATTAGCCACCTCTACAGTCAGGCGGCAGTAGATGACAGATGTGAGTATGCATTAGCCACCTCTACAGTCAGGCAGCAGTAGATGACAGATGTGAGGTATGCATTAGCCACCTCTACAGTCAGGCGGCAGTAGATGACAGATGTGAGGTATGCATTAGCCACCTCTATGGTCAGGCGGCAGTAGATGACAGATGTGAGGTATGCATTAGCCACCTCTACAGTCAGGCGGCAGTAGATGACAGATGTGAGGTATGCATTAGTCACCTCTACAGTCAGGCAGCAGTAGATGACAGATGTGAGGTATGCATTAGCCACCTCTACAGTCAGGCGGCAGTAGATGACAGATGTGAGGTATCCATTAGTCACCTCTATGGTCAGGCCGCAGTAGATGACAGATGTGAGGTATGCATTAGCCACCTCTACAGTCAGGCGGCAGTAGATGACAGATGTGAGGTATGCATTAGCCACCTCTATGGTCAGGCGGCAGTAGATGACAGATGTGAGGTATGCATTAGCCACCTCTATGGTCAGGCGGCAGTAGATGACAGATGTGAGGTATGCATTAGCCACCTCTATGGTCAGGCGGCAGTAGATGACAGATGTGAGGTATGCATTAGCCACCTCTACTGTCAGGCGGCAGTAGATGACAGATGTGAGGTATGCATTAGTCACCTCTACAGTCAGGCGGCAGTAGATGACAGATGTGAGGTATGCATTAGTCACCTCTACAGTCAGGCGGCAGTAGATGACAGATGTGAGGTATGCATTAGTCACCTCTACAGTCAGGCGGCAGTAGATGACAGATGTGAGGTATGCATTAGTCACCTCTACAGTCAGGCGGCAGTAGATGACAGATGTGAGGTATGCATTAGTCACCTCTACAGTCAGGCGGCAGTAGATGACAGATGTGAGGTATGCATTAGTCACCTCTACAGTCAGGCGGCAGTAGATGACAGATGTGAGGTATGCATTAGTCACCTCTACAGTCAGGCGGCAGTAGATGACAGATGTGAGGTATGCATTAGTCACCTCTACAGTCAGGCGGCAGTAGATGACAGATGTGAGGTATGCATTAGTCACCTCTACAGTCAGGCGGCAGTAGATGACAGATGTGAGGTATGCATTAGTCACCTCTACAGTCAGGCGGCAGTAGATGACAGATGTGAGGTATGCATTAGTCACCTCTACAGTCAGGCGGCAGTAGATGACAGATGTGAGGTATGCATTAGTCACCTCTACAGTCAGGCGGCAGTAGATGACAGATGTGAGGTATGCATTAGTCACCTCTATGGTCAGGCAGCAGTAGATGACAGATGTGAGGTATGCATTAGTCACCTCTATGGTCAGGCGGCAGTAGATGACAGATGTGCGCTATGCATTAGTCACCTCTACAGTCAGGCGGCAGTAGATGACAGATGTGAGGTATGCATTAGTCACCTCTATGGTCAGGCGGCAGTAGATGACAGATGTGAGGTATGCATTAGCCACCTCTACAGTCCGGCGGCAGTAGATGACGGATGTGAGGTATGCATTAGTCACCTCTACAGTCAGGCAGCAGTAGATGACAGATGTGAGGTATGCATTAGCCACCTCTACAGTCCGGCGGCAGTAGATGACAGATGTGAGGTATGCATTAGTCACCTCTACAGTCAGGCAGCAGTAGATGACAGATGTGAGGTATGCATTAGCCACCTCTACAGTCCGGCGGCAGTAGATGACAGATGTGAGGTATGCATTAGTCACCTCTACAGTCAGGCAGCAGTAGATGACAGATGTGAGGTATGCATTAGCCACCTCTATGGTCAGGCGGCAGTAGATGACAGATGTGAGGTATGCATTAGTCACCTCTACAGTCAGGCAGCAGTAGATGACAGATGTGAGGTATGCATTAGTCACCTCTATGGTCAGGCGGCAGTAGATGACAGATGTGAGGTATGCATTAGCCACCTCTATGGTCAGGCGGCAGTAGATGACAGATGTGAGGTATGCATTAGTCACCTCTATGGTCAGGCGGCAGTAGATGACAGATGTGAGGTATGCATTAGTCACCTCTATGGTCAGGCGGCAGTAGATGACAGATGTGAGGTATGCATTAGTCACCTCTACAGTCAGGCGGCAGTAGATGACAGATGTGAGGTATGCATTAGCCACCTCTACAGTCAGGCAGCAGTAGATGACAGATGTGAGGTATGCATTAGCCACCTCTACAGTCAGGCGGCAGTAGATGACAGATGTGAGGTATGCATTAGCCACCTCTATGGTCAGGCCGCAGTAGATGACAGATGTGAGGTATGCATTAGCCACCTCTACAGTCAGGCGGCAGTAGATGACAGATGTGAGGTATGCATTAGTCACCTCTACAGTCAGGCAGCAGTAGATGACAGATGTGAGGTATGCATTAGCCACCTCTACAGTCAGGTGGCAGTAGATGACAGATGTGAGGTATGCATTAGCCACCTCTACAGTCAGGCGGCAGTAGATGACAGATGTGAGGTATGCATTAGCCACCTCTACAGTCAGGCGGCAGTAGATGACAGATGTGAGGTATGCATTAGCCACCTCTACAGTCAGGCGGCAGTAGATGACAGATGTGAGGTATGCATTAGCCACCTCTATGGTCAGGCGGCAGTAGATGACAGATGTGAGGTATGCATTAGCCACCTCTACAGTCAGGCGGCAGTAGATGACAGATGTGAGGTATGCATTAGTCACCTCTACAGTCAGGCAGCAGTAGATGACAGATGTGAGGTATGCATTAGCCACCTCTACAGTCAGGCGGCAGTAGATGACAGATGTGAGGTATGCATTAGTCACCTCTACAGTCAGGCAGCAGTAGATGACAGATGTGAGGTATGCATTAGTCACCTCTACAGTCAGGCAGCAGTAGATGACAGATGTGAGGTATGCATTAGACACCTCTACAGTCAGGCGGCAGTAGATGACAGATGTGAGGTATGCATTAGTCACCTCTACAGTCAGGCAGCAGTAGATGACAGATGTGAGGTATGCATTAGTCACCTCTACAGTCAGGCGGCAGTAGATGACAGATGTGAGGTATGCATTAGTCACCTCTACAGTCAGGCGGCAGTAGATGACAGATGTGAGGTATGCATTAGTCACCTCTACAGTCAGGCGGCAGTAGATGACAGATGTGAGGTATGCATTAGTCACCTCTACAGTCAGGCGGCAGTAGATGACAGATGTGAGGTATGCATTAGTCACCTCTATGGTCAGGCGGCAGTAGATGACAGATGTGAGGTATGCATTAGTCACCTCTACAGTCAGGCGGCAGTAGATGACAGATGTGAGGTATGCATTAGTCACCTCTACAGTCAGGCGGCAGTACATGACAGATGTGAGGTATGCATTAGTCACCTCTACAGTCAGGCAGCAGTAGATGACAGATGTGAGGTATGCATTAGTCACCTCTACAGTCAGGCGGCAGTAGATGACAGATGTGAGGTATGCATTAGTCACCTCTACAGTCAGGCGGCAGTAGATGACAGATGTGAGGTATGCATTAGTCACCTCTACAGTCAGGCGGCAGTAGATGACAGATGTGAGGTATGCATTAGCCACCTCTACAGTCAGGCAGCAGTAGATGACAGATGTGAGGTATGCATTAGTCACCTCTACAATCAGGCGGCAGTAGATGACAGATGTGAGGTATGCATTAGTCACCTCTACAGTCAGGCGGCAGTAGATGACAGATGTGAGGTATGCATTAGTCACCTCTACAGTCAGGCGGCAGTAGATGACAGATGTGAGGTATGCATTAGCCACCTCTACAGTCAGGCGGCAGTAGATGACAGATGTGAGGTATGCATTAGTCACCTCTACAGTCAGGCAGCAGTAGATGACAGATGTGAGGTATGCATTAGTCACCTCTATGGTCAGGCGGCAGTAGATGACAGATGTGAGGTATGCATTAGTCACCTCTACAGTCAGGCGGCAGTAGATGACAGATGTGAGGTATGCATTAGTCACCTCTATGGTCAGGCGGCAGTAGATGACAGATGTGAGGTATGCATTAGCCACCTCTACAGTCCGGCGGCAGTAGATGACAGATGTGAGGTATGCATTAGTCACCTCTACAGTCAGGCAGCAGTAGATGACAGATGTGAGGTATGCATTAGCCACCTCTACAGTCCGGCGGCAGTAGATGACGGATGTGAGGTATGCATTAGTCACCTCTACAGTCAGGCAGCAGTAGATGACAGATGTGAGGTATGCATTAGCCACCTCTACAGTCCGGCGGCAGTAGATGATAGATGTGAGGTATGCATTAGTCACCTCTACAGTCAGGCAGCAGTAGATGACAGATGTGAGGTATGCATTAGTCACCTCTATGGTCAGGCGGCAGTAGATGACAGATGTGAGGTATGTATTAGTCACCTCTACAGTCAGGCAGCAGTAGATGACAGATGTGAGGTATGCATTAGTCACCTCTATGGTCAGGCGGCAGTAGATGACAGATGTGAGGTATGCATTAGCCACCTCTATGGTCAGGCGGCAGTAGATGACAGATGTGAGGTATGCATTAGTCACCTCTATGGTCAGGCGGCAGTAGATGACAGATGTGAGGTATGCATTAGTCACCTCTATGGTCAGGCGGCAGTAGATGACAGATGTGAGGTATGCATTAGTCACCTCTACAGTCAGGCGGCAGTAGATGACAGATGTGAGGTATGCATTAGTCACCTCTATGGTCAGGCGGCAGTAGATGACAGATGTGAGGTATGCATTAGCCACCTCTACAGTCCGGCGGCAGTAGATGACGGATGTGAGGTATGCATTAGTCACCTCTACAGTCAGGCAGCAGTAGATGACAGATGTGAGGTATGCATTAGCCACCTCTACAGTCCGGCGGCAGTAGATGACAGATGTGAGGTATGCATTAGTCACCTCTACAGTCAGGCAGCAGTAGATGACAGATGTGAGGTATGCATTAGCCACCTCTACAGTCCGGCGGCAGTAGATGACAGATGTGAGGTATGCATTAGTCACCTCTACAGTCAGGCAGCAGTAGATGACAGATGTGAGGTATGCATTAGCCACCTCTATGGTCAGGCGGCAGTAGATGACAGATGTGAGGTATGCATTAGTCACCTCTACAGTCAGGCAGCAGTAGATGACAGATGTGAGGTATGCATTAGTCACCTCTATGGTCAGGCGGCAGTAGATGACAGATGTGAGGTATGCATTAGCCACCTCTATGGTCAGGCGGCAGTAGATGACAGATGTGAGGTATGCATTAGTCACCTCTATGGTCAGGCGGCAGTAGATGACAGATGTGAGGTATGCATTAGTCACCTCTATGGTCAGGCGGCAGTAGATGACAGATGTGAGGTATGCATTAGTCACCTCTACAGTCAGGCGGCAGTAGATGACAGATGTGAGGTATGCATTAGCCACCTCTACAGTCAGGCAGCAGTAGATGACAGATGTGAGGTATGCATTAGCCACCTCTACAGTCAGGCGGCAGTAGATGACAGATGTGAGGTATGCATTAGCCACCTCTATGGTCAGGCCGCAGTAGATGACAGATGTGAGGTATGCATTAGCCACCTCTACAGTCAGGCGGCAGTAGATGACAGATGTGAGGTATGCATTAGTCACCTCTACAGTCAGGCAGCAGTAGATGACAGATGTGAGGTATGCATTAGCCACCTCTACAGTCAGGTGGCAGTAGATGACAGATGTGAGGTATGCATTAGCCACCTCTACAGTCAGGCGGCAGTAGATGACAGATGTGAGGTATGCATTAGCCACCTCTACAGTCAGGCGGCAGTAGATGACAGATGTGAGGTATGCATTAGCCACCTCTACAGTCAGGCGGCAGTAGATGACAGATGTGAGGTATGCATTAGCCACCTCTATGGTCAGGCGGCAGTAGATGACAGATGTGAGGTATGCATTAGCCACCTCTACAGTCAGGCGGCAGTAGATGACAGATGTGAGGTATGCATTAGTCACCTCTACAGTCAGGCAGCAGTAGATGACAGATGTGAGGTATGCATTAGCCACCTCTACAGTCAGGCGGCAGTAGATGACAGATGTGAGGTATGCATTAGTCACCTCTACAGTCAGGCAGCAGTAGATGACAGATGTGAGGTATGCATTAGTCACCTCTACAGTCAGGCAGCAGTAGATGACAGATGTGAGGTATGCATTAGACACCTCTACAGTCAGGCGGCAGTAGATGACAGATGTGAGGTATGCATTAGTCACCTCTACAGTCAGGCAGCAGTAGATGACAGATGTGAGGTATGCATTAGTCACCTCTACAGTCAGGCGGCAGTAGATGACAGATGTGAGGTATGCATTAGTCACCTCTACAGTCAGGCGGCAGTAGATGACAGATGTGAGGTATGCATTAGTCACCTCTACAGTCAGGCGGCAGTAGATGACAGATGTGAGGTATGCATTAGTCACCTCTACAGTCAGGCGGCAGTAGATGACAGATGTGAGGTATGCATTAGTCACCTCTATGGTCAGGCGGCAGTAGATGACAGATGTGAGGTATGCATTAGTCACCTCTACAGTCAGGCGGCAGTAGATGACAGATGTGAGGTATGCATTAGTCACCTCTACAGTCAGGCGGCAGTACATGACAGATGTGAGGTATGCATTAGTCACCTCTACAGTCAGGCAGCAGTAGATGACAGATGTGAGGTATGCATTAGTCACCTCTACAGTCAGGCGGCAGTAGATGACAGATGTGAGGTATGCATTAGTCACCTCTACAGTCAGGCGGCAGTAGATGACAGATGTGAGGTATGCATTAGTCACCTCTACAGTCAGGCGGCAGTAGATGACAGATGTGAGGTATGCATTAGCCACCTCTACAGTCAGGCAGCAGTAGATGACAGATGTGAGGTATGCATTAGTCACCTCTACAATCAGGCGGCAGTAGATGACAGATGTGAGGTATGCATTAGTCACCTCTACAGTCAGGCGGCAGTAGATGACAGATGTGAGGTATGCATTAGTCACCTCTACAGTCAGGCGGCAGTAGATGACAGATGTGAGGTATGCATTAGCCACCTCTACAGTCAGGCGGCAGTAGATGACAGATGTGAGGTATGCATTAGTCACCTCTACAGTCAGGCAGCAGTAGATGACAGATGTGAGGTATGCATTAGTCACCTCTATGGTCAGGCGGCAGTAGATGACAGATGTGAGGTATGCATTAGTCACCTCTACAGTCAGGCGGCAGTAGATGACAGATGTGAGGTATGCATTAGTCACCTCTATGGTCAGGCGGCAGTAGATGACAGATGTGAGGTATGCATTAGCCACCTCTACAGTCCGGCGGCAGTAGATGACAGATGTGAGGTATGCATTAGTCACCTCTACAGTCAGGCAGCAGTAGATGACAGATGTGAGGTATGCATTAGCCACCTCTACAGTCCGGCGGCAGTAGATGACGGATGTGAGGTATGCATTAGTCACCTCTACAGTCAGGCAGCAGTAGATGACAGATGTGAGGTATGCATTAGCCACCTCTACAGTCCGGCGGCAGTAGATGATAGATGTGAGGTATGCATTAGTCACCTCTACAGTCAGGCAGCAGTAGATGACAGATGTGAGGTATGCATTAGTCACCTCTATGGTCAGGCGGCAGTAGATGACAGATGTGAGGTATGTATTAGTCACCTCTACAGTCAGGCAGCAGTAGATGACAGATGTGAGGTATGCATTAGTCACCTCTATGGTCAGGCGGCAGTAGATGACAGATGTGAGGTATGCATTAGCCACCTCTATGGTCAGGCGGCAGTAGATGACAGATGTGAGGTATGCATTAGTCACCTCTATGGTCAGGCGGCAGTAGATGACAGATGTGAGGTATGCATTAGTCACCTCTATGGTCAGGCGGCAGTAGATGACAGATGTGAGGTATGCATTAGTCACCTCTACAGTCAGGCGGCAGTAGATGACAGATGTGAGGTATGCATTAGCCACCTCTACAGTCAGGCAGCAGTAGATGACAGATGTGAGGTATGCATTAGCCACCTCTACAGTCAGGCAGCAGTAGATGACAGATGTGAGATGTGAGGTATGCATTAACCACCTCTATGGTCAGGCGGCAGTAGATGACAGATGTGAGGTATGCATTAGCCACCTCTATGGTCAGGCGGCAGTAGATGACAGATGTGAGATGTGAGGTATGCATTAGCCACCTCTACAGTCAGGCGGCAGTAGATGACAGATGTGAGGTATGCATTAGTCACCTCTATGGTCAGGCGGCAGTAGATGACAGATGTGAGGTATGCATTAGCCACCTCTACAGTCAGGTGGCAGTAGATGACAGATATGAGGTATGCATTAGTCACCTCTACAGTCAGGCGGCAGTAGATGACAGATGTGAGGTATGCATTAGTCACCTCTATGGTCAGGCGGCAGTAGATGACAGATGTGAGGTATGCATTAGCCACCTCTACAGTCAGGCAGCAGTAGATGACAGATGTGAGGTATGCATTAGCCACCTCTACAGTCAGGCAGCAGTAGATGACAGATGTGAGATGTGAGGTATGCATTAGCCACCTCTATGGTCAGGCGGCAGTAGATGACAGATGTGAGGTATGCATTAGTCACCTCTATGGTCAGGCGGCAGTAGATGACAGATGTGAGGTATGCATTAGTCACCTCTACAGTCAGGCGGCAGTAGATGACAGATGTGAGGTATGCATTAGTCACCTCTACAGTCAGGCGGCAGTAGATGACAGATGTGAGGTATGCATTAGTCACCTCTATGGTCAGGCGGCAGTAGATGACAGATGTGAGGTATGCATTAGCCACCTCTACAGTCAGGCAGCAGTAGATGACAGATGTGAGGTATGCATTAGTCACCTCTATGGTCAGGTGGCAGTAGATGACAGATGTGAGGTATGCATTAGTCACCTCTATGGTCAGGCGGCAGTAGATGACAGATGTGAGGTATGCATTAGTCACCTCTACAGTCAGGCAGCAGTAGATGACAGATGTGAGGTATGCATTAGTCACCTCTACAGTCAGGCAGCAGTAGATGACAGATGTGAGGTATGCATTAGTCACCTCTATGGTCAGGCAGCAGTAGATGACAGATGTGAGGTATGCATTAGTCACCTCTACAGTCAGGCGGCAGTAGATGACAGATGTGAGGTATGCATTAGCCACCTCTACAGTCAGGCGGCAGTAGATGACAGATGTGAGGTATCCATTAGTCACCTCTATGGTCAGGCCGCAGTAGATGACAGATGTGAGGTATGCATTAGCCACCTCTACAGTCAGGCGGCAGTAGATGACAGATGTGAGGTATGCATTAGCCACCTCTATGGTCAGGCGGCAGTAGATGACAGATGTGAGGTATGCATTAGCCACCTCTATGGTCAGGCGGCAGTAGATGACAGATGTGAGGTATGCATTAGCCACCTCTATGGTCAGGCGGCAGTAGATGACAGATGTGAGGTATGCATTAGCCACCTCTACTGTCAGGCGGCAGTAGATGACAGATGTGAGGTATGCATTAGTCACCTCTACAGTCAGGCGGCAGTAGATGACAGATGTGAGGTATGCATTAGTCACCTCTACAGTCAGGCGGCAGTAGATGACAGATGTGAGGTATGCATTAGTCACCTCTACAGTCAGGCGGCAGTAGATGACAGATGTGAGGTATGCATTAGTCACCTCTACAGTCAGGCGGCAGTAGATGACAGATGTGAGGTATGCATTAGTCACCTCTACAGTCAGGCGGCAGTAGATGACAGATGTGAGGTATGCATTAGTCACCTCTACAGTCAGGCGGCAGTAGATGACAGATGTGAGGTATGCATTAGTCACCTCTACAGTCAGGCGGCAGTAGATGACAGATGTGAGGTATGCATTAGTCACCTCTACAGTCAGGCGGCAGTAGATGACAGATGTGAGGTATGCATTAGTCACCTCTACAGTCAGGCGGCAGTAGATGACAGATGTGAGGTATGCATTAGTCACCTCTACAGTCAGGCGGCAGTAGATGACAGATGTGAGGTATGCATTAGTCACCTCTACAGTCAGGCGGCAGTAGATGACAGATGTGAGGTATGCATTAGTCACCTCTACAGTCAGGCGGCAGTAGATGACAGATGTGAGGTATGCATTAGTCACCTCTATGGTCAGGCAGCAGTAGATGACAGATGTGAGGTATGCATTAGTCACCTCTATGGTCAGGCGGCAGTAGATGACAGATGTGCGCTATGCATTAGTCACCTCTACAGTCAGGCGGCAGTAGATGACAGATGTGAGGTATGCATTAGTCACCTCTATGGTCAGGCGGCAGTAGATGACAGATGTGAGGTATGCATTAGCCACCTCTACAGTCCGGCGGCAGTAGATGACGGATGTGAGGTATGCATTAGTCACCTCTACAGTCAGGCAGCAGTAGATGACAGATGTGAGGTATGCATTAGCCACCTCTACAGTCCGGCGGCAGTAGATGACAGATGTGAGGTATGCATTAGTCACCTCTACAGTCAGGCAGCAGTAGATGACAGATGTGAGGTATGCATTAGCCACCTCTACAGTCCGGCGGCAGTAGATGACAGATGTGAGGTATGCATTAGTCACCTCTACAGTCAGGCAGCAGTAGATGACAGATGTGAGGTATGCATTAGCCACCTCTATGGTCAGGCGGCAGTAGATGACAGATGTGAGGTATGCATTAGTCACCTCTACAGTCAGGCAGCAGTAGATGACAGATGTGAGGTATGCATTAGTCACCTCTATGGTCAGGCGGCAGTAGATGACAGATGTGAGGTATGCATTAGCCACCTCTATGGTCAGGCGGCAGTAGATGACAGATGTGAGGTATGCATTAGTCACCTCTATGGTCAGGCGGCAGTAGATGACAGATGTGAGGTATGCATTAGTCACCTCTATGGTCAGGCGGCAGTAGATGACAGATGTGAGGTATGCATTAGTCACCTCTACAGTCAGGCGGCAGTAGATGACAGATGTGAGGTATGCATTAGCCACCTCTACAGTCAGGCAGCAGTAGATGACAGATGTGAGGTATGCATTAGCCACCTCTACAGTCAGGCGGCAGTAGATGACAGATGTGAGGTATGCATTAGCCACCTCTATGGTCAGGCCGCAGTAGATGACAGATGTGAGGTATGCATTAGCCACCTCTACAGTCAGGCGGCAGTAGATGACAGATGTGAGGTATGCATTAGTCACCTCTACAGTCAGGCAGCAGTAGATGACAGATGTGAGGTATGCATTAGCCACCTCTACAGTCAGGTGGCAGTAGATGACAGATGTGAGGTATGCATTAGCCACCTCTACAGTCAGGCGGCAGTAGATGACAGATGTGAGGTATGCATTAGCCACCTCTACAGTCAGGCGGCAGTAGATGACAGATGTGAGGTATGCATTAGCCACCTCTACAGTCAGGCGGCAGTAGATGACAGATGTGAGGTATGCATTAGCCACCTCTATGGTCAGGCGGCAGTAGATGACAGATGTGAGGTATGCATTAGCCACCTCTACAGTCAGGCGGCAGTAGATGACAGATGTGAGGTATGCATTAGTCACCTCTACAGTCAGGCAGCAGTAGATGACAGATGTGAGGTATGCATTAGCCACCTCTACAGTCAGGCGGCAGTAGATGACAGATGTGAGGTATGCATTAGTCACCTCTACAGTCAGGCAGCAGTAGATGACAGATGTGAGGTATGCATTAGTCACCTCTACAGTCAGGCAGCAGTAGATGACAGATGTGAGGTATGCATTAGACACCTCTACAGTCAGGCGGCAGTAGATGACAGATGTGAGGTATGCATTAGTCACCTCTACAGTCAGGCAGCAGTAGATGACAGATGTGAGGTATGCATTAGTCACCTCTACAGTCAGGCGGCAGTAGATGACAGATGTGAGGTATGCATTAGTCACCTCTACAGTCAGGCGGCAGTAGATGACAGATGTGAGGTATGCATTAGTCACCTCTACAGTCAGGCGGCAGTAGATGACAGATGTGAGGTATGCATTAGTCACCTCTACAGTCAGGCGGCAGTAGATGACAGATGTGAGGTATGCATTAGTCACCTCTATGGTCAGGCGGCAGTAGATGACAGATGTGAGGTATGCATTAGTCACCTCTACAGTCAGGCGGCAGTAGATGACAGATGTGAGGTATGCATTAGTCACCTCTACAGTCAGGCGGCAGTAGATGACAGATGTGAGGTATGCATTAGTCACCTCTACAGTCAGGCGGCAGTAGATGACAGATGTGAGGTATGCATTAGCCACCTCTACAGTCAGGCAGCAGTAGATGACAGATGTGAGGTATGCATTAGTCACCTCTACAATCAGGCGGCAGTAGATGACAGATGTGAGGTATGCATTAGTCACCTCTACAGTCAGGCGGCAGTAGATGACAGATGTGAGGTATGCATTAGTCACCTCTACAGTCAGGCGGCAGTAGATGACAGATGTGAGGTATGCATTAGCCACCTCTACAGTCAGGCGGCAGTAGATGACAGATGTGAGGTATGCATTAGTCACCTCTACAGTCAGGCAGCAGTAGATGACAGATGTGAGGTATGCATTAGTCACCTCTATGGTCAGGCGGCAGTAGATGACAGATGTGAGGTATGCATTAGTCACCTCTACAGTCAGGCGGCAGTAGATGACAGATGTGAGGTATGCATTAGTCACCTCTATGGTCAGGCGGCAGTAGATGACAGATGTGAGGTATGCATTAGCCACCTCTACAGTCCGGCGGCAGTAGATGACAGATGTGAGGTATGCATTAGTCACCTCTACAGTCAGGCAGCAGTAGATGACAGATGTGAGGTATGCATTAGCCACCTCTACAGTCCGGCGGCAGTAGATGACAGATGTGAGGTATGCATTAGTCACCTCTACAGTCAGGCAGCAGTAGATGACAGATGTGAGGTATGCATTAGCCACCTCTACAGTCCGGCGGCAGTAGATGATAGATGTGAGGTATGCATTAGTCACCTCTACAGTCAGGCAGCAGTAGATGACAGATGTGAGGTATGCATTAGCCACCTCTATGGTCAGGCGGCAGTAGATGACAGATGTGAGGTATGTATTAGTCACCTCTACAGTCAGGCAGCAGTAGATGACAGATGTGAGGTATGCATTAGTCACCTCTATGGTCAGGCGGCAGTAGATGACAGATGTGAGGTATGCATTAGCCACCTCTATGGTCAGGCGGCAGTAGATGACAGATGTGAGGTATGCATTAGTCACCTCTATGGTCAGGCGGCAGTAGATGACAGATGTGAGGTATGCATTAGTCACCTCTATGGTCAGGCGGCAGTAGATGACAGATGTGAGGTATGCATTAGTCACCTCTACAGTCAGGCGGCAGTAGATGACAGATGTGAGGTATGCATTAGCCACCTCTACAGTCAGGCAGCAGTAGATGACAGATGTGAGGTATGCATTAGTCACCTCTATGGTCAGGCGGCAGTAGATGACAGATGTGAGGTATGCATTAGCCACCTCTACAGTCAGGCAGCAGTAGATGACAGATGTGAGGTATGCATTAGCCACCTCTACAGTCAGGCAGCAGTAGATGACAGATGTGAGATGTGAGGTATGCATTAACCACCTCTATGGTCAGGCGGCAGTAGATGACAGATGTGAGGTATGCATTAGCCACCTCTATGGTCAGGCGGCAGTAGATGACAGATGTGAGATGTGAGGTATGCATTAGCCACCTCTACAGTCAGGCGGCAGTAGATGACAGATGTGAGGTATGCATTAGTCACCTCTATGGTCAGGCGGCAGTAGATGACAGATGTGAGGTATGCATTAGCCACCTCTACAGTCAGGTGGCAGTAGATGACAGATATGAGGTATGCATTAGTCACCTCTACAGTCAGGCGGCAGTAGATGACAGATGTGAGGTATGCATTAGTCACCTCTATGGTCAGGCGGCAGTAGATGACAGATGTGAGGTATGCATTAGCCACCTCTACAGTCAGGCAGCAGTAGATGACAGATGTGAGGTATGCATTAGCCACCTCTACAGTCAGGCAGCAGTAGATGACAGATGTGAGATGTGAGGTATGCATTAGCCACCTCTATGGTCAGGCGGCAGTAGATGACAGATGTGAGGTATGCATTAGTCACCTCTATGGTCAGGCGGCAGTAGATGACAGATGTGAGGTATGCATTAGTCACCTCTACAGTCAGGCGGCAGTAGATGACAGATGTGAGGTATGCATTAGTCACCTCTACAGTCAGGCGGCAGTAGATGACAGATGTGAGGTATGCATTAGTCACCTCTATGGTCAGGCGGCAGTAGATGACAGATGTGAGGTATGCATTAGCCACCTCTACAGTCAGGCAGCAGTAGATGACAGATGTGAGGTATGCATTAGCCACCTCTACAGTCAGGCAGCAGTAGATGACAGATGTGAGATGTGAGGTATGCATTAGCCACCTCTATGGTCAGGCGGCAGTAGATGACAGATGTGAGGTATGCATTAGCCACCTCTATGGTGAGGCGGCAGTAGATGACAGATGTGAGATGTGAGGTATGTATTAGCCACCTCTACAGTCAGGCGGCAGTAGATGACAGATGTGAGGTATGCATTAGTCACCTCTATGGTCAGGCGGCAGGAGATGACAGATGTGAGGTATGCATTAGCCACCTCTACAGTCAGGTGGCAGTAGATGACAGATATGAGGTATGCATTAGTCACCTCTACAGTCAGGCGGCAGTAGATGACAGATGTGAGGTATGCATTAGTCACCTCTATGGTCAGGCGGCAGTAGATGACAGATGTGAGGTATGCATTAGCCACCTCTACAGTCAGGCAGCAGTAGATGACAGATGTGAGGTATGCATTAGCCACCTCTACAGTCAGGCAGCAGTAAATGACAGATGTGAGATGTGAGGTATGCATTAGCCACCTCTATGGTCAGGCGGCAGTAGATGACAGATGTGAGGTATGCATTAGTCACCTCTATGGTCAGGCGGCAGTAGATGACAGGTGTGAGGTATGCATTAGTCACCTCTACAGTCAGTCGGCAGTAGATGACAGATGTGAGGTATGCATTAGTCACCTCTACAGTCAGGCGGCAGTAGATGACAGATGTGAGGTATGCATTAGTCACCTCTATGGTCAGGCGGCAGTAGATGACAGATGTGAGGTATGCATTAGTCACCTCTACAGTCAGGCAGCAGTAGAAGACAGATGTGAGGTATGCATTAGTCACCTCTATGGTCGGGCGGCAGTAGATGACAGATGTGAGGTATGCATTAGTCACCTCTACAGTCAGGCAGCAGTAGATGACAGATGTGAGGTATGCATTAGTCACCTCTACAGTCAGGCAGCAATAGATGACAGATGTGAGGTATGCATTAGTCACCTCTATGGTCAGGCGGCAGTAGATGACAGATGTGAGGTATGCATTAGTCACCTCTATGGTCAGGCAGCAGTAGATGACAGATGTGAGGTATGCATTAGTCACCTCTATGGTTAGGCGGCAGTAGATGACAGATGTGAGGTATGCATTAGTCACCTCTACAGTCAGGCAGCAGTAGATGACAGATGTGAGGTATGCATTAGTCACCTCTATGGTCAGGTGGCAGTAGATGACAGATGTGAGGTATGCATTAGTCACCTCTACAGTCAGGCAGCAGTAGATGACAGATGTGAGGTATGCATTAGTCACCTCTACAGTCAGGCAGCAATAGATGACAGATGTGAGGTATGCATTAGTCACCTCTATGGTCAGGCGGCAGTAGATGACAGATGTGAGGTATGCATTAGTCACCTCTATGGTCAGGCAGCAGTAGATGACAGATGTGAGGTATGCATTAGTCACCTCTATGGTTAGGCGGCAGTAGATGACAGATGTGAGGTATGCATTAGTCACCTCTACAGTCAGGCAGCAGTAGATGACAGATGTGAGGTATGCATTAGTCACCTCTATGGTCAGGTGGCAGTAGATGACAGATGTGAGGTATGCATTAGTCACCTCTATGGTCAGGCGGCAGTAGATGACAGATGTGAGGTATGCATTAGTCACCTCTACAGTCAGGCAGCAGTAGATGACAGATGTGAGGTATGCATTAGTCACCTCTACAGTCAGGCAGCAGTAGATGACAGATGTGAGGTATGCATTAGTCACCTCTATGGTCAGGCAGCAGTAGATGACAGATGTGAGGTATGCATTAGTCACCTCTACAGTCAGGCGGCAGTAGATGACAGATGTGAGGTATGCATTAGTCACCTCTACAGTCAGGCGGCAGTAGATGACAGATGTGAGGTATGCATTAGTCACCTCTATGGTCAGGCGGCAGTAGATGACAGATGTGAGGTATGCATTAGTCACCTCTACAGTCAGGCAGCAGTAGATGACAGATGTGAGGTATGCATTAGTCACCTCTACAGTCAGGCAGCAATAGATGACAGATGTGAGGTATGCATTAGTCACCTCTACAGTCAGGCGGCAGCAGATGACAGATGTGAGGTATGCATTAGTCACCTCTACAGTCAGGCAGCAGTAGATGACAGATGTGAGGTATGCATTAGTCACCTCTATGGTCAGGTGGCAGTAGATGACAGATGTGAGGTATGCATTAGTCACCTCTATGGTCAGGCGGCAGTAGATGACAGATGTGAGGTATGCATTAGTCACCTCTACAGTCAGGCAGCAGTAGATGACAGATGTGAGGTATGCATTAGTCACCTCTACAGTCAGGCAGCAGTAGATGACAGATGTGAGGTATGCATTAGTCACCTCTATGGTCAGGCAGCAGTAGATGACAGATGTGAGGTATGCATTAGTCACCTCTACAGTCAGGCGGCAGTAGATGACAGATGTGAGGTATGCATTAGCCACCTCTACAGTCAGGCAGCAGTAGATGACAGATGTGAGGTATGCATTAGTCACCTCTATGGTCAGGCAGCAGTAGATGACAGATGTGAGGTATGCATTAGTCACCTCTATGGTCAGGCAGCAGTAGATGACAGATGTGAGCTATGCATTAGTCACCTCTATGGTCAGGCAGCAGTAGATGACAGATGTGAGGTATGCATTAGTCACCTCTATGGTCAGGCGGCAGTAGATGACAGATGTGAGGTATGCATTAGTCACCTCTACAGTCAGGCAGCAGTAGATGACAGATGTGAGGTATGCATTAGTCACCTCTACAGTCAGGCAGCAGTAGATGACAGATGTGAGGTATGCATTAGTCACCTCTATGGTCAGGCAGCAGTAGATGACAGATGTGAGGTATGCATTAGTCACCTCTACAGTCAGGCAGCAGTAGATGACAGATGTGAGGTATGCATTAGTCACCTCTACAGTCAGGCAGCAGTAGATGACAGATGTGAGGTATGCATTAGTTACCTCTACAGTCAGGCAGCAGTAGATGACAGATGTGAGGTATGCATTAGTCACCTCTATGGTCAGGCGGCAGTAGATGACAGATGTGAGGTATGCATTAGTCACCTCTACAGTCAGGCAGCAGTAGATGACAGATGTGAGGTATGCATTAGTCACCTCTACAGTCAGGCAGCAGTAGATGACAGATGTGAGGTATGCATTAGTCACCTCTACAGTCAGGCAGCAGTAGATGACAGATGTGAGGTATGCATTAGTCACCTCTATGGTCAGGCGGCAGTAGATGACAGATGTGAGGTATGCATTAGTCACCTCTACAGTCAGGCAGCAGTAGATGACAGATGTGAGGTATGCATTAGTCACCTCTACAGTCAGGCAGCAGTAGATGACAGATGTGAGGTATGCATTAATCACCTCTATGGTCAGGCAGCAGTAGATGACAGATGTGAGGTATGCATTAGTCACCTCTACAGTCAGGCGGCAGTAGATGACAGATGTGAGGTATGCATTAGCCACCTCTACAGTCAGGCAGCAGTAGATGACAGATGTGAGGTATGCATTAGTCACCTCTATGGTCAGGCAGCAGTAGATGACAGATGTGAGGTATGCATTAGTCACCTCTATGGTCAGGCAGCAGTAGATGACAGATGTGAGCTATGCATTAGTCACCTCTATGGTCAGGCAGCAGTAGATGACAGATGTGAGGTATGCATTAGTCACCTCTATGGTCAGGCGGCAGTAGATGACAGATGTGAGGTATGCATTAGTCACCTCTACAGTCAGGCAGCAGTAGATGACAGATGTGAGGTATGCATTAGTCACCTCTACAGTCAGGCAGCAGTAGATGACAGATGTGAGGTATGCATTAGTCACCTCTATGGTCAGGCAGCAGTAGATGACAGATGTGAGGTATGCATTAGTCACCTCTACAGTCAGGCAGCAGTAGATGACAGATGTGAGGTATGCATTAGTCACCTCTACAGTCAGGCAGCAGTAGATGACAGATGTGAGGTATGCATTAGTTACCTCTACAGTCAGGCAGCAGTAGATGACAGATGTGAGGTATGCATTAGTCACCTCTATGGTCAGGCGGCAGTAGATGACAGATGTGAGGTATGCATTAGTCACCTCTACAGTCAGGCAGCAGTAGATGACAGATGTGAGGTATGCATTAGTCACCTCTACAGTCAGGCAGCAGTAGATGACAGATGTGAGGTATGCATTAGTCACCTCTACAGTCAGGCAGCAGTAGATGACAGATGTGAGGTATGCATTAGCCACCTCTGCTTCACCTTTCATGGATAGCTTCCTCTCAGCCCATTTTTGATTGAGATTGGCCACTCTGTTTATTACCTTCTCCCAGTTTTTGTCCATCTGGAGGTCCCGACGGAACCAGACCTCAAGCAATTCAACTGGTCTGTATGTACATTCCTGTAATGATGAAAGGTAAAGCTAACCTCAGTGGGATTTGAACTCAGAACGTAAAGGGCTGCAACTCTATGCCACGAATCATGGAGTCCGATGTTCTACCGATACTGTCAATCAACTTCCTCTAATAATAATAATAATAATGATTTCTACTATAGGCACAAGGCCAGCAAATTGGGGAGAGGGGAAAGTCGATTAAATCAAACCCAGTGCATTACTGGTACTTTATTTTATCGACCCCATAAGGATGAAAGGCAAAGCTAACCTTGGCAGGATTTGAACTTAAAACGTAAAGGGCAGTAACTCTATGCCGCAAACCATGGTGTTCGAAATTCTACCAATACTGTCAATCAACTGCCTCCTACTAATAATAATGAAAATTTAAACACAAGGCCTGCAATTTGGATGGAAAGGGAAATTCGATTATATTGATCTCACTATTTCAGTGGTATTTTATTCTATTGATCCCAAAAGGATAAAAGGAAAAATTGACCTTGGTGGGGTTTGAACTCAGAATATTAAGAAGAAATAGTGTTTTGAACTCAGAACTCAGAGCCAGAATGAGTAATGCTGTTGTAGTGAGAGGGAAAGTCAATTAAATCAACCCCAGGATTTGTCAGGTACTTTATTTTAGGATGAAAGGCAAAGTTGACCTCAGCTGGATTTGAACTCAGTTTAGAGAAGGTCAGAACAAACAAGGCAATTAGTGTAGTACTCTCACAACTATCCCAATTAGTGTAGTACTGTCGCAACTATCATAATTAGTGTAGTACTCTCACAACTATCACAATTAGTGTAGTACTCTCAAAACTACCCCAATTAGTGTAGTACTCTCACAACTATCTTAATTAGTGTAGTACTCTCACAACTATCTTAATTAGTGTAGTACTCTCACAACTATCTTAATTAGTGTAGTACTCTCAAAACTATCACAATTAGTGTAGTACTGTCACAACTATCATAATTAGTGTAGTACTCTCACAACTATCTTAATTAGTGTAGTACTCTCACAACTATCTTAATTAGTGTAGTACTCTCAAAACTATCACAATTAGTGTAGTACTGTCACAACTATCATAATTAGTGTAGTACTCTCACAACTATCATAATTAGTGTAGTACTCTCACAACTATCTTAATTAGTGTAGTACTCTCACAACTATCTGAATTAGTGTAGTACTGTCACAACTATCATAATTAGTGTAGTACTCTCACAACTACCCCAATTAGTGTACTACTCTCACAACTATCCCAATTAGTGTAGTACTCTCACATCTATCTTAATTAGTGTAGTACTGTCACAACTATCTTAATTAGTGTAGTACTCTCACAACTACCCCAATTAGTGTAGTACTCTCACAACTATCATAATTAGTGTAGTACTCTCACAACTACCCCAATTATTGTAGTACTCTCAAAACTATCACAATTAGTGTACTACTCTCACAACTATCTTAATTAGTGTAGTGCTCTCACAATTATCTTAATTAGTGTAGTACTCTCACATCTATCCCAATTAGTGTAGTACTCTCACATCTTAATTAGTGTAGTACTGTCACAACTATCATAATTAGTGCAGTACTCTCACAACTATCCCAATTAGAGTAGTACTCTCACAACTACCCCAATTAGTGTAGTACTCTCACAACTACCTTAATTAGTGTAGTACTCTCACAACTACCCCAATTAGTGTAGTACTCTCACAACTATCTGAATTAGTGTAGTACTCTCACAACTACCCCAATTAGTGTAGTACTCTCACAACTATCCCAATTAGTGTAGTACTCTCACAACTATCTGAATTAGTGTAGTACTCTCACAACTACCCCAATTAGTGTAGTACTCTCACAACTACCCCAATTAGTGTAGTACTCTCACAACTATCTGAATTAGTGTAGTACTCTCACAACTACCCCAATTAGTGTAGTACTCTCACAACTATCTGAATTAGTGTAGTACTCTCACAACTACCCCAATTAGTGTAGTACTCTCACAACTATCTGAATTAGTGTAGTACTCTCACAACTACCCCAATTTGTGTAGTACTCTCACAACTACCCCAATTACTGTAGTACTCTCACAACTATCTTAATTAGTGTAGTACTCTCACAACTATCATAATTAGTGTAGTACTCTCACAACTACCCCAATTAGTGCAGTACTCTCACAACTATCCCAATTAGTGTAGTACTCTCACAACTATCTTAATGAGTGTAGTACACTCACAACTATCCCAATTGGTGTAGTACTCTCACAACTATCATAATTAGTGTAGTACTCTCACAACTATCCCAATTAGTGTAGTACTCTCACAACTATCTTAATTAGTGTAGTACTCTCACAACTATCATAATTAGTGTAGTACTCTCACAACTATCTGAATTAGTGTAGTACTCTCACAACTACCCCAATTAGTGTAGTACTCTCACAACTATCCCAATTAGTGTAGTACTCTCACATCTATCTTAATTAGTGTAGTACTGTCACAACTATCTTAATTAGTGTAGTACTCTCACAACTATCCCAATTAGTGTAGTACTCTCACAACTATCATAATAAGTGTAGTACTCTCACAACTACCCCAATTAGTGTAGTACTCTCAAAACTATCACAATTAGTGTAGTACTGTCACAACTATCATAATTAGTGTAGTACTCTCACAACTACCCCAATTAGTGTAGTACTCTCACAACTATCTTAATTAGTGTAGTACTCTCACAACTATCATAATTAGTGTAGTACTCTCACAACTATCCCAGTTAGTGTACTACTCTCACAACTATCTTAATTAGTGTAGTGCTCTCACAATTATCTTAATTAGTGTAGTACTCTCACATCTATCCCAATTAGTGTAGTACTCTCACATCTTAATTAATGTAGTACTGTCACAACTATCATAATTAGTGTAGTACTCTCACAACTATCCCAATTAGAGTAGTACTCTCACAACTACCCCAATTAGTGTAGTACTCTCACAACTACCTTAATTAGTGTAGTACTCTCACAACACCCCAATTAGTGTAGTACTCTCACAACTATCTGTATTAGTGTAGTACTCTCACAACTACCCCAATTAGTGTAGTACTCTCACAACTATCCCAATTAGTGTAGTACTCTCACAACTATCTGAATTAGTGTAGTACTCTCACAACTACCCCAATTAGTGTAGTACTCTCACAACTATCTGAATTAGTGTAGTACTCTCACAACTACCCAATTTGTGTAGTACTCTCACAACTACCCCAATTACTGTAGTACTCTCACAACTATCTTAATTTGTGTAGTACTCTCACAACTATCATAATTAGTGTAGTACTCTCACAACTACCCCAATTAGTGCAGTACTCTCACAACTATCCCAATTAGTGTAGTACTCTCACAACTATCTTAATGAGTGTAGTACACTCACAACTATCCCAATTAGTGTAGTACTCTCACAACTATCATAATTAGTGTAGTACTCTCACAACTATCCCAATTAGTGTAGTACTCTCACAACTATCTTAATTAGTGTAGTACTCTCACAACTATCATAATTAGTGTAGTACTCTCACAACTATCTGAATTAGTGTAGTACTCTCACAACTACCCCCAATTAGTGTAGTACTCTCACAACTATCCCAATTAGTGTAGTACTCTCACATCTATCTTAATTAGTGTAGTACTGTCACAACTATCTTAATTAGTGTAGTACTCTCACAACTATCCCAATTAGTGTAGTACTCTCACAACTATCATAATAAGTGTAGTACTCTCACAACTACCCCAATTAGTGTAGTATTCTCAAAACTATCACAATTAGTGTAGTACTGTCACAACTATCATAATTAGTGTAGTACTCTCACAACTACCCCAATTAGTGTAGTACTCTCACAACTATCTTAATTAGTGTAGTACTCTCACAACTATCATAATTAGTGTAGTACTCTCACAACTATCCCAGTTAGTGTACTACTCTCACAACTATCTTAATTAGTGTAGTGCTCTCACAATTATCTTAATTAGTGTAGTACTCTCACATCTATCCCAATTAGTGTAGTACTCTCACATCTTAATTAATGTAGTACTGTCACAACTATCATAATTAGTGTAGTACTCTCACAACTATCCCAATTAGAGTAGTACTCTCACAACTACCCCAATTAGTGTAGTACTCTCACAACTACCTTAATTAGTGTAGTACTCTCACAACTACCCCAATTAGTGTAGTACTCTCACAACTATCTGTATTAGTGTAGTACTCTCACAACTACCCCAATTAGTGTAGTACTCTCACAACTATCCCAATTAGTGTAGTACTCTCACAACTATCTGAATTAGTGTAGTACTCTCACAACTACCCCAATTAGTGTAGTACTCTCACAACTACCCCAATTAGTGTAGTACTCTCACAACTATCTGAATTAGTGTAGTACTCTCACAACTACCCCAATTAGTGTAGTACTCTCACAACTATCTGAATTAGTGTAGTACTCTCACAACTACCCCAATTAGTGTAGTACTCTCACAACTATCTGAATTAGTGTAGTACTCTCACAACTACCCCAATTGGTGTAGTACTCTCACAACTACCCCAATTAGTGTAGTACTCTCACAACTATCTTAATTAGTGTAGTACTCTCACAACTATCATAATTAGTGCAGTACTCTTACAACTATCCCAATTAGAGTAGTACTCTCACAACTACCCCAATTAGTGTAGTACTCTCACAACTACCTTAATTAGTGTAGTACTCTCACAACTACCCCAATTAGTGTAGTACTCTCACAACTATCTGAATTAGTGTAGTACTCTCACTACTACCCCAATTAGTGTAGTACTCTCACAACTATCCCAATTAGTGTAGTACTCTCACAACTATCTGAATTAGTGTAGTACTCTCACAACTAACCAAATTAGTGTAGTACTCTCACAACTACCCCAATTAGTGTAGTACTCTCACAACTATCTGAATTAGTGTAGTACTCTCACAACTACCCCAATTAGTGTAGTACTCTCACAACTATCTGAATTAGTGTAGTACTCTCACAACTACCCCAATTAGTGTAGTACTCTCACAACTATCTGAATTAGTGTAGTACTCTCACAACTACCCCAATTTGTGTAGTACTCTCACAACTACCCCAATTACTGTAGTACTCTCACAACTATCTTAATTAGTGTAGTACTCTCACAACTATCATAATTAGTGTAGTACTCTCACAACTACCCCAATTAGTGCAGTACTCTCACAACTATCCCAATTAGTGTAGTACTCTCACAACTATCTTAATGAGTGTAGTACACTCACAACTATCCCAATTAGTGTAGTACTCTCACAACTATCATAATTAGTGTAGTACTCTCACAACTATCCCAATTAGTGTAGTACTCTCACAACTATCTTAATTAGTGTAGTACTCTCACAACTATCATAATTAGTGTAGTACTCTCACAACTATCTGAATTAGTGTAGTACTCTCACAACTACCCCAATTAGTGTAGTACTCTCACAACTATCCCAATTAGTGTCGTACTCTCACATCTATCTTAATTAGTGTAGTACTGTCACAACTATCTTAATTAGTGTAGTACTCTCACAACTATCCCAATTAGTGTAGTACTCTCACAACTATCATAATTAGTGTAGTACTCTCACAACTACCCCAATTAGTGTAGTACTCTCAAAACTATCACAATTAGTGTAGTACTGTCACAACTATCATAATTAGTGTAGTACTCTCACAACTACCCCAATTAGTGTAGTACTCTCACAACTATCTTAATTAGTGTAGTACTCTCACAACTATCATAATTAGTGTAGTACTCTCACAACTATCCCAGTTAGGGTAGTACTCTCACAACTATCTTAATTAGTGTAGTGCTCTCACAATTATCTTAATTAGTGTAGTACTCTCACATCTATCCCAATTAGTGTAGTACTCTCACATCTTAATTAGTGTAGTACTGTCACAACTATCATAATTAGTGTAGTACTCTCACAACTATCCCAATTAGAGTAGTACTCTCACAACTACCCCAATTAGTGTAGTACTCTCACAACTATCTGTATTAGTGTAGTACTCTCACAACTACCCCAAATAGTGTAGTACTCTCACAACTATCCCAATTAGTGTAGTACTCTCACAACTATCTGAATTAGTTTAGTACTCTCACAACTACCCCAATTAGTGTAGTACTCTCACAACTACCCCAATTAGTGTATTACTCTCACAACTATCTGAATTAGTGTAGTACTCTCACAACTACCCCAATTAGTGTAGCACTCTCACAACTATCTGAATTAGTGTAGTACTCTCACAACTACCCCAATTAGTGTAGTACTCTCACAACTATCTGAATTAGTGTAGTACTCTCACAACTATCCCAATTAGTGTAGTACTCTCACAACTATCTTAATTAGTGTAGTACTCTCACAACTATCTTAATTAGTGTAGTACTCTCACAACTATCTTAATTAGTGTAGTACTCTCACAACTATCATAATTAGTGTAGTACTCTCACAACTACCCCAATTAGTGTAGTACTCTCACAACTACCCCAATTAGTGTAGTACTCTCACAACTATCTTAATTAGTGTAGTACTCTCACAACTACCCCAATTAGTGTAGTACTCTCACAACTATCTTAATGAGTGTAGTACACTCACAACTATCCCAATTAGTGTAGTACTCTCACAACTATCATAATTAGTGTAGTACTCTCACAACTATCCCAATTAGTGTAGTACTCTCACAACTATCTTAATTAGTGTAGTACTCTCACAACTATCATAATTAGTGTAGTACTCTCACAACTATCTGAATTAGTGTAGTACTCTCACAACTACCACAATTAGTGTAGTACTCTCACAACTATCTGAATTAGTGTAGTACTCTCACAACTATCCCAGTTAGTGTAGTACTCTCACAACTATCTTAATTAGTGTAGTACTCTCACAACTATCATAATTAGTGTAGTACTCTCACAACTATCCCAGTTAGGGTAGTACTCTCACAACTATCTTAATTAGTGTAGTGCTCTCACAATTATCTTAATTAGTGTAGTACTCTCACATCTATCCCAATTAGTGTAGTACTCTCACATTTTAATTAGTGTAGTACTGTCACAACTATCATAATTAGTGTAGTACTCTCACAACTATCCCAATTAGTGTAGTACTCTCACAACTATCTGAATTAGTGTAGTACTCTCACAACTACCCCAATTAGTGTAGTACTCTCACAACTACCCCAATTAGTGTAGTACTCTCACAACTATCTGAATTAGTGTTGTACTCTCACAACTATCTGAATTAGTGTAGTACTCTCACAACTACCCCAATTAGTGTAGTACTCTCACAACTATCTGAATTAGTGTAGTACTCTCACAACTACCCCAATTAGTGAAGTACTCTCACAACTACCCCAATTAGTGTAGTACTCTCACAACTACCCCAATTAGTGAAGTACTCTCACAACTACCCCAATTAGTGTAGTACTCTCACAACTACCCCAATTAGTGAAGTACTCTCACAACTACCCCAATTAGTGAAGTACTCTCACAACTACCCCAATTAGTGAAGTACTCTCACAACTACTCCAATTAGTGTAGTACTCTCACAACTATCTGAATTAGTGTAGTACTCTCACAACTATCTTAATTAGTGTAGTACTCTCACAACTATCATAATTAGTGTAGTACTCTCACAACTACCCCAATTACTGTAGTACTCTCACAACTATCTTAATTAGTGTAGTACTCTCACAACTATCATAATTAGTGTAGTACTCTCACAACTACCCCAATTACTGTAGTACTCTCACAACTATCTTAATTAGTGTAGTACTCTCACAACTATCATAATTAGTGTAGTACTCTCACATCTATCTTAATTAGTGTAGTACTCTCACAACTATCTTAATTAGTGTAGTACTCTCACAACTATCTTAATTAGTGTAGTACTCTCACAACTATCATAATTAGTGTAGTACTCTCACAACTATCTTAATTAGTGTAGTACTCTCACAACTATCATAATTAGTGTAGTACTCTCACAACTATCCCAGTTAGTGTAGTACTCTCACAACTATCTTAATTAGTGTAGTACTCTCACAACTATCTTAATTAGTGTAGTACTCTCACAACTATCTTAATTAGTGTAGTACTCTCACAACTATCTTAAATAGTGTAGTACTCTCACAACTATCTTAATTAGTGTAGTACTCTCACAACTATCTTAATTAGTGTAGTACTCTCACAACTACCCCAATTACTGTAGTACTCTCACAACTATCTTAATTAGTGTAGTACTGTCACAACTATCCCAATTAGTGTAGTACTCTCACAACTATCTTAATTAGTGTAGTACTCTCACAACTATCTTAATTAGTGTAGTACTCTCACAACTATCCCAATTAGTGTAGTACTCTCACAACTATCCCAATTAGTGTAGTACTCTCACAACTATCTTAATTAGTGTAGTACTCTCACAACTATCCCAATTAGTGTAGTACTCTCACAACTATCTTAATTAGTGTAGTACTCTCACAACTATCTTAATTAGTGTAGTACTCTCACAACTATCTTAATTAGTGTAGTACTCTCACAACTATCATAATTAGTGTAGTACTCTCACAACTATCCCAGTTAGTGTAGTACTCTCACAACTATCTTAATTAGTGTAGTACTCTCACAACTATCTTAATTAGTGTAGTACTCTCACAACTACCCCAATTACTGTAGTACTCTCACAACTATCTTAATTAGTGTAGTACTCTCACAACTATCCCAATTAGTGTAGTACTCTCACAACTATCTTAATTAGTGTAGTACTCTCACAACTATCTTAATTAGTGTAGTACTCTCACAACTATCATAATTAGTGTAGTACTCTCACAACTATCTTAATTAGTGTAGTACTCTCACAACTACCCCAATTACTGTAGTACTCTCACAACTATCTTAATTAGTGTAGTACTGTCACAACTATCCCAATTAGTGTAGTACTCTCACAACTATCTTAATTAGTGTAGTACTCTCACAACTATCTTAATTAGTGTAGTACTCTCACAACTATCCCAATTAGTGTAGTACTCTCACAACTATCCCAATTAGTGTAGTACTCTCACAACTATCTTAATTAGTGTAGTACTCTCACAACTATCCCAATTAGTGTAGTACTCTCACAACTATCTTAATTAGTGTAGTACTCTCACAACTATCTTAATTAGTGTAGTACTCTCACAACTATCATAATTAGTGTAGTACTCTCACAACTATCCCAGTTAGTGTAGTACTCTCACAACTATCTTAATTAGTGTAGTACTCTCACAACTATCTTAATTAGTGTAGTACTCTCACAACTACCCCAATTACTGTAGTACTCTCACAACTATCTTAATTAGTGTAGTACTCTCACAACTATCCCAATTAGTGTAGTACTCTCACAACTATCTTAATTAGTGTAGTACTCTCACAACTATCTTAATTAGTGTAGTACTCTCACAACTATCATAATTAGTGTAGTACTCTCACAACTATCTTAATTAGTGTAGTACTCTCACAACTACCCCAATTACTGTAGTACTCTCACAACTATCTTAATTAGTGTAGTACTCTCACAACTATCCCAATTAGTGTAGTACTCTCACAACTATCTTAATTAGTGTAGTACTCTCACAACTATCATAATTAGTGTAGTACTCTCACAACTATCCCAGTTAGTGTAGTACTCTCACAACTATCTTAATTAGTGTAGTACTCTCACAACTATCTTAATTAGTGTAGTACTCTCACAACTACCCCAATTACTGTAGTACTCTCACAACTATCTTAATTAGTGTAGTACTCTCACAACTATCCCAATTAGTGTAGTACTCTCACAACTATCTTAATTAGTGTAGTACTCTCACAACTATCTTAATTAGTGTAGTACTCTCACAACTACCCCAATTAGTGTAGTACTCTCACAACTATCCCAATTGCCTTATATATATCATTCAATAAATATGGCCCCGAACAAGCATAGTTATAAGCCACAGACAAGAGTATGTTGTGGTTTTCATTCAACCAGAGTTTGTCAGTGACATAGAATGTCTACACATGACTACACCTGTCTATCGTATTGTTGAGGGCAACATACCGGTGGCCTGTTATGTTGGTGCATTTAGATATACATAATCTCATATGTTCATCTGAGTGCATTTGTGTGTGTGTGTGTGTGTGTGTGTGTGTTACATTTGTGGGGGGGGGGGTATGTGTGTCTGTGGTGTCTGTGTGTGTCTGTGTGTGTGTGTGTCTGTGTGTGTCTGTGTCTGTGTGTGTGTGTGTCTGTATGTGTGTGTTTGTGTGTGTGTGTGCGTCTGTGTGTGTGTGCCTGTGTGTGTGTGTGTGTCTGTGTGTGTGTGTGTGTGTGTGTGTGTGTGTCTGTGTTTGTGGGGGGGGGGGGTCTGTCTGTCCGTGTATGTGTGTGTGTCTACATCATATGTGTGCAAGCCTGTGTAAAGCTGGTAATAATGCTTTCATCTACTGAAAATGTTCCATTTGTGTTTGTAATAGGTTAAACATAAACAGGGAAATATTGTTCTTCATACTTTCTAATTTCCTGTTGATAATAATATTGATCATGATAATATCATAGATTTGATATTGGATGTATATATATATATATATATTATAGTTAAAACAGAAAACAACAAAACAAAAACATAGCGAAGAGGCAGTACAAGGTTAATATTAGGTTCACGCTTGAGAGTGGGGGGGGGGGGGGACGTCATCAGGAGAAAAGTGGGCAGGAAAAGAGTTCCAATGGTGTGAGGGGGAGTGGTGGAAAGACATTAAAGGGGGGGGGGGGTGTTAGAGGATACAACATTATCAAAAACAGGTGAAAATACAAACAGAAGATCATAAACAAAAAATCATAAACAAAAAAAAATCATAAACAGAAAAATAAAAAAATAAAATAATAAAAAGTAATAATGAGCAAAAAATCGAAGACTGAAAGAGAAAAGGTTTTGTGAGAGAGTTTGGGGAAAAGTCAAGAGGTTGGTCAGGATGTAACAGGTAAATTGGGACAAGTTTCAAATGGGAATATTTCTAATTCTATACATTCTTTTGGAGTCTACTATACTTCTGCTGACTTGTAGAGCTCGTCAACTCTGTTGGGTCAAGCTGGGACAAACTATCTTCATCCCATTCCTTCTCCTCATTTAATAGTCTTTCATAGTGGCACTTCCATGCTATCTTCTTTTCAGCATCAGCATATATATATATATATATATATATATATATATATATACACACACACACACACACACACACACACACACACACACACACACACACACACACACACACACACACACACACACACACACACACACACACACACACACACACACACACACACACACACACACACACACACACACACACACACACACACACACACACACCGCTCTTTCAAACCAGTTCCTGTACACAGCTAAGTATTCTATAAGTCTCTAGCTGTGTCATTCTCGATAAAAGCACTGGATATGTAGTCCTGATGATTTCTAACGAGAATGAAACGCGTAGATTACTTCCCTTGCTTTTATCGAGAATCTAATTGTAATACGTGACGTATTCTATTCTATAGCGATTAGGTCTTCAAAATGTTTATTATAAACATACAGAATATTTTCGAATATTCTATGTCTATATTCACATATATATCGCTATTTCAGAGCATTTATTCCAATTTCTAATTTCTGCCGGACCGGCAACCGCTCTTTCAAACCAGTTCCTGTACACAGCTAAGTATTCTATAAGTCTCTAGCTGTGTCATTCTCGATAAAAGCACTGGATATGTAGTCCTGATGATTTCTAACGAGAATGAAACGCGTAGATTACTTCCCTTGCTTTTATCGAGAATCTAATTGTAATACGTGACGTATTCTATTCTATAGCGATTAGGTCTTCAAAATGTTTATTATAAACATACAGAATATTTTCGAATATTCTATGTCTATATTCACATATATATCGCTATTTCAGAGCATTTATTCCAATTTCTATATATATATATATATATAATATATATATATATGTAAATATGATAATAATGGAGCTGCGGCATTGCAAATGGGTTACATATGAAAAAGTTTGTCCTTCATCAGTGGTCTTCCAACCGTCATAGTCATTACACACACACACGCATATATATATATATATATATATATATATATATATATATATATATATATATATATGGGTGTATACACATCAAACATCAATCAGAATAATGTCATAAATCTTCCAGTGATTATATATATATATGTGTGTGTGTGTGTATGTGTATGTGTGTGTAAAGGATATGACAACCTCCCTAATGTTGGTGATCTACATGATAAACTCGCCCAGTACACTCTGTAAAGTGGTTGGTGATAGAAAGGTCATCCAGCAGTAGAAATCTTGTTAAACAAAAGGTTGGGAGGACTCTCAGTTGTGTCAGACATGTCAACTTCTGTTGACTTGTTACAATATGAGTACATAACTGAGGCACAGATCCCTGGCCTGTCTAGGAGGTCAGCAACCCCACTTCAGTACTGACTTGATCTATGTAAACCCATCCAACCTTTGATAGCAGAGAAAGCCGACATTAAAACGACAATGATGATGATGATGATGATATATATATAACCAGTGTATAAATATCAATCAGGATATTAATAGATTTTATACTGAAACGCAAAATATTTTCTACAACTTTGAATTGTGAAAACATTTCTTTTTTTTTCCAGTTCATCTTTTTAATTGAATGAATATAATTCAGAATAAAGACCTTTACATTACTCTATATATACTAATTGTATTTTTGAGGTCAAGGCTTTACCTCTCATAATTATCTCCTATAATATCGAAGCTACGAGATTTTGATATCACTTATTTTGAGAACAATACCTTAACATACATATGAGTGGCTGGTTATTGTCAGTTTAAAAAGAAAGAGGTGAGAGAATTCTGACTGGATATGGCCAGTTTAAATGCTAAAGGGTTAAAAATATATTTGTTGAAAACTTCATTGCTCAATATACATTAACAAAGTTATGGTGATACAAAGTTTGAGGAGTGGGACACAAACCTGTGGTTGTGTCTTCACTAAATAAATGTAATATTACAACAAAAAAGATGGGGGTGGGAAAAAACGTCAGCAAAGAATGGGTCTTGGGGTGGCAAGGGTGAGAGACAAGGTGATAAGGTATGTTAACATATGCACACACATAAACACACACTCGCACACAGTTAGGTGTGTGTGTGTGTGTGTGTATATATATATGCACACAATTAGGTGTGTGTATAAATATATATATATATACATACATATATATATATGTATATATATTGTTATATTTGGGGAGGGTCATATTTGCCTAATATTGCCAGAATTAATAACAGAACACACTCACTGTTTGGTTGGTTTTCGCTTCTCGCTGTCTTTTATATATATATATCTGCGATCTAACTTACTCGGTCCTCAATGTTGCCATTGACTGACCGGCGGTCAAAAATAATACAGATACAATATAGACAAACACATATATATATAGTTTACATAAATCTTTCGTTGCACATCTGCAACATCGTCAGTGGTGTTATATTCATTGTTCCTCCTGTTGTGTTGTATGTCTACGCCATTTTTTTTGTTCAGTCTGTCTATATATTTATTTATTTATTTGCTTGTTTGTTTATCTTATTTTATTTTGTCTTCTTTGCGCATGCGTTTGCGTGTGTGTATAGTGTTATGTGTGATGTGTGACTAGTGTGTATAGTGTTGTGTCTGCTGGGTGACTAGTGTGTGTTTATGTGCTTGTGTATGTATTTATTTATCTTATTTTATTTTATTTAATTTACTTATTTATTTATACTTCTCTTAGGTCAGTGTTGTTTGTTTGGGTGTTGTTGTTGTTCCACTCATTCTTTCTGTTTAGCTTTGGTCTTCTAATTTCTATTTCACTGGCCTCTCTGATTTGCCTATCTGCTGGGTCATTCCTATGTTTAGATATTATTCTAATTTCTATGTTGTCTATGTTACCGTCATGATGTTGTCTAGCATGTTCGTATAGTACTGACCCGTTTTTTCGTCCTTTTAGTTCCCCCCAGTGTTGGTCTATCCTTTCACCTATGCTACGAGCTGTCTCACCTATGTATGTTGTTGTCGTGTTTCTGCAAGTACCCTCTGTACATCTTATGCTATAGACTACGTTTCTAGTTTTACAGTTTATCCGGGGGTTCACCTTACATATGATACATTTCCTATTGGTACAGTGGGTTTTCTTAAAAGGGTAGGTTTTGCTGATCAGGGATTTTATGGTGGTTCCTGGCTTTTCTACCACCTTTATTTTTAAGTGGGTCTTTTCAGTGTAGAAAGGCCCTGAGAAAGACCCACTTAAAAATAAAGGTGGTAGAAAAGCCAGGAACCACCATAAAATCCCTGATCAGCAAAACCTACCCTTTTAAGAAAACCCACTGTACCAATAGGAAATGTATCATATGTAAGGTGAACCCCCGGATAAACTGTAAAACTAGAAACGTAGTCTATAGCATAAGATGTACAGAGGGTACTTGCAGAAACACGACAACAACATACATAGGTGAGACAGCTCGTAGCATAGGTGAAAGGATAGACCAACACTGGGGGGAACTAAAAGGACGAAAAAACGGGTCAGTACTATACGAACATGCTAGACAACATCATGACGGTAACATAGACAACATAGAAATTAGAATAATATCTAAACATAGAAATGACCCAGCAGATAGGCAAATCAGAGAGGCCAGTGAAATAGAAATTAGAAGACCAAAGCTAAACAGAAAGAATGAGTGGAACAACAACAACACCCAAACAAACAACACTGACCTAAGAGAAGTATAAATAAATAAGTAAAAAAAAATTAAATTAAATTAAATAAGATAAATAAATACATACACAAGCACATAAACACACACTAGTCACCCAGCAGACACAACACTATACACACTAGTCACACATCACACATAACACTATACACACACGCAAACG
>OZ024743.1:53060244-53077744 GCA_964016885.1 Eledone cirrhosa | reverse complement strand
TATATAGAGAGAAAGGGGGGTTGAGAGATAGAGAGACAGATAGACAGACATATAGACAGACATATAGATAGACAGATAGATAGATAGATAGATAGATATGTTTCTTTATTAGCCACAGGGGCACAAAAGAAGGGGACAAATACAAAGGGGGAAGTTTACATACAATAAAAACGTGTAAAATATTATCACAAATGCAATTTAAAAATTAGTCGATTTTCCCCAATAGGGGGAGACATTACATATGGGTAACACATAGATAGATAGATAGATAGATAGATAGATAGATAGATAGATAGATTTCTTTATTTACCATAAAGGCATAAAAAGAAGGGACAAATACAAAGGGGGAGTTTACATATAATCGAGTAAAAAGGGTGTAACATGAAAACAATCGGAAATAACCTCAAAAGGGAGGGGACGTGATGGGGGTTGCACACACCCCCGAAAAAGTGTGCAATCCTTTGCCCGGGGAACACATGGAGAAGGTGCTCCCCTCTCCTTTACTTCTTTACCTACAGGATGGTATACAGAGAAGGCCCATTTACACGAGCCATTCTCGCCACTATCACCCACCTTTCATAAAACTGCCTGTGGCCAAGCACCTCTCTCTCCATTCTTATCCTTCTTCCGAAGTGATATCGGAAGAAGTAGACCAGACTATGGCCAGAGAGGAAGTTGCCTGACCTCAGACCTTTCAAACAACCTCTTTCAACATGGCTATTACGCACAGAAAAACCACCTTTGCTTCATTATAGATAGATAGATAGATAGATAGATAGATAGATAGATAGATAGATAGATATCTTTCTATATTTGCCACAGGGGTGTACAGAAATGGGACTTTACAAGACATGACGGCGGGGATTTTACATAAAAATCATATAACTTTAACATTAATAAATAACAATTGAAATCCCCAATAGGGGGGAACGTTACTGCAGGGTTGTTTTACACCCCGTGGATAGAACAACCCTCAACACCAGGAACACGTTTGGTAGGTGTTCCTGTCTTCCCTCTGTTTATGTTCCTCAACCTACAGGTTTATATACAGAGAAGGCCCATTCACTCGGGCCATTTTTGCCACATTCACCCACCTTTCAGCAAATATACTGGGGTGTAGCACCTCTCTCTCCACTCTCACCTTCCTTTTGAGATAGATATATTTCTTTTATTTGCCACTAGGGCATCAAAAGTGGGACAAGTACAAAGGGGGGAGTTTACACAAAAAGGCGTCCTCAATAAGGAGGAGGCAATAACAAAATATAAAAATAAAATAAGATATAACAAAAAATAAAATTTTTAACAAAATCCTCAATAGAGAGGAGGCGCCTTGGGGGGTCGCACACACCCCCTTTTGAGATAGATAGACAGATAGATAGGTAAGTAATCTATAAGGAGAGGATATAAAATGTTTGGGCCATTAGATGCTATGATATGAGGATAGGGATCGAAACCATGTAATTGTATATATGTGTGTGTGTGTGTTCTGATGTGTGTGTGTGTGTTCTGGTGTTTGTGTGTGTGAGCGTGTGTTCTGGTGTTTGTGTGTGTAAGCGTGTGTGTTCTGGTGTTTGTGTGTGTGAGCGTGTGTTCTGGTGTTTGTGTGTGTAAGCCTGTGTGTTCTGGTGTTTGTGTGTGTGAGCGTGTGTTCTGGTGTTTGTGTGTGTGAGCGTGTGTTCTGGTGTTTGTGTGTGTGAGCGTGTGTTCTGGTGTTTGTGTGTGTGAGCGTGTGTGTTCTGGTGTGTGTGTGAGCGTGTGTGTTCTGGTGTTTGTGTGTGTGAGCGTGTGTTCTGGTGTTTGTGTGTGTAAGCGTGTGTGTTCTGGTGTTTGTGTGTGTGAGCGTGTGTTCTGGTGTGTGTGTGAGCGTGTGTGTTCTGGTGTTTGTGTGTGTGAGCGTGTGTTCTGGTGTTTGTGTGTGTGAGCGTGTGTGTTCTGGTGTGTGTGTGAGCGTGTGTGTTCTGGTGTTTGTGTGTGTAAGCGTGTGTGTTCTGGTGTGTGTGTGAGCGTGTGTGTTCTGGTGTTTGTGTGTGTAAGCGTGTGTGTTCTGGTGTGTGTGTGAGCGTGTGTGTTCTGGTGTTTGTGTGTGAGTTAGATGTGCATGACATGAGTTTTACAGATCAAAACTATACTACTCACCTGACAACTGTTCAGAACTATATAGTTTGTGTGTATATATATATATATATATATATAGTTTGTGTGTATATATATATATATATATATATATATATATATATATAGTTTGTGTGTATATATATATATATATATATATATATATATAGTTTGTGTTATATATATATATGTGTGTGTTTATGTCTAACAATAACAGGAAATTGTATAGAGGTAGGAGATATAGTTGAGTGTGTCAGTGTATGTGTATCAGTGTATGTCAGTGTGTATGTCAGTGTGTCTGTGTCAGCGTGTGTGTGTGTGTAACAGCCCGCTACCTACTAATCTATACCTCTCTGTATAATCATACTACTTCTGTCTCTGAGAGAGAGAGAACTGTGTAGGAGAAGGAGGAGTAGGCAATGGATTGAAAATAGATAGAAGTGAGAGGAGGAACTTATATAAGATAGAGGGGAAAGAGTTAGTCACACACACACACACGTATATATATAAAGAAGGAGTTGTGGTAAGGAACCAGGTGGACCATAACGCACCAGAGTACTCAATACTTTGGGTAGTAGAGTGGGTAATAGGGAAAGTTTTCAGGACCCCTTTGTTATATATATATATATATATAACACAAGAGGGTTTGAAGATAGTTTAACGCTTCTTATATATATATATATATATATATATATATATATATATTAATTCAATTAATTCAAAATATTAACAAAATAGATATTCTTGTGATCAAGTATATTTTATTATACATATTTCAGAGGTACTGAGTTAACTTCAACAGTACGTCCTCATCAGATAAAATAAGATGATGCATGACATACCCTGACATAGTAGATGGTTAAGATTCAGTCATATCTGATGAGGACGTACTGTTGAAGTTAACTCAGTACCTCTGAAATATGTATAATAAAATATACTTGATCACAAGAATATCTATTTTGTTAATATTTTGAATTAATATTAATAACTCTGGAAAACCAATACTGTTGAGTGCTTCCAATCTATTGTAAAACTCATTCTTTGATTTATTCATTGAACCTTTAAATATATATATATATAAATATTCATTGAACTTTTAAATATATATATATAAGTTTTCGGTGCGCCCGGCCGATTAACTCACTCGATATGCAAATTAGGCTGCTCAGCCGTTAATATGCATAAGGAAAGTATATACTTTCAGACGTTCAATCATCTGGCAGGAAGGTATACGTTGCTGACGATAGCTAATAAGCTTGAAACTAGTACAGCGTTCCTTTGTCAGTGTTGAACAAATGAGCAACGATGGTTGCTAGACACTGTACAGCTTAATTCGGGATGTTTGTTTACAAACACACCGAGCATTATAATAAATGTTCGGTGAATCCATACGTACATATATATATGTGTGCATGTATGTATATAAATATACATACTACTGTACGTCTGTATACATATATGTATGTACGTATACATACTTATATTTAAGTAACAGCCGTACTAAGAGTGGGAAATGAAATTTTGTTTCATTTTTTCCGTTTATATATATATATATATATATATATATATATATATATATAAAGTGGGGAGGGAGGTATCGGAAGAAGAGTTAAGACATGGAAATCAATAGAAAGAAGAGATAAGGCAAATAAAGAGGTCACCTGACATATTGATAAATATTTACAGTCGATCAGTTGACCTCAGTAATCTATTGATCAGTTATTGACAACATAGGGGGTCTCAGGCTGACTGTCCATACAGGTTTTGGCTCATGCCTGGCAGTCCGAAGGGCCTTGTATGTATGTATGTATATAGGAAATTGTTCAAGACCCCCGACTGCAGAGCTCAAGCCGTTTCGACGGCTATTTCAGTCGAAACGGCTTGAGCTCTGCCGTCGGGGTCTTGAACAATTTCCTATTACCCACTCTATTACCCTAAATATTGAGTACTCTGGTGCGTTATGGTCCACCTGGTTCCTTACCACACTTCCTTCGTTATATATATATATATATATATATATATATATATATATATATATATATATGAATACAAAGAGTTTAAAACCGTTAAAACATGTTTATATAATATATTTGGCTCATACCTGGCAAATATATATTTCAATCACATATTTTTTTATTTGTTTGACCCGAATTACTTGGTCGTTTCTATGACTGTGCGGATGACGGTTTAACCACCGTCTCAGTGTGTTTGGCCTTTAACGTATGTTGTAGCTCTCGTTCGTCAGAATTATTGAGCGCTTGCCACACATCTCGGAAGTTGTTTTTCGCTAATTCCAAAGCCGAAATACGATTCTCGTTAATTTATATTTGTATATATATATATATATATATATATATATATATATATATATATATATATATATATATCGGAAATTGTTCAAGACCCGCAACTGCATATTTATATATATATATAAGGAAGTTTAGTAAAATCGAAGGTTTGGCTGTAGATATACAATCAGGAATCTGCAGCAAAGCACTCGAGAAGGTTGTGTCACCTTAGAGTAATATCTGTTTCTACTTTTGGCACAAGGCCAGCAATTACCCAGTGCATTACTGGTACTTTATTTTATCGACCCCGTAAGGATGAAAGGCAAAGTCAACCTCGGCGGTTACCTTAGAGTAATAACATACGTTAGATAGCTTGACAAATTGAAAACTGCGGCAGGTGAGCCACCCACAAAATACCAATGCAACGAAAAAGCCAATCAGGTATTGACATATATATATATATATATATATATATATATATATATATATATATATATATATATATATATATATATATATATATATATATAATATATATATATATATATATATATATATATATATATATATATATATATATATAAATATATATATATATAATATATATATATATATATATATATATATATATATATATATATATATATATATATATATATATATATATATATATATATATATATATATATATATATATATATATATATATATATATATATATATATATATATATATATATATATATATATATATATTATATATATATATATATATATATATATATATATATATATATATATATATATATATATATATATATATATATATATATATATATATATATATATATATATATATATATATATATATATATATATATATATATATATATATATATATATATATATATTATATATATATATATATATTATATATATATATATATATATATATATATATATATATATATATATATATAATATATATATATATATATATAATATATATATATATATATATATATATATATATATATATATATATATATATATTATATATATATATATATATTATATATATATATATATATATATATATATATATATATATATATATATATAATATATATATATATATATATATATATATATATATATATATATATATATATATATATATATATATATATATATATTTATATATATATATATATATATATATATATATGCAGTTGGCCCCCGATATTCGCAGGAGTTACCTTCCTAGAGCACTCGTGAAGAGTTAAAAACCGCGAATATTGGACGTGGCCCATAAAAATGCCTATAGACTTCAAAATATAACGTGAAATATGATTTTTTTAAAAAAAGAGGGGGGGGCGTCCAATACGCCAGCAAATGTGGTATATTGTTATGAATAAGTTAGCGTTAAAAAAATATATATTGCCACGAAAAAGCCAAGAAAAAATCGCGTTAAGATATTTACGATTCCGCGAATATGCGGTACTTTCCACGAACAATTATTAGTTAGGTTCTAAGAATAATTCCGCGAATAACTGGGACCGCTAATGTCGGGGGTACACTGTATATAATATATATATATATATATATATATATATATATATATATATATGTATGTATATATATGATATATACTTTACAGTATATACTTTATATACATTATAAAATTGTCCCTCACGTTTTTTCAATAATGTCACTTTGATAAATCAAAGAAAGGATAAAAAAAGAAAATCAAACCCTTAAATATATTTTCCGTGCTATTTCCAACTTCAGCTTTTCTCTCTCTCTCTCTCTCTCTCTCTCTATATATATATATATATATATATATATATATATATATATATATATATATATATATATATAATATATATATATATATATATATATATATATATATAAATATATATATTAGGTATAGGATTATCCTAGATGCAGTAATGGTTAATTACTACACTGGATAGGGTTGACGTACGGTGAGAGGTTACTCAACGAGTTATGGAAGAATTGTTGAAAAAACTTAGTTCCTGATCCTTCTGTATTCCGGAGTGTAGATAAAGAATGAATAATAACAGGTAGACATCATAAAAAGGTAATTTATTCCGTGTGCTTACAAATGTTTCCATGGTGGTTGTACAGCCTAGTTATGCTATGTGCAAATTTACAACTATTTGCAAAACTCAATTATCAAATGCTGTGACCACTGTATCATCAGAGCAGAATGGTTAAAATGTACAATGTTGTTTAATTGCTTTAATTCGATTAGTACGAAACTATCTCTTTCATTCTTTAAGTTAATCAACAAGCATTTCCCTAGTTCCCATAAATACAGTAAAATTCTGAACTCTAAAACTATGAGACTATCATACTCCACGGCACCAAACCTTGAAGCATACATAAAAACACTTAACTTAAAGCAATTAAACAACACTACAAAACAAAATATTTTGATAACAGATGGGTAGAACGTAATATCTGCCTCCCAACCACTAAATGGGAGACGGGTATTGCACAACCCACCTGTACTGCTATCACAACCTATCCATGGTATACCCGCTACCCACAACAAAAACTGTAACTGCCATCTACCTGAAAGATGTCCATTAAAGAATAAATTCCTAAAGTCCAACATTGTTTACCAATGCACGGTTGAATCGAACGACCAGAAATGGTATTTCATCGGGTCTACCACCACCTCGTTTAAATCTCGCTGGTACCGTCATAGATTCTCAATTAAACATCCTGATCACCGTTTTGTGACCACGCTCGCCAATAAGACCTGGCAACTCCGTGAACGCAACCAACAGTTCACCTTAAAATGGGATATACTTTCCAGCGCAAGTGCATATCGGAGTGGATTGAAGTACTGTAGGTTATGTAACCTTTAACTCTTTTACATCTTAAAATCCCAAAATAAACTACTTAACGATAGAATCGAACGATCATTATACTGCAACCACAAACTAAAAGCTAAATTCTCTCACTATAAAATAACTTAACATTCGAACCCGTAACTATTACATTGCTTTCTAGCCAACCACCTTCTCTTCCCCCACACTACAAGACAATACCCTGCTTATCACTATAAATGGTAACTTAGTGCAATTCGCAGATTACTACTACGAACCCAAAGTTCACCCACCCCATAGCTTTCGTCTGTCCCCACTTTATCTCTCCCTCTATATCCATTCCACTCTCTCTCTCTCGCCCTAGGCCTACCTCCCTCCCTCTCCACATCTATGAACCTGCCCTCTGGGGCAATAAATAATTCCAACCTTGACTATCAACGCATCGCTTAAGGTGGTCGCTTTAAGAGTAACCAGTATAATAAAACCCCTACCATAACATTTTGATTAAGATATCTACAAACCACTCTCTCCTATTTCTCCAACCCCTGCATATCTCTCTCTCTCTCTCTTCCTCTCCCCTTCTTTTCTCTCTTCCCCTTTTCTACTCTAACTTCTCCAATAACCTCACTTAAGGGTATTTACATTGTACATTTTAACCATTCTGCTCTGATGATACAGTGGTCACAGCATTTGATAATTGAGTTTTGCAAATAGTTGTAAATTTGCACATAGCATAACTAGGCTGTACAACCACTGTGGAAACATTTGTAAGCACACGGAATAAATTACCTTTTTATGATGTTTACCTGTTATTATTCATTCTATATATATATATATATATATATACTACTACTACTACTACTACTAGATTTACGAAATCACACTATCACAAGATTCTTTGTGTACCTATGGCAGAGTAATAACATACACTACCTTTCTCAGTGTTAACTGGAATGAATTCCAGAAACCAAGTATACTCATACAGATTTAGTAGCATGATGGGACCAAGATAGGTGCAGCCACACCGCGGCCCTGGCAGTATTGATAGGATACTACTAATCCTATCACCCCGGCCCTGGCAGTATTGATAAGATACTGCTAATCCTATCACCGCGGCCCTGGCAGTATTGATAGGATACTGCTAATCCTATCACCGCGGCCCTGGCAGTATTGATAACAGCCTGCTAATCCTATCACCGCGGCCCTGGCAGTATTGATAACATCCTGCTAATCGTATCACTACCACGAGGAACAGTTATAAGTGTGGACACGATAAGAAGAAGTAGCATGCTGGCAATAATCTAACAAATCAATTAGGGTTATCAATAAATTAATAAAACTAATATCAATCAATTTAAAAATTATATTAATTAGTAAAAAAACATCGATAAAAAAAGAATAGGTGAGAAAATCTCACAAAACTGGAGTTAAAGCCGCTGTATAAAGATTAAAACGGAAATAGAACCTGTCTTAGCTGAGCATTGGAAAAAAAACGCCTCAGCAGTCTGTTAGTGAGGATTAGACGGATTTTAAGACTGTCCACTTATGCAAGGGGCCCTAGGTTAGAAGCAGTGCTGGATTTAGGACAATTGAGGCCCTGTGCCAGTTAAATTATGAGGCCCCAAACATTTGAAAAATTCATCATTAAAAATCTTTTTGGCAGGAAGAAGACCCCCTGTGCACAATAGTAAATCCGGCACTGGTTAGAGGGCATTTGGAGAACCCAGAAGAAAATTAAAAGTACATGAATGTAGGCCTACACAAAGTACGAGGCGGAGATTTCAGCGTTGATTCCAGTCAACCTCTAAAACAAAGTGACACCACCACCCTAAAATAATAATTAAAATATCCTAAAAGAGCATACTCCGTAGCTATATTACAATACATATTTTAATACATATTGTAATGGTATTTTAATTAATATTTTCATATAAATATAAAATGAGACGGAAATGGACTATGAGGACCTGGGCTGCCACCCACTTAACCCATATGTAAATCGACTGCTAGGTAGTGGGTATTGAGTCCATAAGGTGGCAGTCCTTGCCAGTGTTTTTCCATTTTCTTAGTGTCTGTTGACAACCTTCACTAAATTCATTAGTTTTTATTTCTGGTATTCGTCTCGGCTTTTAAGTTCATATCTCATTGAAATCAAGTACTGGTGCATAATTACTGTTTAGTGCTCCACCAACACCAACCCTAATTATAACCATAACAAACTCTAACCCTAACCAAGTCTAACTCTAACCTTTATCCTAACAAACCCTAACCCAGCCTTATCCTAACGAAACCTAATTTTAACTCTATCCCTAAGCAAACATAACCCAAATTCTAACCGTAATTAACTCTAACCCTAATTCTATCCCCAATCAAGCCTAACTTTAACTTTAAAACTAATCAAGCCTACCCATAACGTGTATATACGTGTATATAAATCTGGGGTATTGGACGAGATAGTTGCATTTTCATTCTCGCCGCAACCGTCGTTTATAAAAATCTATTTACTTTTAATAATTACGTAAATGTGAATAAGTTTGGATATCGTGAGACAGGTCCTAACTTCGTTAAATTTTAGATCAAACCTCTTATATATGTAGTGAAATCTCTTCGCACATACTGATCCCCGAATTACATCTGAATGCTGTTTCTCTTTATCTTCGGTTGGCGTCAATGGTCTGGAATAGGCTGGCCAACTTGAGGTTAAATGTGATAAGTTTTTCTTTGGGTCATTCGACTCTGGTTCCTCGGAAGAGAAGGATCACTTCGGGTTGTTCAAACAAGTAGCGAGATGTAGCTCTTAGAAAAACACCCCGTCTCTCTTGACAAGGACCCGACAGCAATTTTTCCATTGGCACTTCAACCACACAGAGTCATCTGCCTCTTTATATTGACAACACAGCTTCCTTACTACTGTGAGCTTATTAGTACCTCTGGTGGTACGTACTGTCTGACAACAACTTGTTACTTTTTAAGGGAACATCACAGAAGCCTTGTAGAACATTATATTCATTTGTGAATACTACAATCAAACTTTATATTTACGATTCGAAGTAATCGTATAATGTTTTCCTTTTTGATGAAGTGAAGTAAAGTTATAAATTCCACTAGAATTATTGGTATTTGTTGTGTTTATCATCCTCTTCCACCAAAAACTTCATCTCTCAAATCCAACTACACTAGCACGAATGAAACTACCAAAACACTGCAATATGGCCAGAAACAATAAAAACACTCATACCGCATGGTCCTTCGCGCGGGTAGAGGGGCTCGTTCGAGCAAAAAAATATTGCAGCCTCTAACCAATGCTACCAGAACTTGCGATGGGTCTGCTATCTGTCCTGGGAGACGTGGGATGAAAGCACAAAGATTATGTATCCTGAGACTCTAGAGAGGGTCGGGAAGGGAGCAAACCTTGATAATTGGTAACTGGAATGTTACAACCCTTACAGGTAGGGAGCATGAACTAGTGGAGGAGGCCAGATGCTACTGGCTAGCTATACAACAACAACAAGAAGAACCAATGTTGCCCGATCCAAGCACGTGGCCTGGAAAACTATGTAACAACATAGTAAAATCAAACCAACTGATTCCTCCTAAAAAACTCGGGCCCACGTATTGAGTACTCATTCTTTCATTTGTAAACACACGTACATACATATACGCGCGTGTATATATATATATATATATATATCTTTATTATTATTATTTTTTATATGAAATACTGATTGATCTTCCTTGTATCCCATGTCTGATTTAGCCTTAGAGAATGACTGTGTGTGTATATGGGTGATCCATACATGTATTTATTATGTTTTAATATCTCTATGTGTGCATTGGTTGTGTATACATATGGTTATTCTTTTAATATCTAATTGAGTTCTTATACACGTAGTTAATACCTAACAGGTTTAAATGACCAGCGTGTATATTGTTTTATTTTAAGATGACCCCCCTTTACCCTTTTGGGGACAGCGTGTATTTTTTCTTTGGGAGGACTGCTGGATTTTCTAATCTACCAGTCTCTTCTTAGTGCTGAGGGAGACCATCACCATTCTATTAATGTCGATATAATTCTTATATCGATATTATTTGGGCATCCACTGATGAGTTTATAAGGGCCCGCTTGTGTATAAAACTATGGATTATATACACATTTCTACATAACCTGGAAATTATTTATCCCAAATTGTAGAAATCTTATAACGAAACGGCCGTCTGGAAGGAAAGAGATATTTATTTAATAATGTCTCATATAAAATAATACAACCAATTATCCACGAAATACTGATTAGTTAGCACCCCAAACACTAAATTGAGATAATACTTAAGTATATCCTAATGTTTGTTGAGTGAGATGGAGTTGGTCGGAGTATCGCTTAAGGCTTTCTCTGTTTATGTATTGTATATATATATATATATATATATATATATATATATATATATATATATATATATATATATAATGTAGGAGGTGAGTTTTATTGTAGCACAATAAAGCAATGCAAATATCGGATAAGTAGCACTCTACAGTTTGTAGGACTGGAGTATAAATAATATAAGATCAAAAGATGGTTAAAAGAGTTCCAAGTATTTTATTATGCGCATTTCAAAAACAAATATCATCATGGGATGATATCTGCGTTCTCATCAGATAAAATAGGGAGACATGATATGAAGCTTAAAAAACACTTGTGCGTAGTGAAGTTTTAAATCAACATATGAAAAATAAATTAAGATGGCTGTATGAGATTTGTAAAAAGTGAGGGGGGGGAGGTAAGGAAGAGGAAGAAATAAGAGTAAAGGATGGTGGGGGAGGAGTATAAGAAGGAAGGATGAGATAGGAGAGATGAGTGATAGAGAGAGAGAGAGATAGCCTTTACAACTGAGAAAAAATATTGTCTCACAGAGAGAAATTAAAAAGCTGTTGGAAGATAATAGATAATTTAAAAGATTTTGAAATTAAAAGTTAATGAGGTTTATGCATGAAGAAAAAGGAATTAAGAATAGTATTAAATTAAGGTTTGTATATCGAAGGGTTTAATAATATGTGCGAAGAAAAGAATTTATTAATATGCATTATTAAAATAAAAATATTAATGATATTAAGGATATAATGTGAAAAGAAGGAGAAGAATAAATGAGTTATGAATTTAGAGGAATTAGTTAGGGTTTAAGTTTGTTTTTATGTATTGTAATATGTATACGTAAATAGTATGTTTAAAATGAGCGCAGAAGGAGAGAAGAAAAAAGAATGTTTAAGGAAGAAAATATCCAACATTCTAAAGTATATATGTTTACGAAATATTTTCTAATGGTAATAATATAATATAGTAAAAGAAATTAGTTAGGGTTTAAGTTTGTTTTTATGTAAAAGTCAAATTAAGTAATAGGTTTAAAACGAGCATGAAAGGATAGAAGAGATAAGAAAAAATTAAGGAAGAAAAAAATCTAACGTCAAAAGTTTATATGTTTACGAAGGACTTCTAATGGTAATATTATAATGTATTTAAAAAAATAATTTTTATGGCCAATGATATGAGGAAAGATGGAAGAATGGATTATGTTGTGGTGAGTAATAATATGAATTGAGAAGTAGTTGGGAAGAAAAAGTACAAATTAGAGATTAGAAATTAAAAAGAAAAAAGGAAGAAAGGAAAATTATAAAGAAGAATGACATAGAATGAGTAAATTGTATTATATAATATATAATACTGAAATAAGGTAGAAAGGTGGGTATATTTGTAAAAGATATATAAGCATTTGAGAAAAAGGATTTGAAACTAGTAAGGTATTGGGATATTAGCTGCATACTTTATGGAATGTTCTGTGGAATTTATGCAAGCAGAGCGAAAATAAATCTGTGCGTCTATTTATTATAGAATTGAAATTAGATATAATGGTAAATTTCTCGGCTAGGCAGAGATTACATGTTCTGGATAGGGAAGAATTCAGGTAAGGAAAGGCGGAACAAACCTTCCTCCAAAAGATGTTATAGTTAATATTTTTGTCTTTCAAGGACCATATGAGTTCCAAGAGTGCCGTGTTAGTTCTTTTAAGTTGGTATCTAAAAGCCAATTTGTGATTATAAAATCTAGCTTTAAAGGAAGTGGAAGTGGAACCGAAATAGGTAAAATAATTAGTATCAGTTATAACCTTACATTCATAGACTAAGTTTTTATCAAGACAATGGTTATTAAGAGAACATTTAGTTTTAATAGGGCAATTACAATTACGATTAGAGAAATTAACAGAGTTATTAACAAGTGACCTAGTATTATTTATAGAAGGAATTGGATTGGAGAAGTTATTTACGATAAGAACAATAGTTTCCTGATTTAGATTGGTATTATGAACATTCAACGAAGTTACGTTTGACGTCGTATTTAAATTTACAGAATCTAGCCTAGAGTTAACAATTACGTCGGGTATACTACTGCTATTATTATGACGCCCAGTGTTGGAAGGATGTAATTTATTATTTAATATTTTATTGTTGTGTTTAGAGATAATGTTAGAGATGTTGGAAGTGGTGGAATAAGAAAATGTTATTGTATGTTTGTTAAAGATTTTACTATAGATATATGAGGGAGGGAAGCATTTATCTAAGGCCCTAAAGAATAGTTTAGGAATATTATTATTAATAGATATAGAAAAAGGAGCATTATACCAAATTATATTTTTGTATCTAGGTCTTTTATTTAAGTTATTGGAATGTTCATAATTAATTATTTTACTGTAAGACCTTCTAGGATTGGTTTCCTTACTGTATTTAATTTTATCAGGATAACCGGCTTTAGAAAGCGCATTATTATAGTAATTGGCGTTAGCATCAAAGATATCTTTATAAGAGGATAGGTTTGAGATTCTTTTTTCAATATACTGACTATAGCATTTTTCATGTCAATGGGGTGGTTAGGTTTAAAATTAACATAATTTAGATTCTCATTGTTTTTATGGTAAGGGTAATATAGGCCAGTGTCAAGATTAAGGGATATATCCCAGAAGTTAGCTAGTTTGACGTTGTTATGAAAATTCAATTTTAAGGTTATGGTGCTTAAAGAGATCACGTATATTGTTCTTAATAATATTAAGTTTAAAAATTATATACGTGATCTCTTTAAGCACCATAACCTTAAAATTGAATTTGATAACAACGTCAAACTAGCTAACTTCTTGGATATATCCCTTAATCTTGACACTGGCCTATATTACCCTTACCATAAAAACAATGAGAATCTAAATTATGTTAATTTTAAATCTAACATATCATTTTAAATCTTCATATCATGTCTCCCTATTTTATCTGATGAGAACGCAGATATCATCCCATGATGATATTTGTTTTTGAAATGCGCATAATAAAATACTTGGAACTCTTTTAACCATCTTTTGATCTTATATTATATATATATATATATATATATATATATATACATACATACATACATACATACATACATACATACATACATACATACATACATACATACATACATACATACATACATATATATAATCTATTTGTTTTCTTATGCGGAACAAATGAATATATATACATATGGATATATATATATGTATGCATGCATACATATATATAAATGCTTATATACATACATGAATATACATGCACACACACACACACATACACACACACACATACATACATACATACATACATACATACATACATACATATATATATATATATATGTATGTCTATGTGAAGGCGCGTAGCTGAGTGGTTAGAGAATTGGATATGCAAGCGTGAGGTTGTGAGTTCGATTCCCGGACAGGGTGATGTGTTATGTCCTTAAGCAAGACACTTTATTACACGTTGCTCCTTCTACCTGGAGTTGCGACCGATAGATAGTATTAGCAATTGGAAAGACCAACGGAAACATTATTTCCTCGGTCCGATTTGACGAAAATCGATCGAAAATATATATATATATATATATATGGAAAGTTATATTTAAATTGTTGGGTTAACAACGAGTAAATATTTATAACTGATATAAAAGCACTCAACAAGTATTTGGAGTATATTTATGATATTAAATAAATGGAAACTATATTTATAAAACCATATTTATTTCATTATATATATTTCAGGGATATCATATTAACAATATGTTATGCCTTCATCAGACAAAATACAATATAAACAGTCTTATAAATAAATAGATATGACATACCTTTCAATCGACTTGCATTTGGGAAGTTTTCTCTCTTTCTTTTTACAACTGTCCACAATATTTTTTACTGCCAAATCAACTTCCCAAATGCAAGTCGATTGAAAGGTATGTCATATCTATTTATTTATAAGACTGTTTATATTGTATTTTGTCTGATGAAGGCATAACATATTGTTAATATGATATCCCTGAAATATATATAATGAAATAAATCTGGTTTTATAAATATAGTTTCCATTTATTTAATATCATATATATATATATATATATATATATATATATATATATATATATATATATATATATATATATATATATATTATAATTATTATTATTGAATAATGATTAACAAACCATATAACTCATTGTTTATATAAATATATATATATATATTATACGTTTCATATATATATATATATATATATATATATATATATATATATATATATATATATATATATATATATATATTATAATTATTATTATTGAATGATGATTAACAAACCATATAACTCATTGTTTATATATATATATATATATATATATATATATATATATATATATATATTATTCGAAATGTTAGCAAATGAAAAATATTCTCATAATCAAAATATATACTTTATTATAAATATTTCAAAGGTACTGTGTTGTTTTTTCAGTACGTCCTCATCAGACAAAATATATGATTTGATATATGACATACCGCTACGGTCTTGATTATTCAATTCCAGTATATATATATAGAGATAGATAGATAGACAGATAGATATCGTGAATAGGTAAAGCAATTAAGATAAGATTTTAAAAATACCTCAAATACTTCTTGGTCCTGACAGCAATTTCGCCGTAAAAACCAGCTGTGTGTGTGTGTGTGTGTGCGCGCGATCTCTATCCAAAACAATCGTTAGATCGATGTAGGGAGGATGAGAGAGAAATGTGAAAACATATAAGTACCTTGTGTTGTTTTCCTTTGTATTTCTGACAGTAAAAACTCCGAAAGGAAGGCCTGGTTGTAGGTTGTAAAGTACCTACAACCACTGTTACATCCGCTCAACTGTTATGTAACTTCCTTCACACAAACAACCCTCTTAGAAGAGACACAAAACTATGTCTGAGAGTGTGTATATACATATATGTGTGTGTACGTCTGTGTGTATGTATACGTCTGTTTGTGTGTGTGTGTATGTATACGTCTGTTTGTGTGTGTGTATGTATACGTTTGTTTGTGTGTGTGTGTATGTATACGTCTGTTTGTGTGTGTGTATGTATACGTCTGTTTGTGTGTGTGTGTGTATGTATACGTCTGTTTGTGTGTGTGTATGTATACGGCTGTTTGTGTGTGTGTCTATGTATACGTCTGTTTGTGTATGTGTGTATGTATACGTCTGTTTGTGTGTGTGTATGTATACGTCTGTTTGTGTGTGTGTATGTATACGTCTGTTTGTGTGTGTCTATGTATACGTCTGTTTGTGTGTGTATGTATACGTCTGTTTGTGTGTGTGTATGTATACGTCTGTTTGTGTGTGTGTATGTATACGTCTGTTTGTGTGTGTGTGTATGTATACGTCTGTTTGTGAGTGTGTATGTATACGGCTGTCTGTGTGTCTGTGTGTATGTATACGTCTGTTTGTGTGTGTGTATGTATGCGTCTGTTTGTGTGTGTATGTATACGTCTGTTTGTGAGTGTGTATCTATATGTCTGTTTGTGAGTGTGTATGTATACGTCTGTCTGTGTGTGTCTATGTATACGTCTGTTTGTGTGTGTGTATGTATACGTCTGTTTGTGAGTGTGTATGTATACGTCTGTGTGTGTGTGTGTGTGTGTGTGTGTGTGTGTGCTCCCCTTTCTCAAGTTACAGTTCCTTTCAGTGGCGGGGAACCACCTTATGTACTCCGTCGTTTACGTAAAAGTTGGACAAACTTGTGATTTTCCTGTCGCAAATTTATCAGAGGTACACCGTGGTAGATTTGGTAAGGCCCATCTCTCTCTCACACACACACTCCCTCTCTCTCTCATCCCTCTCTCTCTCACACACACTCCC
>OZ024743.1:53020244-53057744 GCA_964016885.1 Eledone cirrhosa | reverse complement strand
TATATATATATATACAGGAAAATAGTCAGAACCCCGACGGCAGAGCTCAAGCCGTTTCGACAGCTGTTTCTGGACTAAGAAATATTCATTAAAAAATGTTTTTAGTCCAGAAATGGCTGTCGAAACGGCTTGAGCTCTGCCGTCGGGGTTCTGACTCTTTTCCTATCATCCACTCTACTACCCAAAGTATTGTGTACTTTGGTGCGTTATGGTCCACCTGGTTCCTTACCACGCTTCCTTCGCTATATATATATATATATATGTATATATATATATATATATATATATATATATATATATATGTATATGTATATATGTATATATATATATATATATATATATATATATATATATATATATATATATATATGTATGTATGTATGTATATATATATATATATATGTATGTATATATATATATATATATATATATATATATATATATATATATATATATATATATATATATATATATATATATATATATATATATATATATACAAATATAATTCAGCGCCAATCGTATTTCGGCTGGTAGAAAAAGCGAAACGAAACGCAAAATCGTAGAAATGCTGGCAAGCGCTCAATAGTTAAGAAAGCTAGAGCTAAACAATATGTTAAAACGCCATACAAACTGAAAAAATGGTTAAGCGAAAAAACAAATCAAGCTAAACAGGTCAAACAAATGTAGGTATATATATATATATATATACGAGTGTGACTAAATGAGGGAGTGTACATATATATTGCTATCACACGACATCGCTGTGTGTCTCTCTAAAGTCTTTCTATTTCTATATAAGTGAGTGGGTGTGTCTCGGTGTTTGGGTGTATGTGTGTATGTCTGCATGTGTGTACGGGTGTACGTGTGTATGTTTTCTTGTTTTGTAAGTGTTTCATAAGTTTGTGTAATAAATACATTAAACTTACTTTGCTATAAATTGTGACTTTTCAAAGAAGTTTCGCTTATCAAACATTATACACAGTCACAATTAATAACAAGTATATATATATATATATATATATATATATATATAAACAGAAATTTTCACCAGTTGCCCACACATGAAATCACACTTGCTTTCCAGCTCATATAAACTTAACTCACTTTCATATACTTATCCTCCATAAACTCTTGTTCTTCACTTTCCTTAAATTATCCTCTTTACAAACTTCTTTTTCTGATTTACTTTCAATTTTAATTTTATTTTTTATTTTATTTTTATTTTTACTTCACATCCACCAGTGAACCCCCCCCCCTACTTTTTGATTCACTTACCTAATATCTTCACATTCCACATTTTACTTCCCCATTTTCTTTCACTACCTGATACCACATGTCACTTGTGTGAAGCCATGATCGATTATCACTGATCTCATTAGGTGGAAATGAATTGTCTTCAAATTCTTGATATGAGGGAGAAAAATAACGATGTTCTCTCACAGAATTCATTCCCTCATATTATGTGAGAGAACATCGTTATTCTTCTCCCTCATATCAAGAATTTGAAGACAATTCATTTTCACCTGATGAGATCAGTGATAATCGATCATGGCTTCACAATCGATCTATCTCTTATTGAAACATGTGTTGTGATTAAATGATTGGAATTTTACCTTGCCTTCGGATTTTCATTTTGATATATATATATATGTATGTATGTATGTATGTATGTATGTATGTATGTATGTATATGCAACCCTGATGGTATCCAATGATGTTGACTTGTTCTTCTTTTTGGTAAATATCATCTTGTTTAAGAGAGTGGGACTGGCTTTGTGCAGTGCCTTTGCTCACTATAAAAGCTTCACGGCACAGGCATTGTTTTATATCTGGAGATCTCTCTGCACTTGTCGTCACATGGTACCATGGGCCCAGCACTATGTGTCAATAATTGTCACAAGTGTAGTGTTTGTACCAGAGTTTTCAAGTCGCTGGCTGGACTAAAAAGACACACTCGTTCAGCGCATCGGTAGGGGTTCTCCTACATGGATATAAAGTAGTGGCCGTACTCGAAAACGAGTTGGCAGCCACCATGTATATATATATATATATATATATATATATATATATATATATATATATATATGTTTCTACTTTTGGCACAGGGCCAGCAAATACCCAATACATTACTGGTAATTTATTTATCGACCCCGTAAGGATGAAAGGCAAAGTTGAACTCGGCGGCATTTCAACTCAGAATGGAAAGGGCCGTAACTCCATGCGTCAAAGCATGACATCCGACCCTCTACCGATACTGCCAATATGTAATATTATATTAATCCTTACGGGGTCGATAAAATAAAGTACCGGTAATGTACTGGGTAATTGCTGGCCTTGTGCCAAAAATAGAAACAATTATATTATATATATACTATATATATTATATATATATATATATATATATATATAAATTGAAACAAAATGAAAACGAAATTTCATTTCTCACTCTTAGTATGGCACTTACTTAAATGCAAGTATGCATGTATACGTACATACATATATGTATACAGACGTACAGTAGCACGCACATATATATATATATATATACATATATATATACATATGCATACAGGTACACATACATATATGCACGTATCAGTTTAGCGGCGCTAACGTCGCTTTGTTCGTTTGTAAACAAACTGAACAGCCTGAATTTATGCCATACGGTGTTAAGGCAACCACGTCACCTTTTTGTTCAACACTGACACAGGAACGATGTACTAGTTTCAAGCTTGTTAGCTATCATCAGCACCGTTTACCCATCTGCCAGATAGTTGAACGTTCGAAAGTATATACTTTCCTTATGAAAATTAACGGCTGAGCAGCCTAATTTGCATATTGAGTGAGTTAAATCGGTCAGGCATACCGAAAACGATAAATTGAAACAAAATGAAAACGAAATTTCATTTCTCACTCTTAGTATGGCACTTACTTAAATGCAAGTATGCATGTATACGTACATACATATATGTATACAGACGTACAGTAGCACGCACATATATATATATATATATACATATATATATACATATGCATACAGGTACACATACATATATGCACGTATCAGTTTAGCGGCGCTAACGTCGCTTTGTTCGTTTGTAAACAAACTGAACAGCCTGAATTTATGCCATACGGTGTTAAGGCAACCACGTCACCTTTTTGTTCAACACTGACACAGGAACGATGTACTAGTTTCAAGCTTGTTAGCTATCATCAGCACCGTTTACCCATCTGCCAGATAGTTGAACGTTCGAAAGTATATACTTTCCTTATGAAAATTAACGGCTGAGCAGCCTAATTTGCATATTGAGTGAGTTAAATCGGTCAGGCATACCGAAAACGATAAATTGAAACAAAATGAAAACGAAATTTCATTTCTCACTCTTAGTATGGCACTTACTTAAATGCAAGTATGCATGTATACGTACATACATATATGTATACAGACGTACAGTAGCACGCACATATATATATATATATATACATATGCATACAGGTACACATACATATATGCACGTATCAGTTTAGCGGCGCTAACGTCGCTTTGTTCGTTTGTAAACAAACTGAACAGCCTGAATTTATGCCATACGGTGTTAAGGCAACCACGTCACCTTTTTGTTCAACACTGACACAGGAACGATGTACTAGTTTCAAGCTTGTTAGCTATCATCAGCACCGTTTACCCATCTGCCAGATAGTTGAACGTTCGAAAGTATATACTTTCCTTATGAAAATTAACGGCTGAGCAGCCTAATTTGCATATTGAGTGAGTTAAATCGGTCAGGCATACCGAAAACGATAAATTGAAACAAAATGAAAACGAAATTTCATTTCTCACTCTTAGTATGGCACTTACTTAAATGCAAGTATGCATGTATACGTACATACATATATGTATACAGACGTACAGTAGCACGCACATATATATATATATATATACATATATATATACATATGCATACAGGTACACATACATATATGCACGTATCAGTTTAGCGGCGCTAACGTCGCTTTGTTCGTTTGTAAACAAACTGAACAGCCTGAATTTATGCCATACGGTGTTAAGGCAACCACGTCACCTTTTTGTTCAACACTGACACAGGAACGATGTACTAGTTTCAAGCTTGTTAGCTATCATCAGCACCGTTTACCCATCTGCCAGATAGTTGAACGTTCGAAAGTATATACTTTCCTTATGAAAATTAACGGCTGAGCAGCCTAATTTGCATATTGAGTGAGTTAAATCGGTCAGGCATACCGAAAACGATAAATTGAAACAAAATGAAAACGAAATTTCATTTCTCACTCTTAGTATGGCACTTACTTAAATGCAAGTATGCATGTATACGTACATACATATATGTATACAGACGTACAGTAGCACGCACATATATATATATATATATACATATATATATACATATGCATACAGGTACACATACATATATGCACGTATCAGTTTAGCGGCGCTAACGTCGCTTTGTTCGTTTGTAAACAAACTGAACAGCCTGAATTTATGCCATACGGTGTTAAGGCAACCACGTCACCTTTTTTTTCCTTATACTTTCACTCGTGTAGGACACCTCGTTTTTATTTCATTTTGTAAAAAAACCTCACTTTCTAATATATATATATATATGATGTGTATGTGTGTGTGTATGTGTATATAAATATATATATATATATATATATATATACATATATATATGGAGGCCCGTAAGGACTATCGATTTATTTTTGAGACTCGAAACCGTACGGTAAAGGTAACCATAGCAGGTACAGTGAATTTTTTAAAATTTATTTTAAAACTTTTTCTTATTTGCTAAACCCTGATTATATATGTTCTGGCTCGTTAATTTATTAACCTGCCATAGAACCACATTGGCATATGGTTGGATAATACATGTGTCCCTATATGTATTTTGCGTGTAGGGATATATACTTTATTATTATTAATCGCCCCCTGGTCGAGATAACATTTGGTTGTTTTGACTGCTGTTATTTATAGTGATAGTAGATTGACCTCTCCGCCTCTGCCTTCTATCTTTGCACACGGCACTGGACAGAATTGCTTCCACATCATTCATTCTCATCTCGGGAACAATTTTGAATAGCGCCAGTTCGTAATTCGAACTCGGGAATTTTATATTCTCCGAGTGAAAAGAACCTTCTGATGAGAGTTTTTCTTTTCAATGGAGGCCCGTAAGGACTATCCATTTATTTTTGAGACTCGAAACCGTACGGTAAAGGTAACCATAGCAGGTACAGTGAATTTTTAAAAATTTATTTTAAAGCGGTACTGAGTTAAGTTTAACAGTACGTCCTCATCAGATAAAATAGGATGATGCATGACATACCCTGACATAGTAGATGGTTAAGATTCAGTCATGGTAGTGATTAACTTATGACAAAACTCAATATTTATACCCTAATATTGAGAACATGAGATAACATAATACAAACAATAGAGAGGGTGCGTGTAATACAGTTTAAAAAATACATGGTATCAATTTAACAGTTAAAAAAATTTTTTTTTTTAAAACTTCTGAAGAAAGATGAGGGAAAGGAAAGCATAGAGGAAGAAACAGCTGATGTGATAATATATTTAATAGGTGGCTCGAAAAAACAAATGAAAGATGATTAAAGAGAGAGAGAGAGACAAAGGGGAGTAATTTATGTTCAAGTTTATATACAATTTTCCATATACCCAAATTAATATAGATGGCCGTTAATATTCAAAATATTTAATCTAAGTTATTTCAGAGTAATGAATAATATTTTAGGTTTTAAAAGTTAATAGGTATTTGTATTAATATAATTATGTTTAATTTTTAAAATTCAAATTTTATGAAAACAAATTTAAAGGATTTACGAAACACGAGAAAGAAAATATATAATGCTTTTATACCCTCACGAAGGTAATCTTTACCAAAATTATTTATAATATTGACAACAGTTTATATAATACAATTCATAAAATAATTCTAGTTATAATTATTAAAGAATTTATTGTTAAATAGTTTGAGTGCCTAAAAGATCAACCGGCCTTATAACTAAACTTAAAGAGGTCTGAATTTTTAATTATATATATGTGTTGATCAAACAATATACAAGGATTATAGTTTATTATTTGTTTATAATTGAGGTGAAACCTTTCAAATATAATATAATACAATAATACAATATAGTAAATAAGTTACTGAAAATATTGTTCACAAAATATATATAGTTAAAAAAATTTATGTTTTATATCAATTATTTTCATTTAGTTGATATACACTATAAACATATAAGTAAAAATTACATGAGTCCTAATGATAGGGACTAGATACAAAGTAAATATACAAATGAAAAATAATGAATTGTTTGCGAAACTTACATATGCCCAATATTAAAAATAGGCGAAAGGCCTTCAAGTGTTTTTCATAAACATCCCGTATATAATTCAACATACATTACGTATATTTATATGTATACTGCTATGTAGGAACACCAATACAAATTTATATATATATATATATATATACCACGATAAATTAACGGAGGCATAGGCCCTCGCCATTCCCTGTAAATAATGTGCTCAAAGGAGAAGAATTCCTGAGCTCTTTAAAATACAATATGTTGAAAAGGTAACACACCAGTGAGAGGTATACAGTGCGCTATAGTTATAGAGGTATTTATTTACGCTTTAATTTATATTTTTAATTATCGTGTCTATAGTCTGCCTTTCATAGGTTATAGATTCCATACACTGGTGGTTTTTCCCCTGTTTTATTGATAGCGCACTATATATCTCTCTCTGGTGTGTTACCTTTTCAACATATTGTATTTTAAAGAGCTCAGGATTTCTTCTCCTTTGAGCACATTATTTACAGGGAATCGCGAGGGCCTATGCCTCCGTTAATTTATCGTGATATTTCGCTCCTAATAACAGTCTTTCCTACATCTGTTTGGTTGAGCACACTTCTCTGAGTGGCTTTGGGCCTCCCTGTCTAGCAGTTCGTCCCTCAGAGGTCACTGGTTCACTGCCCTTAGACACGCTGTGACTTCTCTCTCCCACGTGTAGCTGGAGAGTCACTTTTAAAATTCTCTTAGTGTTGTCTGAAATGTATAGCCTTACACACGCTGATGAACCGAGGCTAACCCATTTCTTTCAACAAATTACTGGTGAAACATATCTTTGGATTAGTATCTTTGGATTTGTATGTGTGTTATATAGTTATAGAGGCATTTATTTACGCTTTAATTTATATTTTTAATTATCGTGTCTATAGTCTGCCTTTCATAGGTTATAGATTCCATACACTGGTGGTTTTTCCCCTGTTTTATTGATAGCGCACTGTATACCTCTCTCTGGTGTGTTACCTTTTCAACATATTGTATATATATATATATATATATATATACATATATATTAACCCACCAATCAAAACAAACTTCACTGACCACCATAGGAACATCAGACTTTCTCATACGGTATGTATATTCATTTTTCCATTGCCATTACAAGGGGTCTGACGAGCCGCGGATTACAGAATCGGGTTAGATCGATACAGATCGAACCTTGAGCTGATCAGTGGCAAAACACGCGTCACCAACCAATAAACGTAATAAAGGAGTAACCAATCGTCCTTGTTATTTTATTTCCCTATAATACACTCTGTCTAGCTTGACACCTCGACACTGAAGTGAACCTCAACATCCAGTGCTCACCCGGGTGAACCTACAGTAACTCTAAGTTACACTCCCTGGATATATATATATATATATATATATATATATATATAACGAAGGAGTTGTGGTAAGGAACCAGATGGACCATAACGCACCAGAGTACTCAATACTTAGGGTAGTAGAGTGGGTAATAGGAGAAAGTATGACCCCCCACTTGGGGTCATACTTTCTCCTATATATATATATATATATATATATATATATATATATATATATATATATATATATATATATATATATCGGCCTCCCGGCCTTTTCCCCAGTCTGTACTGTGCTCAAATATATTCATAAGGCACCTATTGTCATCTATCGTAATACCCATATCCTTAGAATAAAAGATGTTAAAAGGTATTTAAATATTATATTTATTTAAAATATATAAATAGAGGAAGTAATAAAGAAAATAATAGAAAAATGTTTTCTACAAAAATGTATTCTACGAAAATTAGAACCTCAGTTTATAGAATGTTTTAACTGTTTTCTTTGAAGTATATAAGAAGAGTTTGTGGGGCCTTCCTATTCTGTAACAACCTATATATCATGTGAGAAACAGCCCTCTTCTAGATGGAGACCAACAACCTGTATAGTTGGACCTTGGGACTTGTTAATGGTCATTATGTAACTGAGTCTCATTGGGAATAGCAATTATTTAAAACAAAAGGGGGACATCTGTTGGTATTTTCGGTATTTTAGGACATATGTTGGTATTGGCGGTATACTAGGACATCAGTTGGTATTATGGGTATACTAGGACATCTGTTGGTATTGGCGGTATATTAGGACATATGTTGGTATTATCGGTATACTAGGACATCTGATGGTATTGTCAGTATACTAGGACATCTGTTGATATTAGCAGTCTACTAGGACATCTGTTGGTATTAGTGGTATACTAAGTATAAATACGATGTCTCCCTTACTACATCCAGTGAGGATATTGGCTTCGATAGTGTGAGGCTGTAGTTCAGTCACAACCATACATGTCCCATTGCACAAACTTGACTGGTCTAGTTTTCTGAGAAGCATGATGACTGTCCCCTTCTTGTGTGGCAGCATACCAGATGGTTCCAGACCTTCTTCAATAGTGTGGCAACATACAAGACAGTTCCAGACAGCATACCAGACAGTTCCAGACAGTTCAAGACAACATACCAGACAGTTCCAGACTGTTGAGAAATTTAACGGATAATGGACAGCTTTGTCCTCGTCGACAACTTTGAAAGATTTATAGCTCTGGTTACCTCCAGGGATCATTTGTGAGAGATCTTTGTTGGTGGCATTCACTGTGCTGTTTAAGAAGGCAAGGATTGCTCTTTTATACAGCTAATCCTCGTTGGATTGGTTGTTCAAAACATCTTTCAGTATCAAGGAATTGTTTTTCTATAAATATAAACGGCTGAGAGGAGCTTATCTGTGACTCCGAGTTGCCCTTCCCTTCTCGCCTGTTATTCTCACTGAAGAAACCTCCCAGGCTGGGAAAACCCGAGAATTCACCCCGCCTAACCAATTCCAATTTTTGGAAAAGAAGGCGAATGCAAGTATGTCGGAGGTCAAATTAGTTGAAAATACATGAAAAAGCTTGGGAAAAAAATTGATTTCGCGGTCCCCAGCAGGTGCTTTTCTATAAATTTAAAAGGCTGGGAGGTGCTTAACTGTAACTCCGAGTGTCCCCCCCCCCCTTCCCGCCTCCGTTTCCGGAAAATGGAGTCGTTAGCAAGTGATTCAGATGTCAGATCAGTCGACACTGAAGAAATGTCCGAGGCTGGGAAGACCAAAATCCAAAGAGCACTCTATAAAAGTTTTATATATGCAAAAAACAAAATGGTAAAAGTACATTAGTCGATCACACTATAATTCTATTTTGAAATCCACTGAAAAGAAAGCGGACAACCTATGGGAGCTCTGCTACTATCAGAATATAAACCGAAATCAAACACAGATTCCGCTTTCACCCTTAACGGGATCTTCAGAAGATCCCGTTAAGAGTGAAAACAGCGATTCTTTTCTTAAAGTTTAATCTGTTATTTTAATAAATATTTGGTCTAGGGTTCTTATATATTTGATATATATTTATCCTTATCGAGCCCTCTTTGGATTTTAGTCTTCAAATTTATTATTATTACTATATATATATATATATATATAGACTCTAGAGCGAATTTACGGACCTCCACGGCGAAATATACCGCGACGATACACTTCTATTAGTCAAGAATATGAACAAACAAAACCTAGAAAGGCGACGTAAAAACATTAGGAAACTTTTCTTAGAACTAGGGCTTAATATTACCTTTGAACACAATCTTAAGGTGGTCAACTTCTTGGATGTCACCTTCAACCTTAATAACGGTAATATAGAGCCATTTCACAAACTTAATGAAAATCTTAAGTACGTTAATGTAAAATCGAACCATCCTCATTCCATTATTAAATCTATCCCTAAAAATATATCCATAAGGATCTCCCGACTGTCGTCTAATTTGCAGACCTTCAACGAGCATGCTGAATATTATAATGACGCACTTAGAAAAGCTGGTTACTGCGAGAAAATTGAATATCTAGACGATAACCACATAAGTACTATGAATAAAACACATCTAAGTCGAACTAGTATTGCACCACACACACACATCAATAGGCATACTAACAGGTGCAAACCAGCAAATAGAGTCAGACGTAGAGAGTACATATGGTATAACCCCGTGTACAATTCTTCTATTAGCACTAAGATTATCTCACAATTCTATACAATAATCAATAAACACTTTACAACTTCACATAAATACTATAAAATCTTTAACTCGCGCACCATTAGACTCTCATACTCCACTGCACCTAACATAGAACAACTAATTAGAAAACTCAACTCAGCAATACTGAATAAGTACATCCCTAATGACTCAGCGCACCAGCATAGCAACATGCAACGCACTAACACGCAACCACAACCCCACCAAACAATCCAGGATTCTACTGCAAAACATAAAAATAGTTGTAACTGCACCAAACCAGGTACGTGCCCACTGAATAACCAGTGCCTAGCACGCAATATTGTCTACCGGTGTACAATAAATTCCGGGACCAACAAATGGTATTACGTCGGATGTACCGCAACTTCTTTCAAGGGTCGCCTATACCAACATCGATCTTCGATCAGGCACGAGAAAATGCGCTCCGTAACAACCCTCGCCGATAAAGCCTGGCAGCTTCGGAGGAACAATCAAGCGTTCTCCCTTGATTGGCAAATTATTGCAGCTGCGCCTGCATATCAGCAAAATCATCGATTCTGCAAGTTATGCAATTTAGAGATATACTGCATTTTAACGTCGGTAAACAAACTTTTGAACAGCAAAATTGAACGTTCTCTATACTGTAACCATCGTTTGAAAACGACTTTTTCTTTTTTTAAATGCTTATAATGTTACCTTTTTACACCAACGTTTTACGCAAATTTCTGTCTTATATGTTTATACACTAGATATGGCTTTCTATAATAATAGTACTAAACACTGTTTTTCTGGACCCCTTTAGAAATAACCTCTACTATAATAGCCCTAATAACTTGTCTATGACATTGTACCACTTTGACCCCTCTAACTAAATTTTGTCCGAACAGCACCACTAGAAGAATCTACTTCCCAACCAACCTTAGCACGCCTCATTAAGCTAACTGCTGCCAAAACATTCTCTCTTCACAATCTCTACTAGTCTGACAGTCTTAAACCCTAAGACTCCCTCCACCTTACTCACTTCCCTCTTCCCCTTCTCTTCCTACCTCCTTCTTTATCTTTTATCTAGTGTATAAAATATTTTCATATCATTCTAATACAAAGGTCTGATGACATGGTGTGTTGGCTTACAGTGTACTTTCGGTTTTTGATAATATTTGTGTATTATTCAAATAGCGAGGTATAGGTAACTCATACACTATAGAAACAATTGTTACCTAATAAATTCTATATACCCGCATTTCCATTTCGTAAATTTTTTCTATATATATATATATATATATATATATATATATATATATATATATATATATATATATTAGAAATGAGGTTTTTTTTACAAAATGAAAAATAACCGAGTGAAAGTATAAAGAAAAAAAGATGAAATCGAAAATGCAACTGGAGTCTTATTTTTTAAAAAAAATATATATTTATTTGGTTCCTTTACCGGTTTCGCAGTTCTTCTGCTTTTCAAAAGTAGAGTTGAGATGGAGGGTCTGTGGTTTTTCTCACACACACACACACACACACATATATATATATATATATATATATATATATATATATATATATATATATATATAATTATTAGGGTAAATATTGATGCAATTCAATTCAAGCACTCAACGTTCTTTTTCCACATAGGAGTGACGGAGTAAATATCGAATAAGGAAAAGCGAAGTAGTTTCAGATGTTCAAGTCCTTTAATAATAAATATTTAAAGGGCTTGAACATCTGAAACTACTTCGCTTTTCCTTATTATATATATATATATATATATATATATATATATATATATATATATATATATATATATATATATATATATATATATATATATATATATATATGTATGTATATATATATACAGACAGTGGCGGACTGGCCAGGTTACCCAATGGCAATTGGGCGCCAGGGCCCAAAATAAATAAAACAATTAAGCAAAGCAATTGGTCAACCAATTCCCCAGGGAATTACTAGAAACCAAAATACACGTTAGTGCAAATAGCTTGAATCAGTCGTTGTACATTGTACTAAATCTAAAGCTTAGTGTATTCATTCGTGCATGCAAACATACATATATATACACAGGCACACGCATATATATATAGGTCACGGGGGTAGCCATGGGCACAAGAATGGGCCCGAACTATGCCAACCTTTTTGTTGGCCATGTTGAGGCCCAAATCTTTGCCCAGTACACCGGCCCCACGCCCGAACTGTACGGTCGTTACATTGACGACTGTATCGGAGCCACGACCCTCACCTGAGTACAGCTCGACTCCTTTCTCTCCTTCTTCTGCTCCTTCCACCCCTCCCTCCACTTCACCACCTCTATCTCCACCACCCACGTCCACTTCTTGGACATCTCCGTCGCCTTCGACCCCTCCCACCACTCCCTCGTCACCTCCGCCTTCTTCAAACCCACCGACTCCCACTCTTACCTCGACTTCACCTCTTCCCACCCCACCCACACTAAACTCTCCATTCCCTACTCCCAACTTCTCAGGATCCACCGCCTCTGTAGCCGAGATGCTGACTTCGAGTCCCAAGCCCTTTCCCTAGTCAACCATTTCATCCGCAGAGGTTACTCCCCCTCTCTCGTCCACATGGCTCTCACCCGCGCCCGTGCTATCCCCCGCTCCACCACCCTCACCCCACGCCACCGCACACCCACCCACCGTCTCGCCTTCCCCATCACCTACCACCCCTCCACCTTACCCCTCCACCGCACCATCCGCCGCCTCTTCCGACGCCTCCAGTCCGACCCCTCCACCTCCCACATCTTCCCAACCCCACCACTCCCCTCCTTCAAACGCGCACGCAATCTCCGCACCCTCCTCGTCCACAGCTCCCTACCCCCCAACCCACGCTCCGGTTCCCCCCCCCCGGTTCCTTCCCCTGTTCTAGGCCCCGCTGCAACACCTGTCCCCACATCACCAACACCACCACCTTCCAGGGTGCCAACGGCCACCCTCTCTCGGTCCGGCATGCCTTCCGCTGCACCTCCTCCAACCTAGTCTACGGACTTCGTTGCACGGAGTGCAGCGCGACTTATGTCGGACAGACGAGACGTCGCCTGGCGGACCGAGTCACGGAGCACCTCCGGGATATTCGTCTCGGGGGCAGTTCCCCCATCGCCCGCCACTTTGGTGGCCCTGGACACTCCGCACGCCATCTCACAGTCTGTGGCCTACTCCAGTGCCACGGAACACCCGCCCATCGCCTTACGGTCGAACAACGTACTATCTTCATCTTACAGACCCACACTCCCCCCGGCCTGAACTCCCCCACCCTTATTCCTTTAGCGTTCGACCGCCCCCCTCCCCCCACACTTATCCCCCACTAACACCACTAACACAGCCCTCCTTTTCACCGCCCACCCCACACTAACAATACTAACACCTCCACTCCACCCCTCATCTGACCACCCTTCCCCAACTAACATACTAACATCCCTTCCCTCCCCTCTTTTACTCCTCCCCCTCCTTATCACACGCACACACACACCCACTTACACCACCCACCCCCACGCAACTAACATCACTAACACCCTCCAACCCCACGCACACGTACCCACACACACACCAGTACACCACACTCCCTCCATAGAACCACACACACTCTTCTCTCCCCGCTCCACACTCACTCATCCCACTAACACCCCTACTAATACACACACACACACACACACACACCCTCCTCACTCCAACTCTCACACCTACCCATCCCCGCCTCCCTACCATTCCGCCGACTGCTGCTATGCCCTTCCGACCACTGTCTCAGCACCAACTGACCACAGCACTCCCACTGCTGACCACTTCCTGTTGCGCGCGCACCCCACATCTCTCCTCTTCCGACCACCGCTTCTTGGATTACCCACACGCGATATTGACTTCTAACCAAAATCTCCAAACATCCGTGTAACTTACCAACTTTTCAACCATCCTCTTACACCATCACCTATATAACTCACCCACACACACACCCAAAAAAAATTTTTTATCCACACGCCACCCACACCCACAACACGCTTAAACCACACACACGTGCTTCCCACCACATATTTACACCCTCAGCCTCCTGATTCCTCTCCCCCCACCCCCTATCCACACACGCACAGACCCTCCGACCCACAAAAACACCCCCCACACACACCTTCCTGAACATGCAACCCCGTTCTTCCCCCAACCCTCACTTTCACATACACACACACACACACACACGCACACCTAACCACACACACCACCTTCAGCCCTCCCCGCTCGGACACCCCGTCTCCCTCTCCTCACTCCACCCGCCACCACCCCTACTCACCCCACACCCTTCCACCACCTGTTTACCCCCCTTTTAATTTCAGTTTATTTTGATCATGCCTTTATTTTTAAATTTTCTCATTCCTTGTATTTTGATCATGCTTTATTTTTATTTATTATTTATTATATTTTTGTCTTTATTTGTTAATTTTTCATTCGCACCGTTTCCTTTCGCTATATGTCTCTCCACCACTCCCCTACACACCTTTTGAACTCTGTTCCCACACACTTCTCACCTGAAGAAGGGCTTATGCCCGAAACGTCGTCCCCCACCTACCCCCCACTCTCCTGAGCGTGAATTTAATAAACATTTATCGTACTGCCTCTCTGTTCTGTCCCTGTTCAATTTTTCATTATATATATATATATATATATATACACACCAACTACTGACCAAACAATATTTGGTATCAATGGGTTAAAGACATCTGTCAAATCAATTAGTGGTGAAGGTGGTGAATATATATATATATATATATATATATATAGATAGATAGATAGATAGATAGATAGATACACACACATACACACACACACACACATATATATATATATATATATATATATATATATAGAGAGAGAGAGAGAGAGAGAGAGAGAGAGAGAGAGAGAGAGAGAAAGACCAAGGTCATTATTGAAAGTCTCTAGATTTTGAAAGTAGGTTTATAAGTATAAATTTCATGCGATTTCCGTAGTTGTCTCTGTGGCCTAGCACTAGGTACTGGAGACGGTGGAGATCCCAGCCTTGGGTTCAATCCTGGTAAACAGGTACATGTGCCCTTTTTCAGCTTTTATTTTACAACCAATAGAAAAAATCTGAAAAAGGTTTACCGGGAACCCTACTCCCGACCAGGATCGAACTTCAGACCAGATTCTCCACCGTCTATGATTCCTCCAACTAGGCCACCGAGACACCTACAAAAGTATAATGAAAATTGAAAATTATAAACCTACTCCGATTTAGAAGTCCACCTTAAGTAGGAGCAATAACTTTAAGAAAGACATGAACGACAGCACAACACTTTGTTTTGAAAATTTTGAAAGTAGGTTTATATGTATGAATTTTCATAAGACTTTCGTAGTTGTCTCTGTGGCCTAGCGGTAGGTACTAGAGACAGTGGAGATCTTTGTCTTGGGTTCAATCCTGGTCAACAGGTGCATGTAACCTTTTCAGTTTTTATTTTACAACCAATAGAAAAAAACTGAAAAGGTTTACCGGGAACCCTACTCCTTATGTATTTTTCGAAAATGTTATTTATTCATTATAAAAATTAAATAATTGTTTCTACTTTTGGCACCAGGCCAGCAATTATCCCAGTGCATTACTGGTACTTTATTTTATCGACCCCGTAAGGATGAAAGGCAAAGTTAACCTTGGCGGGATTTGAACTCAGATCATAAAAGGAGGCAACTCTATGCTTCAAAGCAAGGTGCCAGACCCTCTACCGATACTGCCAATCCACCGCCCTTTATAAAAATTAAATAATATCATTCTATATGTAGGTGGGCCCCCTGATCCCCTGTCAAGCAATATGTTTAGTCCCAGTCCGCCACTGTATATATATATATATATATATATATATATATCATCATCATCATCATCATCACCATCTTCATTTAACGATCAGCTTTCCCTGTTAGCAAGGGTTGGACTATACATATATATATATATACATAAAAATGTTATCGATATTCCTCTATGAGGAACAGTCAGATAAATTTACCTAGTCTTTCCTCTTAGTTCGTAGAAATTAACTAGACAAATAATCAATTAAACGGAGCCAAGTCTAAAATGTAAGTTTGAAGAAAAAAATAGATAAACGTTACCAATATATATATATATATATATATATATATATATATATATATATATATATAATGAAAAATTGAACAGGGACAGAACAGAGAGGCAGTACGACAAATGTTTATTAAATTCACGCTCAGGAGAGTGGGGGGTAGGTGGAGGACGACGTTTCGGGCATAAGCCCTTCTTCAGGTGAGAGTTCAAAAGGTGTGTAGGGGAGTGGTGGAGAGACATATAGCGAAAGGAAACGGTGCGAATGAAAAATTAACAAATAAAGACAAAAATATAACAAATAATAAATAAAAATAAAGCATGATCAAAATACAAGGAATGAGAACATTTAAAAATAAAGGCATGATCAAAATAAACTGAAATTAAAAGGGGGGTAAACAGGTGGTGGAAGGGTGTGGGGTGAGTAGAGGTGGAGGCGGGTGGAGTGAGGAGAGGGAGACGGGGTGTCCGAGCGGGGAGGGCTGAAGGTGGTGTGTGTGGTTAGGTGTGCGTGTGTGTGTGTGTGTGTGTATGTGAAAGTGAGGGTTGGGGGAAGAACGGGGTTGCATGTTCAGGAAGGTGTGTGTGGGGGGTGTTTTTGTGTGTCGGAGGGTCTGTGCGTGTGTGGATAGGGGGGTGGGGGGAGAGGAATCAGGGGGCTGAGGGTGTAAATATGTGGTGGGAAGCACGTGTGTGTGGTTTAAGCGTGTTGTGGGTGTGGGTGGCGTGTGGATAAAAAAAATTGTTTTGGGATGTGTGTGTGGGTGAGTTATATAGGTGATGGTGTTAGAGGATGGTTGAAAAGTGGTAAGTTACACGGATGTATGGAGATTTTGGTTAGAAGTCAATATCGCGTGTGGGTAATCCAAGAAGCGGTGGTCGGAAGAGGAGAGATGTGGGGTGCGCGCGCAACAGGAAGTGGTCAGCAGTGGGAGTGCTGTGGTCAGTTGGTGCTGAGACAGTGGTCGGAAGGGCATAGCAGCAGTCGGCGGAATGGTAGGGAGGCGAGGATGGGTAGGTGTGAGAGTTGGAGTGAGGAGGGTGTGTGTGTGTGTGTGTATTAGTAGGGGTGTTAGTGGGATGAGTGAGTGTGGAGTGGGGAGAGAAGGGTGTGTGTGGTTCTATGGAGGGAGTGTGGTGTACTGGTGTGTGTGTAGTTTGGTGAGGAGGTGTTAGTGGGTGTTAGTAGACGGGAGGTGGGGAGGGGTGGAATGCAGGTGTGAGTGGGGGTTAGTGGGGGTAGGGTGTGTAGAGTTGGTGGTGTACGAGGGTGTGTGGGTACGTGTGCGTGGGGTTGGAGGGTGTTAGTGATGTTAGTTGCATGTGGGGTGGGTGGTGTAAGTGTGTGCGTGTGTGCGTGTGATAAGGAGGGGGAGGAGGAGAAGAGGGGAGGGAAGGGATGTTAGTATGTTAGTTGGGGAAGGGTGGAGTGGAGGTGTTAGTATTGTTAGTGTGGGGTGGGCGGTGAAAAGGAGGGCTGTGTTAGTGGTGTTAGTGGGGGATAAGTGGGGGAGGGGGGCGGTCGAACGCTAAAGGAATAAGGGTGGGGAGTTCAGGCCGGGGGGAGTGTGGGTCTGTAAGATGAAGATAGTACGTTGTTCGACCGTGAGGCGATGGGCGGGTGTTCCGTGGCACTGGAGTAGGCCACAGACTGTGAGATGGCGTGCGGAGTGTCCAGGGTCACCAAAGTGGCGGGCGATGGGGGAACTGCCCCCGAGACGAATGTCCCGGAGGTGCTCCGTGACTCGGTCCGCCAGGCGGCGTCCCGTCTGTCCGACATAAGTCGCGCTGCACCTCGTGCAACGAAGTCCGTAGACTAGGTTGGAGGAGGTGCAGCGGAAGGCATGCCGGACCGAGAGAGGGTGGCCGTTGGGACCCTGGAAGGTGGTGGTGTTGGTGATGTGGGGACAGGTGTTGCAGCGGGGTCTAGAACAGGGGAAGGAACCGGGGGGAGGAAACGGAGCGTGGGTTGGGGGGTAGGGAGCTGTGGACGAGGAGGGTGCGGAGATTGCGTGCGCGTTTGAAGGAGGGGAGTGGTGGGGTTGGGAAGATGTGGGAGGAGGAGGGGTCGGACTGGAGGTGTCGGAAGAGGCGGCGGATGGTGCGGTGGAGGAGTAAGGTGGAGGGGTGGTAGGTGATGGGGAAGGGGAGACGGTGGGTGGATGTGCGGTGGCGTGGGGTGAGGGTGGTAGAGCGGGGGATAGCACGGGCGCGGGTGAGAGCGGTGTGGACGAGAGAGGGGGGGGGGGGGGGGGTAACCTCTGCGGATGAAATGGCTGACTAGGGAAAGGGCCTGGGACTCGAAGTCAGCATCTCGGCTACAGAGGCGGCGGATCCTGAGAAGTTGGGAGTAGGGAATGGAGAGTTTAGTGTGGGTGGGGTGGGAAGAGGTGAAGTCGAGGTAAGAGTGGGAGTCGGTGGGTTTGAAGAAGGCGGAGGTGACGAGGGAGTGGTGGGAGGGGTCGAAGGCGACGGAGATGTCCAAGAAGTGGACGTGGGTGGTGGAGATAGAGGTGGTGAAGTGGAGGGAGGGGTGGAAGGAGCAGAAGAAGGAGAGAAAGGAGTCAAGCTGTACTCGGGTGAGGGTCGTGGCTCCGATACAGTCGTCAATGTAACGACCGTACAGTTCGGGCGTGGGGCCGGTGTACTGGGCAAAGATTTGGGCCTCAACATGGCCAACAAAAAGGTTGGCATAGTTCGGGCCCATTCTTGTGCCCATGGCTACCCCCGTGACCTGTTGGTAAAACTCACCCGAGAAGGAGAAACAATTTAGGGTGAGGACCAGCTCGGCGAGGCGAAGGAGTGTGGGGGTGGAGGGAATGGGGGAGGGGCGAAGGTCGAGGTAGTGTTTGAGGGCGCGAAGGCCGTCGGCGTGGGGGATGACGGTATAGAGGGACTTGATGTCTAGGGTGAAGAGGAATGGCTGAGGGCCGGGTAGGTAGGTGAAGGAGCCGAAAAGGCGCAGGGCGTGGTTGGTGTCAGAGTGTAGAGAGAGAGGAAGGGGGAAGAGGTAGGAAGTAGAATGACAAACTGAGGTGGAGGTAGGGGTAGAGGTGGAAGGATTCTTTGGTCAGTTTTGATAGCAGACATCATGTCGTGGAGTGTAGTGAGTTAAAGAGAATTAAATAGATAATAGTGGGAGGGATGGATAGAGAGGGGGAGATATAAAGAGATAAATATATATATATATATATACATATATATATATGTATATATATATACATACACACACACACACACACACACATATATACAGATATATATATACACATATATATATATAAAAAAATAAAAATAAAGATAATAATGACAAAAATAAAAGCAAAGAAGGGGTGAGAAGGAAGAAAAGAAAAGATAGCCAAGAAGGGGGAAGGAAGGAAGAAGACGAAGAAATAGAAGAGGAATGAGGGAGAAGAGGGGGATATATGTATTGGTTTTGTGGGTAATTAAAGGGTCTAGATATAAGAGGGTATAAAGTCTAAGTATATGCAGTTTGTCAGTTGGTAGTAAGAGGTTAAGGGTTCGATTTGTAGTGCGAAAATTTCTCTTTGAGTCTATGGTTACAATAAATTGATCTCTCAATTTTATTGTTGAGTAACCTATTCTTCGAACTTAAGATGTGGAACAGCTCAAGGTCGTATAACCGACAGCTTCTCATACCACTCCCATATGGGGGCGCGTTCGATAATTTTTTCCACTTCAGGGTGTATTGATGGTTACTTTCCCTCAGTTGCCAGGTCTTGTTTGCAAGGGTAGTTACATAACGGTGCTGGGAATGTTTCATTGCGTAACGGTGTGTATACCAACGAGCTTTAAAAGTATTCCCAGTCGCTCCGATGTAATACCATTTCTGGTTGTCTGATTCCACTGTGCATTGGTAAACCAGGTTAGACTGCATACATTCATTTTGTAATGGACAGGTTTCAGGTAGGTGGCAGTTACATTTCTTGTTATGGGCAACTTTGGCATTATTTGTGGGCTGCGATGCCTGAACAAGTGTGTTACGTTTTGTTTGCCTATTAGCGGGTGGTTGTGTATTAGATATTCTGTTGTGTTCGGTGGTAATTGTATTGTTATTGTTGTAAATTTGTGTTTTGGTGTTGTTATGTATCTTTTTAGCGTTAAGCATCTTAATGTGTGCTTCTATATTTGGCGCCGTGGAGTAGGATAGTCTAATAGATTTAGTGTTAAGGATTTTGCTGTATCTATGTGAATCTGGAAAGTGCCTATTTATTATTCTAAAGAAAGTAGAGGGTAGGTTAGTACTAATAGAGGTGTTAAATATGGGGTTATACCAAATATATTTTCTACTGCGTGACTTGTTTGATTTCGATGTTGTATTTCTATTTGCCGTATACTTTGCAGTTCTATGCGTAAATGTGTGTATGCGTGTGTTTCTGAAGTTTGTGTTATGCGTGTTCGTGTGTGCTTCACAGAGGCTTTCATCTATATATTCTACTCTATCTAAGTGGCCTGCCTTGTCTAATGCGGTATTGTAGTATTCTGCATGTTCTTCGAAGATTTGCCGGTTAGATGAGAGGCGGGAGATCCTAAGGGATATGCTGCGTGGAATGGATTTAATTATAACCCCACTATTAGACTTATATGCCCATCCAAATCGGACATCGGGAAAATTAGTAAACATATATTAGACAGAGTGATAGCACAAATGAAGAATAAACTAGTGATTAAACTATGGGGTAACGCTACCGAAACTATTAAATGGTTTAACAATATAGCTAACAAAGAAGTATCTAAATTTATACAATTTGACATTAACGATTATTACTCATCTATATCCCCCAACACCTTGGATAAAGCCTTAGCATTCGCCAAAGCCAATTCTGACATAACAGACGACGAGATAAAAATCATATTAGCTGCTTGGAAAACAATAATTAAATTTGAAAACGCCTATTGGGAACGTAAGGATAGATTAAATAACTTTGACATCACGATGGGGGCTAACGACTCGGGTCAAGTCACAGACTTAGTAGGTATTTACATAGCCCATAGTTTACAAAGCGAGTTTAGCGACCTTCACGGTGGAATCTACAGAGACGACGCCCTTCTCCTAGTTAAGAACCTAAATAACCAGAGCATAGAAAGACTCATTACGAAAATTAGAAAGACTCTCGGAAAACTAGACCTTAGCATAACGTATGAGTATAGCACTAAAACAGTTAACTTTATAGATGTGACGCTTAACCTAAATACGGGACTTATAAGACCTTTTCACAAGATTAATGAAAACTTAGCATACATCAACTGTAACTCAAACCACCTACTATCAATAATTAAATCCATTCCACGCAGCATATCCCTTAGGATCTCCCGCCTCTCATCTAACCGGCAAATCTTCGAAGAACATGCAGAATACTACAATACCGCATTAGACAAGGCAGGCCACTTAGATAGAGTAGAATATATAGATGAAAGCCTCTGTGAAGCACACACGAACACGCATAACACAAACTTCAGAAACACACGCATACACACATTTACGCATAGAACTGCAAAGTATACGGCAAATAGAAATACAACATCGAAATCAAACAAGTCACGCAGTAGAAAATATATTTGGTATAACCCCATATTTAACACCTCTATTAGTACTAACCTACCCTCTACTTTCTTTAGAATAATAAATAGGCACTTTCCAGATTCACATAGATACAGCAAAATCCTTAACACTAAATCTATTAGACTATCCTACTCCACGGCGCCAAATATAGAAGCACACATTAAGATGCTTAACGCTAAAAAGATACATAACAACACCAAAACACAAATTTACAACAATAACAATACAATTACCACCGAACACAACAGAATATCTAATACACAACCACCCGCTAATAGGCAAACAAAACGTAACACACTTGTTCAGGCATCGCAGCCCACAAATAATGCCAAAGTTGCCCATAACAAGAAATGTAACTGCCACCTACCTGAAACCTGTCCATTACAAAATGAATGTATGCAGTCTAACCTGGTTTACCAATGCACAGTGGAATCAGACAACCAGAAATGGTATTACATCGGAGCGACTGGGAATACTTTTAAAGCTCGTTGGTATACACACCGTTACGCAATGAAACATTCCCAGCACCGTTATGTAACTACCCTTGCAAACAAGACCTGGCAACTGAGGGAAAGTAACCATCAATACACCCTGAAGTGGAAAAAATTATCGAACGCGCCCCCATATGGGAGTGGTATGAGAAGCTGTCGGTTATACGACCTTGAGCTGTTCCACATCTTAAGTTCGAAGAATAGGTTACTCAACAATAAAATTGAGAGATCAATTTATTGTAACCATAGACTCAAAGAGAAATTTTCGCACTACAAATCGAACCCTTAACCTCTTACTACCAACTGACAAACTGCATATACTTAGACTTTATACCCTCTTATATCTAGACCCTTTAATTACCCACAAAACCAATACATATATCCCCCTCTTCTCCCTCATTCCTCTTCTATTTCTTCGTCTTCTTCCTTCCTTCCCCCTTCTTGGCTATCTTTTCTTTTCTTCCTTCTCACCCCCTTCTTTGCTTTTATTTTTGACATTATTATCTTTATTTTTATTTTTTTATATATATCTGTATATATGTGTGTGTGTGTGTGTGTGTATGTATTTATATATACATATATATATGTGTATATATATATATATATATATATATATATATATTTATCTCTTTATATCTCCCCCTCTCTATCCATCCCTCCCACTATTATCTATTTAATTCTCTTAAACTCACTACACTCCACGACATGATGTCTGCTATCAAAACTGACCAAAGAATCCTTCCACCTCTACCCCTACCTCCACCTCAGTTTGTCATTCTACTTCCTACCTCTTCCCCCTTCCTCTCTCTCTATACTATGCCGTCTGTCCCCTCACCTCCTGATTCCTCTCTCTCTATACTAGTAAATACAATTCCAAATAAATGTTTTTCTCTATATATTAAGAATTATTTCAAGAGTAACTCACTATTTTGAAAATTTGGACTGTGAACAACAATTATAATTGAGTGGCTGCTATTTGCAGTATAGCAATATAAGGTTGCACTTACCAATGAAAGGGTCGTAAATACCTGGATTAAATCCTTCTCTTAATGCTTACCCGTGTTTTCTCTTTTATACTTTATACTCCAAGATTGAACGGAATTCTTACAAACTTGTGGAGTTACCCCTAACCGTACGTTGAAACCATCCATGAAACTGGCTTTCTTAACCAAAAACTGGATCACAATAAGCAATTTTTTGCTTCTCTAACTATATATATATATATATATATATATATATATATATATATATATATATATATATATATATATATATATATATATATAATGTAATCTGAGCTTTTCGAATATTATAAATAATATTCGATTTATTTGCAATTATGCAAACACGCCTCATTTTTAAAGCCATATCAGTAGAATGAGCCCCTCATTCTTTCTCTTGGCGTGTACATTTTTTTCTAATATACATATATATGCTGGCAGGCTAAAGTTAGTGAGGAACTGGACAGTGAGAGGAGATTCATCCCGCCATTGAAATGTCATGATGAGTACACAGTCAAGAGTCAAGAGTGGAAGCCTAACGACTAGCTGTACCGGTTGTAGGAACTTAATGGATTGACACACACACACACACACACACACACACACACACACACACACACACACACACACACACACACACATATATATATATATATATATATATAAACGCCCTCAGATCACAAATGCAATATATTCGATGGGCTTCCACACAGTTACCGCCTACCCAAATGCACCCACAAAGCTTAAGAAAAGAGAAATCTTTAACAGAACAAAAAAAAATGCATATTATCCTGGCAAGTGCCATGCAATGTGATCGAACTGGGGACATGGTGATTGTGAAGTAACTCTCCTAAACACACAGCCATGCAATGTGATCGAACTGGGGACATGGTGATTGTGAAGTAACTCTCCTAACCCCACAGCCATGCAATGTGATCGAACTGGGGACATGGTGATTGTGAAGTAACTCTCCTAACCACACAGCCATACAATGTGATCGAACTGGAGACATGGTGATTGTGAAGTAAGTCTCCTAACCACACAGCCATACAATGTGATCGAACTGGGGACATGGTGTTTGTGAAGTAAGTCTCCTAACCACACAGCCATACAATGTGATCGAACTGGGGACATGGTGATTGTGAAGTAAGTCTCCTAACCACACAGCCATACAATGTGATCGAACTGGGGACATGGTGATTGTGAAGTAACTCTCCTAACCACACAGCCATACAATGTGATCGAACTGGGGACATGGTGATTGTGAAGTAACTCTCCTAACCCCACAGCCATGCAATGTGATCGAACTGGGTACATGGTGATTGTGAAGTAAGTCTCCTAACCACACAGCCATGCAATGTGATCGAACTGGGGACATGGTGATTGTGAAGTAACTCTCCTAACCACACAGCCATGCAATGTGATCGAACTGGGGACATGGTGATTGTGAAGTAACTCTCCTAACCCCACAGCCATGCAATGTGATCGAACTGGGTACATGGTGATTGTGAAGTAAGTCTCCTAACCACACAGCCATGCAATGTGATCGAACTGGGGACATGGTGATTGTGAAGTAACTCTCCTAACCACACAGCCATGCAATGTGATCGAACTGGGGACATGGTGATTGTGAAGTAACTCTCCTAACCACACAGCCATGCAATGTGATCGAACTGGGGACATGGTGATTGTGAAGTAAGTCTCCTAACCCCACAGCCATACAATGTGATCGAACTGGGGACATGGTGATTGTGAAGTAACTCTCCTAACCACACAGCCATACAATGTGATCGAACTGGGGACATGGTGATTGTGAAGTAACTCTCCTAACCACACAGCCATGCAATGTGATCGAACTGGGGACATGGTGATTGTGAAGTAACTCTCCTAACCACACAGCCATACAATGTGATCGAACTGGGGACATGGTGATTGTGAAGTAACTCTCCTAACCACACAGCCATACAATGTGATCGAACTGGGGACATGGTGATTGTGAAGTAACTCTCCTAACCCCACAGCCATGCAATGTGATCGAACTGGGTACATGGTGATTGTGAAGTAAGTCTCCTAACCACACAGCCATGCAATGTGATCGAACTGGGGACATGGTGATTGTGAAGTAACTCTCCTAACCACACAGCCATGCAATGTGATCGAACTGGGGACATGGTGATTGTGAAGTAACTCTCCTAACCACACAGCCATGCAATGTGATCGAACTGGGGACATGGTGATTGTGAAGTAAGTCTCCTAACCCCACAGCCATACAATGTGATCGAACTGGGTACATGGTGATTGTGAAGTAACTCTCCTAACCACACAGCCGTACAATGTGATCGAACTGGGGACATGGTGATTGTGAAGTAACTCTCCTAACCACACAGCCATGCAATGTAATCGAACTGGGTACATGGTGATTGTGAAGTAACTCTCCTAACCACACAGCCATACAATGTGATCGAACTGGGGACATGGTGATTGTGAAGTAACTCTCCTAACCACACAGCCATACAATGTGATCGAACTGGGTACATGGTGATTGTGAAGTAAGTCTCCTAACCACACAGCCATACAACGTGATCGAACTGGGGACATGGTGATTGTGAAGTAACTCTCCTAACCACACAGCCATGCAATGTGATCGAACTGGGGACATGGTGATTGTGAAGTAACTCTCCTAACCACACAGCCATGCAATGTGATCGAACTGGGGACATGGTGATTGTGAAGTAACTCTCCTAACCACACAGCCATACAATGTGATCGAACTGGGGACATGGTGGTTGTGAAGTAACTCTCCTAACCACACAGCCATACAATGTGATCGAACTGGGGACATGGTGATTGTGAAGTAACTCTCCTAACCACACAGCCATACAATGTGATCGAACTGGGTACATGGTGATTGTGAAGTAAGTCTCCTAACCACACAGCCATGCAATGTGATCGAACTGGGTACATGGTGATTGTGAAGTAACTCTCCTAACCACACAGTCATGCAATGTGATTGAACTGGGTACATGGTGATTGTGAAGTAACTCTCCTAACCACACAGCCATACAATGTGATCGAACTGGGGACATGGTGATTGTGAAGTAACTCTCCTAACCACACAGCCATGCAATGTGATTGAACTGGGTACATGGTGATTGTGAAGTAACTCTCCTAACCACACAGCCATACAATGTGATCGAACTGGGGACATGGTGATTGTGAAGTAACTCTCCTAACCACACAGCCATGCAATGTGATCGAACTGGGGACATGGTGTTTGTGAAGTAACTCTCCTAACCACACAGCCATACAATGTGATCGAACTGGGGACATGGTGATTGTGAAGTAACTCTCCTAACCACACAGCCATACAATGTGATCGAACTGGGGACATGGTGTTTGTGAAGTAACTCTCCTAACCACACAGCCATGCAATGTGATTGAACTGGGTACATGGTGATTGTGAAGTAACTCTCTTAACCACACATCCATACAATGTGATCTAACTGGGGACATGGTGATTGTGAAGTAACTCTCCTAACCACACAGCCATACAATGTGATCGAGCTGGGGACATGGTGATTGTGAAGTAACTCTCCTAACCACACAGCCATACAATGTGATCGAACTGGGGACATGGTGATTGTGAAGTAACTCTCCTAACCACACAGCCATACAATGTGATCGAACTGGGGACATGGTGATTGTGAAGTAACTCTCCTAACCACACAGCCATACAATGTGATCGAACTGGGGACATGGTGTTTGTGAAGTAACTCTCCTAACCACACAGCCATGCAATGTGATTGAACTGGGTACATGGTGATTGTGAAGTAACTCTCCTAACCACACATCCATACAATGTGATCTAACTGGGGTCATGGTGATTGTGAAGTAACTCTCCTAACCACACAGCCATACAATGTGATCGAGCTGGGGACATGGTGATTGTGAAGTAACTCTCCTAACCACACAGCCATACAATGTGATCGAACTGGGGACATGGTGATTGTGAAGTAACTCTCCTAACCACACAGCCATACAATGTGATCGAACTGGGGACATGGTGATTGTGAAGTAACTCTCCTAACCACACAGCCATACAATGTGATCGAACTGGGGACATGGTGTTTGTGAAGTAACTCTCCTAACCACACAGCCATACAATGTGATCGAACTGGAGACATGGTGATTGTGAAGTAAGTCTCCTAACCACACAGCCATACAATGTGATCGAACTGGGGACATGGTGTTTGTGAAGTAAGTCTCCTAACCACACAGCCATACAATGTGATCGAACTGGGGACATGGTGATTGTGAAGTAAGTCTCCTAACCACACAGCCATACAATGTGATCGAACTGGGGACATGGTGATTGTGAAGTAACTCTCCTAACCACACAGCCATACAATGTGATCGAACTGGAGACATGGTGATTGTGAAGTAAGTCTCCTAACCACACAGCCATACAATGTGATCGAACTGGGGACATGGTGATTGTGAAGTAACTCTCCTAACCACACAGCCATACAATACGATCGAACTGGGGACATGGTGATTGTGAAGTAACTCTCCTAACCACACAGCCATACAATGTGATCGAACTGGGGACATGGTGATTGTGAAGTAACTCTCCTAACCACACAGTCATACAATGTCATCGAACTTGGTACACGTGATAGTGAAACAAACCTAACCATGCAGCCATACCCATGTTTGACCCAGAAGACTTGCCTAAACTTTAGGTCGGTCGTTTTTCTTTTTTTTATATATCTGAAATATCTGATACTGGAGATATTTGGTCTTTAAACCTAATTATATTAGACAGAACAACTACGGTATTGTGCCGGAAGTCCACTTCTGTTATTTTATCAACCAAAATCCTCGTATTCCTGATATCAATTTAACAATTTACTGGTATTACTAGTGGTGGCGGTGGTGGCGGTGGAGGTGGCGGCGGCGGTGGTGATGGTGGTGGTGGCGGCGGTGAAGATCCAGGATTGAGCAAGAAGTAAAATTATGGTGATGATAGTGATGATAGTGGGTATGGATGTGTGCCGTGGTGGTAGAAGTGGTGGTAGTGGTATATAAGCGCAGGTCTTATTTCAAGGCGGTTCGAGTCTGGCTTGAACTAACACAGCTTCGCTTGACTCCGATCCGCATCGCAGCCAAACAGCAGTGTGTGGCTCAATTCGGTGCCCTCCTCATCAACCGCTTCCTTTCTTGACGACAAGTGCACTCGTATCGCAGTTGTACAACGTCTCTGTTGTTTACGAATTTGGCTTGCATATGTCATGTCACCAGAGCGCAGGTCAGTTCCCCCAACATGCCGCTCTCACCAAGATATTGAAAAGGAGCCTGAATGCAGTTGACTGCCCATCATAACTGGAGCATGCAGGCCTCAACCGCGAAGACGGCAAGCGCCTCAATGGAATTATCCTCTTCCCATTCGAAGGAGGGAAATCCCTCATCTGCGATTCCACATGTTGTGACACCTTTTCGTCCTCCAACTTAGTTGCATCGGCCAAAACCTCGGTATTGCGGCCCGCAATGTAGAGGGCAAGAAGACAAACAAATACCGGGGCTTGTCCGGCCGTTTCCTCTTCCCACCAGTCGCCGTCGATACCTCAGACCCAGTACTGCCGAGCTTCTCCGTAAAATTGGATTGTTAGCAGCCCGCTGAAGGAAGGAACCCCGCGGGGTGGGGTGGCTGTTGCAATGGGTGTCGCTCATCATTGTCCACGGAGCGCAACCCAAACACCGCCGCGCCGCAGGCATAAAGCCTATCACCCCTACGCTTACCCCCACCCTTTTTCCGTGGCCACAGTCCTTGCTTTTCCCTACTTTTCCTCTCATTTATGACATTTGTAGCCTTTTCTTCTACTTTCATATACAGTCAAATCTACCCTTCTTAACCCCCCCCCCCCTCTGTTCGTTGCTTGTATTCATTTTTATCCTTTTTTTCTTTTCTTCCATATTTCCATCAATATTTGCCATTTATATAACTGTGTGGCAAATATTGATCGATATATATATATATATATATATATATATATATATATATATATATATATATATATATATATATATATATATATATATATATATATATATATATATATATATATATATATATATATATATATACAAAGATCGGAATTAAGAGTATTCCGCAGTTCACAGTAATAATAATAATATTAGCTCAAAGAAGAATAGAGAATTTTCTTCTGAGCTCAAATGCAAATATATTACACAAAGAGAAGTGTGTTACACAGTGAGATGTGTGTAAAGAATTATTACAACTGAGTTTTACCGTTACTGTACAGAGAACAATATCTACAGGTTTAACAATTAAATAGAAAAAAAGTCAGAATCAAATCTCTGAATTAGAGTTTTAAATTACCAACCTTATAACTATAAGTTTGCTGATACGAATCTCGTTCGTTTCACCACCGACATGTGCAGTAAAACAGGCCACAGGATCCTCAGTCAGCAAATGTGGATTCTGTTCCCGACACATCTAACCTCATGGATAGAGAGAAAGCTAATATACACGCTGCCCAGAGTAGGGCGAAATCACGTGTTATTTGCATCAAATAACGGCTCTCATGGATTGGGGAAAATGCTAGAGAGGGCAGCCCAACCATTCGAATTTATTAGCTCAACAATTTGGAGCTCGTTAAGTATACAAAGATCGGAATTAAGAGTATTCCGCAGTTCACAGTAATAATAATAATATTAGCTCAAAGAATAATAGAGAATTTTCTTCTGAGCTCAAATGCAAATATATTACACAAAGAGAAGTGTTACACAGTGAGATGTGTGTAAAGAATTATTACAAGTGAGTTTTACCGGTCCTAAACCTGTAGATATTGTTCTCTATACAGTAACGGTAAAACTCAGTTGTAATAATTCCGGTTACTGGAAGTTGAACGCGTCTTTCCCGGCGCGCAAAGCCTACAGAGACCGGATTAGCGTATTAGTTAAGCGGGCGTTGACGGGAGCGGTCGTCAACAACAGGTGGTGGTTCGCCCTGAAAAGGGCAATTAAAGTAGAGTCGATTAGGTTTAGCAAAGGACTAGTGATAGAGGAAAATAGAGTAGAGGGAGAGCTAGTCAGAAAGCTAGAAGAGCGTTTAGGACAGGCATCGCAACCGACGTGCTTGCGGCGAGATTGACACTCGACCAATTCTTCAATGCAAAACACGAAGGCTGTGTTGTTAGAGCTAGAGCGCGTGCTCTGAAACACGAGGGGACAAATGCGATACATCATAGAGGGGGTGGTTAAGGAACCTGGCACGAGTGGGGCCCTGATCAACTTGGATCAATCCAAAGCATTCGATAGGGTCGACCATCGGTACCTGGCGGCGGCCCTCGAGGCAGCCGGTTTGGGGCCTGTTTTCAGGGGCTGGATCGCAGCGATGTACAGCGACATCTGCTCAGTTGTGAGGGTGAACGGTCACCTGTCGCAGCCGTTCAGCATCATGCGCTCAGTCCGCCAGGGTTGTCCCCTCTCGTCCCTCTTGTACGTATTGGCTCTCGAGCCGTTACTGCACAAACTGGGGGCGATGAGCGGCGTCCCACGCGAACTAGGATGCGGGAAATCCGAGTCGGCTTACGCCGACGACTTCACCGTGGTGGTGTCGAGCACCAAACACGTCCAGATGCTCAGCACCGCTCTCAAGGAATACGAAGCGGTGACAGGAACAAAATAAACCAGGAAAAGTCGTTGGGCTTGCAGCTCGGCACCTGGAGAGGAAAGTCCATGCCGTCCGACAGCGTCGTGGGGCGTTGGACGGACGTACCGGTTAAATTGCTCGGGGTCTGATTCGGACGGACCTCCAGATGGAGAAAAACTGGAACGAGGTGACGAGCAAGGTGGCCTCCCCCACCCAGAAATGGGCCGAGAGGAAGCTGTCCCTGAAAGGCCGGGCGGAGGTGGCGAATGCGTACATCGCATCCGTCATCTGCTACCGCCTGACCGTCGTCCCTTGCTCCAGCCCAACTCTCACCAAAATGGAGCGCCTCCTCTTCCGCTTTCTGTGGAAGGGACGCGCTCCCATGGTCAGACGATCCATCTGCTGTCAACGCCCGTTGCGTGGAGGACTGGGCATGCCATAGCTGATGATGCGCAAACATGCGCTGAGGCTGCGACATCTCTGGTGTTTCCTTGACGGTGAACAGGTGTGGTCGCCGTTCGCCAGGCACGTTTTTTCCACAGCTCGTCTCCTTGACGGAGCTGCAGTCTTGGGTCAGAAAAAGACCGAGGGATAGCGCTTGGAAACTGGAATTTCTCCAGGCGCTCACTGCCCTCTGCCAGCTGGGCACCAGTATCGGTGGAACATCCACCTCGGCGTTCTATAGAGGACTAGTGGAGGGGAAGAGCGACGACATTCTCGGAGAGATCCTGGGCGTCGAAGAAGATCAGCTGTTTGCTCTCTTCCGGAGAACTTTCAGCCCAGGGCCTATGGATAAGTTCCAAAAATCCCTGGCCTGGCAGTGCTACCGGGGAGCGCTGCCGGTTCGATATAAGCTCTACAGGCACGGAAGTGCCGTCAGCCGAGCCTGTCCGAGATGCGCGCAGAGCGACGAAACCGTCGTGCACGCATTCGTTCAGTGCCCGAGCATTGCTGACTTGTGGAGCTATGTCGAACAGTTGCTGTCGCGTGTGGGACTGATCCGGTTGTCGACTGAGTCCATTGTGCAGATGGTCTTGCCGTCTTCCTTCGAGGAGGAAGGGATGGCGGTTTTCATCTGCCTGGTGGCCATGGCGAAAGAGATTGTGTGGTGGACAAGGTTAAAAGGGTTAAAGACAGACACTTTCCTCTTCGGACAATCCCTAATTAACTTTTTCAAGTTTCACTTGAAGAGGAAAATCAGGGTGGAGAGGCAAGTGCTGCCTTCTAGTATGTTTGTTGAAAGGTGGGTGAATGTAGCGAGAATGGTCTGAGTGAACAGGACCGCTCTGAATATACATCTGTAGTTTGAGAAATGGAAAAATTGAGAGAGGCGCTTGCCCTGGTGGTGAGGTGGCCGTGGTCTTTTGTGTGGTTTTCGCCACGAGTAACCCTCGGAGGTTTCCCCCCTATTGGGGAATTTTTCATTGTTTCAATTTTCATTTTTATTGTTTATATATATATATATATGTTTCTGTCCTTTTTTTCTTCTTTTCTTATATGAATAATAAAAATATTTACACGCATAAAAGCCACATCGTACCGTCCTGTACCGTCCTGTGCCGTCTGTAATGTTTTTCTTGATGTCAGCCTTGTGGCCAATAAAGAAATCATTATTATTGTTTTTTGTTTTTTTTTACACGCAAAAATGCCATTTTGTACCGTCCTGTATTGTCCTGTACTGTCCTTAATGTCTACTTTGTGTAAACCCTTGTGGTTAATAAAGAAAGCATTATTATTATTATTATTATTATTATTGTTCTTTGAGTCTCAGTCATTGATGTTAGTTAACTGGAAAGTTTGTTGAAATGAATATCAAGCCACTACCTGCAGCCTCAGATATTCAGGACGTATCGGAGCGTTCTTGCTGTTCCCAGCAAGCATGCCTTTTAAAGTGTTCCAAAAAGCGGAGCGGGGCCAATTTTCTTTAACCATCCCTGGAAACTCTTTGAGATAGTACCTAGAGCGCCTATGACAATCGGGACCACTTTGACTTCATGGCAGTTCCAAATCCTTTTTACGTCCCACTTTAAGTCCTGGTATCGGTTAATTTTCTCCCTCTCCTTCTCTTGCACTCTCGTGTCGAATGGGCAGGCTACATCTACAATCAGGTACGATCTTTATTATTATTATTATTATTATTATTATTATTATTATTATTATTATTATTATTATTATTATTATTGGCGACCTACTTAGTAAATCGTATCATCGTGAGCTCCGCAAAGGTTTGTTATTTCCGTTTGTTAAAAATTGTCATTTATGGAAAATTTTATTGTTAACTGTTTATAAGCGCACATACATTGTTTTCCGAAAAGGACACCCAAAAAGATTGGGGCCTTGTGCCCAAAATTTTAACTTTTATTATTATCCAAAAATTTATTTGAAAAAAAATGGCTAATTCCCCTCTGCACGAAGCAGCTGAAAGCCTTCCTCACAAAATAACACCTCACACCGACACCACCATTGTAAATGTTACTACGTTTGCCAACACAAAAAAAAATATAAGCAGTAGCAATATTTTAAATTTGTCTCAGGCAGACATTCATTTCCCGCCATTACCAATGACTGCAGGTGTTAAAGCCTCCACCACCACCACCACCACCACCGCGACAACAGAAACAAAAGAAGAAGAAAATAAATTAACTCGTGATGTCGAAATGAAATCAAGCAAAATGGACTCTTCCGCACCAAAGACGAATGACGTCACCACCACCACAACTGAAACAAAAATTAAGATTAACACAAATAACGATAGCAACAACAACAACAATGACATTATAAAACCGACCCTCAGTTTCGCCATCGTAGCAAAACAATTCGAAGCGTTCACGGTAACTCAAGAAGATTTAGAAAATGCCAAACAAATGGTAAAGAAAGATGGGTACAGGGTCAGCCTCACCCCACCCCCCCACCCCCACCTAATAAAATGGAGCATCGGCGCCTGTGCACCGTGTCGTATAGAACAATAAATGTAAAATCGCGCCGAGTGGAACGGGCATCCGAGTCCCAAATCCAAAAAGCTTTGGGACATGTGTGGGCAAGAAAAACCCACATCAGACGTGGGCAAAAGTATGGAACCGTGGATGTGTTCTTTGAAACACCAGAGGAGGCTAGAGAACACTCCATGGCCCCATTAAAAAGTGACGACCTCACACTCGTCCCAAGCTATTGTGGCCAGAGACTCGTAAAGATCAGGGTGACCCACGTTCCACCGGCCATCGAAATTCCCTGGCTAATAGCGGCTGTCCTCGCCGGCATCGAAGCCAACACGAAAATAATAGCAGTAGCAAAAGAAAAGCAGGAAAACTGGTCCGGATCTGGGATGGAGCTCCTGATCCAAGCGGACCAAAAAAGCATTGAGGAGATCCCAGAGGTAATAGACCTCACTGACGGCAGCCACCTCACGGTAATTGTCGAGGGCAGAAGACTTAGGTGTGTCGTTTGTGGTGAAGGAACCCACCTAAGGGCTTTCTGCCCTCAGGCTAAAAGGTTGAGGCCACCTCTCCTACCCATCCCAGTGACACAACCATCAACACCACCAGTAGCAGAGATGGCAGCAACAACTGTAGCAGCAACAACAGAAGCAACTATAACAGCAACAACCCCACCAACAGTAGCAAAACCAACACCACTACCACCACCAGCAAAACCAACACCACCACCACCCAACGCTTCAGAACTAGCACCAGCGCCTACACCATCCACCACACCACAACCAAAACTAACGGCTGTGGAGGATTTTCCACTCCCCGGCCTATCACAACTGGAGACAGATTGTGACGACGAGGAGTGGGAAACGATATCCGGAAAAAAAAAAGAAACCAAAAAAGAAAAAATTCTCTTCCTTCCCCCTCCAAAAACAAAATACAGAGGGAAACAAATAAACTAAGAAACAAAAAAGTTAGGACAGATATGCCACCATCCACACCAGCATCACCAACCCCATCAACCCAAACACCAACACCATCACCATCATTAACTCCAACACCACCATCACCTACACCACAAAAGTCACCAAAATGCGAAACAGAAACAAACCCACAACAAACGCAAACAAAACAAAACAACCAAAACGATACACACTACACAGCATTAAATTTGAACAACAAGCAATTATTACACTACATCCAACACAACACCAGCATCACAGAAAAAGACTACACAACAACCCCAAAATTCACACCACCTCCACACATACAAATCACTCGCATCACACAGAAAAGGTACATGACACTAAAACAAAAATTCCCCAAAGACATCGGAGACTTCCGACAAGCACTCTCCAGGAGGATTTATAAGGACATCCTTCCTGAGGAGGCCACAAGCAGTGAAAAGGATGGAAAAACCGTCCTTCCGCTACGAGAAGTAAGGTAAGTGGTCTTTCCCATCTTTTCCACTCCTTTTCAACATGACCTCACTCAGAATAGGCAGCATAAATGCGCGTGGCTTGGGGTCGTCATGGAAGCAGGGCCACCTGCTCAACGACCTCAGGTCACTAAACATAGATGTAGTGGCCATCAGCGAGACCAGAATCTCCGAAGCACAGGCTTTCGCACCGATCTTCGGCGGCTACGATGTGTACGCATCTCCCAGCCGTCCGGGATCGGGGGGAGGAGTTGCTGTGCTTTTTCGGAGAGGTTTGGATCTTGCCATACGGGCCATCTTCCTGGACCCAGAAGGTAAGTTGGTGGTGCTGGACGTGACCAGCGGAGACGGGCAAGCTTTCAGGTTAGTGGCCGTCTATGCCCCGACAGGAGCAGGGCGGCCTGATTTCTTCCGGCGTCTGGAGACCTTTCTTGGAACGTCCCGCTCTTTAGTGTTAGTGGGCGACTGGAACGGGATCTTAGATGCACGCTGGGATTGTGTGGGATTAGTGGATAGGGAAGGAGGGTGCAAGAGTCTCACCAACCTGCTCAGACGTTTTGAACTGTCTGACAGGTACCGAATGGATTTCCCGAATGTACCAATGTGGACTTGGACAAATCGCATAGGGTCATCCAGATCATATCTAGATAGAGTATTTTGTAGGGAAATAGATAGGTCTAGCATAGGCTGTCCACAATTCAAGATAGTCAGCTACACGGACCACAAATTCGTGATCTGTGTGCTTGACTTAGATAGGCTTCATAGACGAGGACCCGGCTACTGGAAGCTAAACGCGTCCTTACCAGCGCGCAAGGCCTACAGAGACCGGATTAGCGAACTAGTTAAGCGGGCGTTGACGGGGGCCATCGTCAACAACAAGTGGTGGTTTGCTCTGAAAAAAGCAATTAGAATAGAGTCCATTAGGTTTAGTAAGACTTTAGCAATAGAGAAAAATAGAGCAGAGGGAGAATTAGTTAGAAAATTAGATGAGGCGCTTAGCAAAGGCATCGCGACCGACGTACTTGCGGCGAAATTGGCCCTTGACCAATTCTTCAATGCAAAGCACGAAGGCTGCGTTGTCAGAGCTAGGGTGCGTGCTCTCAGACACGAGGGGATGAAAGCCGTTCAATGCGCCCGAGTGGCGGAGGCGCGTCGTGGAAACAAAGCCACGATCCGGTCTTTGGTGGACCACGACGGGCGCATGCTACTCGATCCCGGGCAAATGTGTGAAGCTTTTCAGCGACACTTCGCTCAACTGTTCGGGGGCAGTGGCGGGTCGGATCGAGGGATGGACTTTAGTGTTTACCTCGACGGACTGCCGCGGCTTTCGGCCACTGAAGCGGAGTGTTGCGAAAAGCCGATAACAACCGCTGAAGTACGGGATGCAATGACTAGTTGCACAAGGGGTAAATCGCCTGGTTTGGATGGTCTGCCCTATGAACTTTACGTACAAATGCCAAACTTGTTCGGAGGCCTCTTGGCGGACGTCTACTGCAACTGGCAACAGAACGGGAGAATTCCCAGCTCTGTGAGCCGAGGAGCGGTGGCGCTGCTGAGAAAGGATCCGAACAAGGGGGATAACATAGATAATTTTAGGCCCATAACTCTGCTAAACACAGAGTTCAAGATTTTGGCCAAGGTGCTAGCAAAGAGGTTGGCGCTTGTCGTTGGTGGTCTGGTGGGAGAGGCACAGACATGCGCCATTCCCGACAGATCCATCCACGACAACCTCCACCTCATGCGATACATCGTAGAGAGGGTAGCTAGGGAACCTGGCACGGGTGGGTCTTTGATCAATTTAGATCAG
>OZ024743.1:52992744-53015244 GCA_964016885.1 Eledone cirrhosa | reverse complement strand
TTAATTCGGGATGTTTGTTTACAAACAAACCGAGCATTATAATAAATGTTCGGTGAATCCATACGTACATATATATATATGTGTATGTATACATACTACTGTACGTCTGTATACATATATGTATGTACGTATACATACTGATATTTAAGTAACAGCCGTACTAAGAGTGAGAAATGAAATTTCGTTTCATTTTTTCCATGTATATATATATATAAGTATGTATACGTACATACATATATGTATACAGACGTACAGTAGTATGTATACATATACATACATGCACACATATATATATATTAGTGAAGGCGTGTGGCTGAGTGGGTAGAGAATTGGATTCACAATCTTGAGATTGTGAGTTCGATTCCTGGACCGGGCGATGCGTTATGTCCTTGAGCAAGACACTTTATTTCACGTTGCTCCTTCTACCTGGAGTTGCGACCGATAGATAGTATTAGCAACTGGAAAGACCGACGAAAACATTGTTTCCTCGGTCCGATTTGACGAAAGTCGATCGACTAAAGATATATATATATATATATATATATATATATCCAAAATTAAGATAATCAAAATGATGGGTGTCATGCCAGAAAGACATGCGCCATATCGCCCGCAAAATAAGCTCTAAGATTCTAACGAATAGATCCGAGCATTTTATAATAACTAGAAATTGATTAACATATAAATAAACATGAATAATCACTGCAGATAATTTTTACAAGTGTGTAAGCACACATAGCTAGGTAGGTAACTAGATAAAGTTAACCAGAACTTCAAAAATAGATACCTTATAATAGTATTTTTGAAGTTCTGGTTAACTTTATTTAGTTACCTACCTAGCTATGTGTGCTTACACACTTGTAAAAATTATCTGCAGTGATTATTCATGTTTATTTATATGTTAATCAATTTCTAGTTATTATATATATATATATATATATATATATATATATATATATATAGGAACGAGTAGGACCCCGACGGCTGAGCTCAAGCCGTTTCGACGGCTAATTCTGGACAGTCCAGAATTAGCCGTCGAAACGGCTTGAGCTCAGCCGTCGGGGTCCTACTCGTTCCTATTACCCACTCTACTACCCTAAGTATTGAGTACTTTGGTGCGTTATGGTCCACCTGGTTCCTTACCACATTTCCTTCGTTATATATATATATATATATATATATATATATAACGAAGGAAATGTGGTAAGGAACCAGGTGGACCATAACGCACCAAAGTACTCAATACTTAGGGTAGTAGAGTGGGTAATAGGAACGAGTAGGACCCCGACGGCTGAGCTCAAGCCGTTTCGACGGCTAATTCTGGACTGTCCAGAATTAGCCGTCGAAACGGCTTGAGCTCAGCCGTCGGGGTCCTACTCGTTCCTATATATATATATATATATATATATATATATATATATATATATATATATATATATATATATATATATATATATATATATATATATATATATATATATATATATATATACATAGCTGTGTGGATGTCTTCATTGGGATTATAACTAAATCCACAATGAACAGAAATATTTCAGATTTTAATAAACATACACATTACAATCTCCGCAATATCTTATAAATCAAGGTAGTTCTTGTGTATCAAGAGTATCGGTAATTTCAAGGTTTAAACATCTCTAATGCAAATATATACACCAATAATACTGTAATAGAAATATATCCACCAATAATACTGTAATAGAAATATATACACCAATAATACTGTAATAGAAATATATACACCAATAATACTGTAATAGAAATATATACACCAATAATACTGTAATAGAAATATATACACCAATAATACTGTAATAGAAATATATACACCAATAATACTGTAATAGAAATATATACACCAATTACTGTAATAGAAATATATACACCAATTACTGTAATAGAAATATATACACCAATAATACTGTAATTGAAATATATCCACCAATAATACTGTAATAGAAATATATACACCAATAATACTGTAATTGAAATATATACACCAATAATACTGTAATAGAAATATATACACCAATAATACTGTAATAGAAATATATACACCAATTACTGTAATTGAAATATATACACCAATAATACGGTAATGTACAAAGTCAAAAGTAGCTAAAATCGGTAAAGCATGTATTTTAATTTATGTTAATTTTTTCCATCATTTCTGCAAAGTTTTCTTCAGCATTCACTACCGTTGCATGTACCTGTTGAGCTGGATTGAATCCAAGGCCAGGATCTCCACCATGTCTAGTACCTACCGCTAGGCCACAGAGATAACTACGAAAATCTTATAAACCTACTTTCAAAATTTCCGGTGAATTGACCGAGTCGGTAGAGCGACGAATGGAATTCTTTGCGGTATTCATGTCGACTCTCTGCGCCCAAACCCAGTTCAACTTTACCTTTCATTCTTTCAAGGATAATAAAAAGAAATTACCAGTCCAATACTGGAGTCAATTTCTCCTTTACTGTATATCTCTTTCCCACTCTCTCATTCTCTTGAAGAAACCAGCTGTGACCAGGCCTGCAGAGGGGTTCCGTCAGTTTTCTAAAATGACTGAGACACGTTGTATGTCGTCACTATGGCGTCCCTATGACTTTATCACGAATTACAGGTTCATACATACATGGAATGGAAGGCACTCCGTCGGTTACGACGACGAGTGTTCTAGTTGATCAACGGAACAGCCTGCTCGTGAAATTAACGTGCAAGTGGCTGAGTATTCCACAAACACGCGTACCCTTAACGTATTTCTCAGGAAGATTCAGCGTGACACAGAATATGACAAGGCTGGCCCTTCAAATTATAGGTACAACTCATTTTTTGCCAGCTGAGTGGACTGGAGCAACGTGAAATAAAGTGTCTTGCTCAAGGACACAACGCACCACCGGGAACTCACAACTTTACGATCGTGAGCTGCATTATCTAACCACAAAAGCCACGCGCCTTTACATACATACGTATATATGGTGTCTGCCAACTCGTTTTCGAGTACGGCCACTACTTTATATCCATGTAGGAGAACCCCTACCGATGCGCTGAACGAGTGTGACTTTTTTGTCCAGCCAGCGACTTGAAAACTCTGGTACAAACACTTCACTTGTGACAATTATTGACACATAGTGCTGGGCCCATGGTACCATGTGATGACAAGTGCAGAGAGATCTCCAGATATAAAGCAATGCCTGTGCCGTGAAGCTTTTATAGTGAGCAAAGGCACTGCACAAAGCCAGTCCCACTCTCTTAACCAAGATGATATTTACCAAAAAGAAGAACAAGTCAACATCATTGGATATCATCACGGTTGCATATACATACATACATACATACATACATACATACATACATACATACATACATACATACATACATACATACATACATACATATCAAAATGAAAATCCGAAGGCAAGGTAAAATTCCAATCATTTAATCACGGCACATGTTTCAATAAGAGATAGATCGATTGTGAAGCCATGATCGATTATCACTGATCTCATCAGGTGAAAATGAATTGTCTTCAAATTCTTGATATGAGGGAGAAGAATAACGATGTTCTCTCACATAATATGAGGGAATGAATTCTGTGAAAAAACATCGTTATTTTTCTCCCTCATATCAAGAATTTGAAGACAATTCATTTCCACCTAATGAGATCAGTGATAATCGATCATGTCTTCACAATCGATCTGGTACAAACACTACACTTGTGACAATTATTGACACATAGTGCTGGGCCCATGGTACCATGTGACGACATACATACATGCATACATACATACATACATACATACATACATACATACATACATACATACATACATACATACATACATACATACATACACAAAATATCATTAGAATAGCCACTGATCTGGAGGAGAGATATGGAATAAAGCCTGATATAAATCTCTCACCCAGAGAAATCGGAAGATCCTATTCAATGTTCAAACAAGATGAAAAAATTGACCAATTTACAGAAAAAGTTGTGTATGCATACTTGAGACGTAAAACACAGACCATAGAGGGGATAAACCAGTCAAAAAGCCTGGCATGGAGTTCAGACAAGTTTATGACATCACACCTTGAGGGATATCTCTCTGCAATACAGGAACAAGAACTCCATACCAAATATCTGCTGCACAAAAGGGGAGGGCCATCAGCTGACAATAAATGTAGGCTATGTAAAACAAAGATCGAGGATGTAAGCCACATTGTTGCCAGCCGCGAAAGAATGTCATCTCACTACTACCTCCCCATGAGACACGATGGGATATCTAGAACCATCTGGAACGCACTTCGGAAAACAAAATTAACAACAAACGAGGAAGAATATATTGAGACAGATGGCAATAAGGAATACTGGTGGAACCTGAAAATAAAAACTGCCACCAAATTAAAGCACAACCAGCCTGATATTGTTGTTTGGGACCACACATTGAAAAGGTGTTCTGTTGTGGAGATCAGCTGCCCACTTGATGTAAACGTTGTCAGAAAAATACAGGAGAAGGAGGACATCTACGGACCATTGATGAGGAGTTTACAAATCCAGTATCCAAGATACACCTTTAGCTTCATACCCATCATTATTGGAGCTACGGGTTATATACCAACCTGCTTGGACCAAAGTATGACTGAACTTGGATTTGCGGACAAAGAGCGCAGCTCCCTAATTCATAGTCTACAAATGGCTGCAATAGCTGGCATCTTCAAAATTTGCAAAACATTCTTAGGATTCAAGGGATGACAATTTCTTTTCTTTTACAACCTTGCCACCAGGAAGGTGGCCGGTCAAAAAAATATACTCGAAATGAAGAGAAAAAGATAACATACATACATACATACATACATGGTGGCTGCCAACTCGTTTTCGAGTACGGCCACTACTTTATATCCATGTAGAAGAACTCCTACCGATGCACTGAACGAGTGTGACTTTTTAGTCCAGCCAGCGACTTGAAAACTCTGGTACAAACACTACACTTGTGACATAGTGCTGGGCCCATGGTACCATGTGACAATTATTGACACATAGTGCTTTACCTTTGGTACCATGTGACGACAAGTGCAGAGAGATCTCCAGATACAAAGCAATGCCTGTGCCGTGAAGCTTTTATAGTGAGCAAAGGCACTGCACAAAGCCAGTCCCACTCTCTTAACCAAGATGATATTTACCAAAAAGAAGAACAAGTCAACATCATTGGATACCATCAGAGTTGCAGGTGTTATATCAGAGTTTTCCTTCTCCTAGAATTCTGCCTTGACAAAGGCTAAGGGGTCATCTCTCCCATACATACATACATACATACATACATACATACATACATACATGATGGCTGCCCCCTCGTTATCGAGTATGGCCATTGCACGAGGAGAAAGAAAAAATAAATAAATAAATAAAATAATAATAATAATAAATAAATAAAAATAAAATAAAATAAAAAATAAATAAAAAAAAGAAATATATATATATATATATACATATGGTGGCTGCCAACTCGTTTTCGAGTACGGCCACTACTTTATATCCATGTAGGAGAACCCTTACCGATGCGCTGAACGAGTGTGACTTTTTAGTCCAGCCAGCGACTTGAAAACTCTGGTACAAACACTACACTTGTGACAATTATTGACACATAGTGCTTTACCTTTGGTACCATGTGACGACAAGTGCAGAGAGATCTCCAGATACAAAGCAATGCCTGTGCCATGAAGCTTTTATAGTGAGCAAAGGCACTGCACAAAGCCAGTCCCACTCTCTTAACGAAGATGATATTTACCAAAAAGAAGAACACGTCAACATCATTGGATACCATCAGGGTTGCAGGTGTTATATGAGAGTTTTCCTTCTCCTAGAATTCTGCCTTGACAAAGGCTAAGGGGTCATCTCTCCCAGTGATTTTGGATGGCCATTGACTCTTAAGAGCTCCTTTGCCCTTTGACAGGTTTTGTTTTTAGTCCTGCAGGATGTCCAAAGTCACCCTCCTCACCAAGAAACCTTGGTGGGGTTGCCAGTTTAGTCGCCAACGACCCGACCATGAGACAGGTTGTACTGGGATACATGTTACCAGTAGCACCAAGTGGTGACCTGACATATATACATATACATACATATATACACACACACACACACATACTCACACACACATATACACACACACATACATTAATAACAATAATAATGATAATAATAACAACAATAATAATAACGACAACAACAATAATAATATACATATACATATATATATACACACACACGCACACACACATAAGCATATCTACACACACACACACACGATAGCAACTAACAGCGCTGCGATCGAATGTGGCTTTTTAGCCCAGCCAATGATCTAAAATGTCTTGCACAGAGTCGGCAACCAAAACATTTACTGGGAATAGTCGGCTGTGGTTGGAGTTCGTGTACTTTTGCATGACGCTTGAGCCCTCCTGCTGATTTACATTCTCTACCACATGTTTGGCAAGCATGATGAGTAGCATCTCCAACAGCAGCCTGGTAGTCAACCACTGGTCTTACTTTATGACTGCGAAGATGACTTTCGAGTCCAGCTTTGCTTAGGCAGAGTCTCGCACAGACGCTGCATGTCAGCACCATAGGAGGACCCTCGCCGTCTGGAAGTGCAACAGCAATGCCCTTCCTCACATCCCGCTTTACTTTCTCGTATGCGATTCGAGATGCCTCAAAGGCAACTTTTCCCTCATATACAGTCTTTCTCCATTTATTACGATCAGCAGCAATATTCTCCCATGTATCAGCAGAGATGTTAGCGTCTTTCAGAGAGGCTTTCAAGGAATCCTTATACCTCTTTTTTGGTTTATGTGGCGGTCGTTTTCCTTTAACCAACTCTCCATAAAAGAGTTGTTTTGGTATTCTAGAATCATTCATCCTGGCAAGGTGACCACTCCAACGGAGTCGTTGCTTAAGCACAAGAGCTTCTATACTGTCACACAGAGCTTTCCAAAATCTCGACATCACTGATGTGGTCCCTCCAGTGAACGCCATGGATCCGTCTGAGACACATCTGATGGAAACGCTCCAATTGCTTAAGGTGGTGTCGATATGTGACCCAGGTCTCACAGGCATAAAGAAGACAAGAGAGCACACATGCCCTGTACACCTTTACCTTTGTCCTTCTGCATATGTCTCGCCGACCCCAGAGTCGCCTTTCTAACTTTCCGAAAGCATCACTTGCTTTCCTAACCCTAAGTGAGATTTCACTGTCAAGGTTGCTGTATCGATTGACAGTGCTTCCCAGGTAGACAAACTGATCAACCACTCCAAGTCGTTTGCCATACACATAGATGTTTGGTTCAGTGTACTGCTTATCAGGGGCAGGTTGGTACATGACGACGGTTTTCTTGAGACTGACAGTCAGACCTAGGGCAGTGCAAGCGTCAGAAAATGCATTCAAAATGTGCTGCATATCACTCTCTGTGTGCGCTACAAGATCGCAATCATCTGCATACAAGAGGTCTCTTATGATTGATGTAAATACTTTTGTCTTCGCAGCAAAGCGCCTGATGTTAAATATGCTGCCTGAGGTTCGATATCGGATGTAAACACCATGCTCGCAATTCCTGAATGCAATACAGAAAACCATTGCAAAGTATATGGCAAACAGGGTCGGTACTGGAATATCCCCCTGTTTCACTCCATTTTTTACTGAGATAGGCTCCGACACGTTACCCCCGACATTAAGCCAAGCCTTCATGTCGTTATGGAAAGACCTAACTAAAGCAAGTAACTTATCAGCGCAACCAAGTTTCTGGAGAACCTTCCATAATGCATCTCTGTTAACAGTATCGAAAGCTTTTGTCAGATCGACAAAAACCTGATACAGATCCAAGCCTTGTTCCATGCACTTCTCCTGGAGCTGTCTAGCTGAGAAGATCATATCAGTAGTGCCGCGTCCAGCACGAAAACCTGATTGACTTTCAGGAAGAACACAATCTGCAATGTGTGTCAGCAGACGGTCCAGAAGCACCCTACATAAAACTTTCCCTACGACAGAAAGCAATGATATACCTCTGTAGTTCCCACAATCGTTCCTGTTACCCTTTCCCTTGTACAAGACCACCATTACTGCATCTCTCCAGTCCTCAGGTATGGATTCATTAGCCCATATCCTGCCAAACAAAGAGTGAAGATGTTGCAGGAGTCTCTCACCACCATATTGTAGAAGCTCAGCATGTATGCCATCCATACCTGGAGATCTTCCACTATTCAGCTTCGAAATAGCCACTGCAACCTCCACAAGCGTCGGAGGTTCTGCGAGAGCTACTTTCACAGGAATTTCTGGAATGAGATTGAGGAAATCTTCACTGACGACAGACGGCTGATTCAAAAGATCATCAAAGTGCTCTCGCCACCTTCGTAGAATTCCTTGTGAGTCACGAAGAAGTTCTTTGCCATCCTTGCTGCGAAGCGGTGTCAGCAGAGAAGAAGACGGTCCATAAACCTCACGCAAGAGACTGTACAACAGCTTTGTGTTATTGGAATCAGACGCAGTTTGTATCTCACCAGCCTTCTCACTCCACCACTGATGATCCTTCATCTGAGAAAGACTCCGCCTAACACGTGATTTTACATCCCTGAGTTCCTCATGCAGCGTATTCCTCTCCTGTGGTTTTGCCGTCAAGTAGCGTGACAGAGCACGCCTCTTATCAGCCAACAAGTCTTCTATATGTACATCATTCTCATTAAACCAGTCCTGATGTTTCCTCTGCACCGATCCCAGAACACGCCTGCCTACATCATAAACCGACTTTTTAAGGGTCGGCCAATCCTCACCAAGATCTGCAGCCTGCATCTCTTCTTCCAATGTCCTCTTCACATTTTTATCCTTAAGACGAGCAGCATTCAATCTTTTGGGCAGGGCAACACCAGGAGCCCGGATTTTACGTTTAGTGATTAGTTTCACATTTGCGCGTACCAGGCGGTGTTCCGTACAGCACTCAGCTCCACGAAGAACACGAACACACCGCACATCCTGTCTGTCACGCATCCTTGACTAGGACGTAGTCCAAAAGATGCCATTCCTTAGATGCAGGATGCATCCATGTGGTCTTGAATTTGTTCTTTTGTTGAAACATGGTGTTGGTAACACACAGATCCAGCCCCTCACACATCTGCAGCAGGAGCATACCATTGCTGTTACACTTTCCCACCCCATGCCTTCCGATTACATTCCATGTGTTAAAATCCCTACCCACTCTAGCATTAAAGTCACCAAGAACGATGACTTTGTCTGCCTGAGGGATATTTCTTAAAACACCTTTCAAGGCATGGTAAAAGGACACCTTTTCCTCATCGACAGAACTCATAGTTGGAGCATACACACTCACCAGGGTAGCATATCTTCCCTTGTCCAGCGGAATTCTCATGGACGTAAGACGCTCACTAATCCCTACTGGGAATTCTTCTAATTTGTTCACAAGTACAGTCTTAACAGCAAATCCTACCCCAGCCTCTCTTCTGGTTCCTTCATCTCTTCCTTTCCAGAAGAATGTATATTCTCCACAAAATTCCGTAAGATGATCATCTCCAGCTAACCTCGTCTCATATAAAGCCACGATGTCAAGATCGTAACGTCGAAGCTCCTTTGCAACAAGAGCGGTCCTTCGTTCAGGACGCCCCAAGGAATCCCTGTCAAGCAGCGTCCGTACGTTCCAGCAGCCAAGACTAAATGCCTTGTTTGGCTCTATTACAATGGCACGATGACGAGCGGGCCCAGGCTGTGATAACATGGGGCCCCTGCCCTTATTGCCAATGATCTTTTTTGTTCCAGAACCTAAATTGCCAATTATCTCTTTTATATTGTTCTGGAACATCATTGAAGTGGAAAAAAAAATAAAATAAAATAAAAAAGTAATAATAATAGTAATAATAATAATAATAATAATGTTTTCTTTATTAACCACAAGGGTTTACATAAAGTAGACATTAAGGACAGTACAGGACAATACAGGACGGTACAAATGGGCATTTCTGCGTGTAAAAAAAAACAGAGGTTGAAATAAAATAACAAAGGAAAATTCCCCAATAGGGGGGAGACTTCCGAGGGACATTTGTGGAGAAAGCCCATTAAAAGACCACAGTGGCCCTGACCACCAGGGCAAGTGCCCTCTCCCAGTTTTCCACCTTTAATTTACAGACACATACTCAGAGAAAGCCCATTCATTCGGGCCATACTTGCTTCTCTCACCCATCTTTCAACAAAATGCTGGGAAGAGAGCACTTCCCTCTCTACCCTGATTTTCCTTTTCAAATGAAATTTGAAAAAGTTAATCAGGGCATCACCGAAGAGGTAAGTGCTCGTCTTCAGCCCTTTCAAACGTGTCCACCATACTATCTCTTTCGCCATGGCCACCAGACAGATAAAAACTGCATGCCCTTCCAGGCTAAAGGAATGGGACGGGGCAATCCTCACGATGGACTCAGCTGATAGCTGGATCCGTCCTACACGTGACAGCAGGTGTTCGACATAAACCCACAAGTCAGCAATGCTCGGACACTGGACGAGTGCGTGCAGGACGGTTTCGTCGCCCTGCGCGCATCTCGGACATGCCCGGCTGACGGCACCTCCATGCCTGTAGAGTTTATCCCGAACTGGCAAAGCTCCTCGGTAGCACTGCCAGGCCAGGGATTTCTGGAAGTTGTCCATAGGCCCCGGCCCGAAAGTCCTTCCGAAGAGATTGGCTAGTTGATTTTCGTCGACGCCTAGAGTTTCTCCAAGTACGTCGTCGCTCATCCCCTCCACTAATCCCCTATAGAACGCCAAGGTGGAGTTTCCACCGATCACATTGCCCGATTGGTCGAGGGCTGTGAGCGCCTGAAGACATTCCAGTCTCCAAGCGCTCCTTCTCGGTCTTCGTTTGACCCAGGACTGCAGCTCCGTCAAGGAGACGAGCTGGGGAAAAACGTGTCTCGCAAACGGCGACCACACCTGATCACCGTCGAGGAAGAGGTGGAGATGTCGTAGCCTGAGCGCGTGTCTGCGCATCATCAGCCACGGCATGCCCAGCCCTCCACGTAGCGGGTGTTGACAGCAGATGGACCGCCTGACCATCGGAGCGCGTCCCTTCCACAAGAAGCGAAAGAGCAAACGCTCCAGCGCAGTCAGGCGGGGCTTAGGACAAGGTACGACGGTCAGGCGGTAGTAGATGACGGATGCGATGTACGCATTCGCCACCTCCGCTCGACCTTTCAGGGATAGCTTCCTCTCGGCCCATTTCTGGGTGAGAGAAGCCACCCTGCTCGTCACCTCGTCCCAGTTTTTGTCCGTCTGGAGGTCTGGACCGAACCAGACCCCTAGCAATTTAACCGGTCCGTCCGTCCAGCGCCCGACGACGCTGTTGGACGGCATGGACCTGCCTCTCCAGGTGCCGAGCTGCAGGCCCACTGACTTTTCCTGGTTGATCATTGCTCCTGTCACCGCTTCGTATTCTCTTAGTGTAGTGCCGATCGCCTCGATGTGTTTGGCGTTCGACACCACTACGGTGACATCGTCGGCATATGCTGACACGGATCTTCCGCATCCTAGTTCGCGCTGGACCCCCCTCAACGTCTCCAGTTTGTGCAGTAATGGCTCGAGAGTCAATACGTACAATAGGGACGAGAGGGGACATCCTTGGCGGACCGAGCGCATGATGTTGAACGGTTCCGAAAGGTGACCGTTCACTCTCACTACAGAGCAGATGTCGCTGTGCATGGCAGCGATCCAGCCTCTGAAGACGGGCCTAAAGCCAGCCGCCCTCAGGACTGCCGCTAGGTAACGATGGTCGACCCTATCGAAGGCTTTCGACTGATCTAAATTGTTCAAAGACCCACCCGTGCCAGGTTCCCTAGCTACCCTCTCTACGATGTATCGCATGAGGTGGAGGTTGTCGTGGATGGATCTGTCGGGAATGGCGCATGTCTGTGCCTCTCCCACCAGACCACCAACGACAAGCGCCAACCTCTTTGCTAGCACCTTGGCCAAAATCTTGAACTCTGTGTTTAGCAGAGTTATGGGTTAAAATTATCTATGTTATCCCCCTTGTTCGGATCCTTTCTCAGCAGCGCCACCGCTCCTCGGCTCACAGAGCTGGGAATTCTCCCGTTCTGTTGCCAGTTGCAGTAGACGTCCGCCAAGAGGCCTCCGAACAAGTTTGGCATTTGTACGTAAAGTTCATAGGGCAGACCATCCAAACCAGGCGATTTACCCCTTGTGCAACTAGTCATTGCATCCCGTACTTCAGCGGTTGTTATCGGCTTTTCGCAACACTCCGCTTCAGTGGCCGAAAGCCGCGGCAGTCCGTCGAGGTAAACACTAAAGTCCATCCCTCGATCCGACCCGCCACTTCCCCCGAACAGTTGAGCGAAGTGTCGCTGAAAAGCTTCACACATTTGCCCGGGATCGAGTAGCATGCGCCCGTCGTGGTCCACCAAAGACCGGATCGTGGCTTTGTTTCCACGACGCGCCTCCGCCACTCGGGCGCATTGAACGGCTTTCATCCCCTCGTGTCTGAGAGCACGCACCCTAGCTCTGACAACGCAGCCTTCGTGCTTTGCATTGAAGAATTGGTCAAGGGCCAATTTCGCCGCAAGTACGTCGGTCGCGATGCCTTTGCTAAGCGCCTCATCTAATTTTCTAACTAATTCTCCCTCTGCTCTATTTTTCTCTATTGCTAAAGTCTTACTAAACCTAATGGACTCTATTCTAATTGCTTTTTTCAGAGCAAACCACCACTTGTTGTTGACGATGGCCCCCGTCAACGCCCGCTTAACTAGTTCGCTAATCCGGTCTCTGTAGGCCTTGCGCGCTGGTAAGGACGCGTTTAGCTTCCAGTAGCCGGGTCCTCGTCTATGAAGCCTATCTAAGTCAAGCACACAGATCACGAATTTGTGGTCCGTGTAGCTGACTATCTTGAATTGTGGACAGCCTATGCTAGACCTATCTATTTCCCTACAAAATACTCTATCTAGATATGATCTGGATGACCCTATGCGATTTGTCCAAGTCCACATTGGTACATTCGGGAAATCCATTCGGTACCTGTCAGACAGTTCAAAACGTCTGAGCAGGTTGGTGATACTCTTGCACCCTCCTTCCCTATCCACTAATCCCACACAATCCCAGCGTGCATCTAAGATCCCGTTCCAGTCGCCCACTAACACTAAAGAGCGGGACGTTCCAAGAAAGGTCTCCAGACGCCGGAAGAAATCAGGCCGCCCTGCTCCTGTCGGGGCATAGACGGCCACTAACCTGAAAGCTTGCCCGTCTCCGCTGGTCACGTCCAGCACCACCAACTTACCTTCTGGGTCCAGGAAGATGGCCCGTATGGCAAGATCCAAACCTCTCCGAAAAAGCACAGCAACTCCTCCCCCCGATCCCGGACGGCTGGGAGATGCGTACACATCGTAGCCGCCGAAGATCGGTGCGAAAGCCTGTGCTTCGGAGATTCTGGTCTCGCTGATGGCCACTACATCTATGTTTAGTGACCTGAGGTCGTTGAGCAGGTGGCCCTGCTTCCATGACGACCCCAAGCCACGCGCATTTATGCTGCCTATTCTGAGTGAGGTCATGTTGAAAAGGAGTGGAAAAGATGGGAAAGACCACTTACCTTACTTCTCGTAGGGGAAGGACGGTTTTTCCATCCTTTTCACTGCTTGTGGCCTCCTCAGGAAGGATGTCCTTATAAATCCTCCTGGAGAGTGCTTGTCGGAAGTCTCCGATGTCTTTGGGGAATTTTTGTTTTAGTGTCATGTACCTTTTCTGTGTGGAGGTAGTGTGAATTTTGGGGTTGTTGTGTAGTCTTTTTCTGTGATGCTGGTGTTGTGTTGGATGTAGTGTAATAATTGCTTGTTGTTCAAATTTAATGCTGTGTAGTGTGTATCGTTTTGGTTGTTTTGTTTTGTTTTGTTTTGTTTGCGTTTGTTGTGGGTTTGTTTCTGTTTCGCATTTTGGTGACTTTTGTGGTGTAGGTGATGGTGGTGTTGGGGTTAATGATGGTGATGGTGTTGGTGTTTGGGTTGATGGGGTTGGTGGTGCTGGTGTGGATGGTGGCATATCTGTCCTAACTTTTTTGTTTCTTAATTTATTTGTTTCCCTCTGTATTTTGTTTTTGGAGGGGGAAGAAAGAGAATTTTTTCTTTTTTGGTTTCTTGTTTTTTTTCCGGATATCGTTTCCCACTCCTCGTCGTCACAATCTGTCTCCAGTTGTGATAGGCCGGGGAGTGGAAAATCCTCCACAGCCGTTAGTTTTGGTTGTGGCGTGGTGGATGGTGTAGGCGCTGGTGCTAGTTCTGAAGCGTTGGGTGGTGGTGGTGTTGGTTTTGCTGGTGGTGGTGGTGGTGTTGGTTTTGCTACTGTTGGTGGGGTTGTTGCTGTTATAGTTGCTTCTGTTGTTGCTGCTACAGTTGTTGCTGCCATCTCTGCTACTGGTGGTGTTGATGGTTGTGTCACTGGGGTGGGTAGAAGAGGTGGCCTCAACCTTTTAGCCTGAGGGCAGAAACCCTTAGGCGGGTTCCTTCACCACAAACGACACACCTAGGTCTTCTGCCCTCGACAATTACCGTGAGGTGGCTGCCGTCAGTGAGGTCTATTACCTCTGGGATCTCCTCAATGCTTTTTTGGTCCGCTTGGATCAGGAGCTCCATCCCAGATCCGGACCAGTTCTCCTGCTTTTCTTTTGCTATTGCTATTATTTTCGTGTTGGCTTCGATGCCGGCGAGGACAGCCGCTATTAGCCAGGGAATTTCGATGGCCGGTGGAACGTGGGTCACCCTGATCTTTACGAGTCTCTGGCCACAATAGCTTGGGACGAGTGTGAAGTCGTCACTTCTTAATGGGGCCATGGAGTGTTCTCTAGCCTCCTCTGGTGTTTCAAAGAACACGTCCACGGTTCCATACTCTTGCCCACGTCTGATGTGGGTTTTTCTTGCCCACACATGTCCCAAAGCTTTTTGGATTTGGGACTCGGATGCCCGTTCCACTCGGCGCGATTTTACATTTATTGTTCTATACGACACGGTGCATAGGCGCCGATGCTCCATTTTATTAGGTGGGGGTGAGGCTGACCCTGTACCCATCTTTCTTTACCATTTGTTTGGCATTTTCTAAATCCTCCTGAGTTACCGTAAATGCTTCGAACTGTTTTGCTACTCTGGCGAAACTGAGGGGGGGGGGGTTATAATGTCATTGTTGTTGTTGTTGCTATCGTTAATATTAATTTTAGTTTCAGTTGTGGTGGTGGTGACGTCAGTCGTCTTTGGTGGGGAAAAGTCTATTTTGCTTGATTTCATTTCGACATCACGAGTTAATTTATTTTTTTCTTCTTTTGTTTCTGTTGTCGCGGTGGTGGTGGTGGTGGTGGTGGTGGTGGTTGTCGCGGTGGTGGTGGTGGTGGAGGCTTTAACACCTGCAGTCATTGGTAATGGCGGGAAATGAATGTCTGCCTGAGACAAATTTAAAATATTGCTAGTGCTTATATTTTTTTTTGTGTTGGCAAACGTAGTAACATTTACAATGGTGGTGTCGGTGTGAGGTGTTAATTTGTGAGGAAGGCTTTCAGCTGCTTCGTGCAGAGGTGAATTAGCCATTTTTTTCAAAGAAATTTTTTTGATAATAATAAAAGTTTAAATTTTGGGCACAAGGCCCCAATCTTTTTGGGTGTCATTTTCGGAAAACAATGTATGTGCGCTTATAAACAGTTAACAATAAAATTTTCCATAAATGACAATTTTTAACAAACGGAAATAACAAACCTTTGCGGAGCTCACGATGATACGATTTACTACGTAGGTCGCCAATAATAATAATAATAATAATAATAATAATAGTACACTATTAATAATTATTAATGCACTCGTGCAATGCCTGTGCGTGACGAATATTTTTAAAGTGAGGAAAGACTGTGCACTGAGCCAATCCCTCTCTCTGAGCGACAGTAGCTATAACCCGAAAAGAAGAAAAGATCAACATCATCGGTAACTACTGAGCCGCAGGTTTTATGTCGGAGTTAACCCAGTTTCCTGAGATGCCTTCTCCTAGAAGAATGCCCTGACAAGGGCTAGGGGTTCTTCACTTCCAGTGGTTTAACTGCGCGATCGGGCATCCAGCCCGATTACTTCTATGTCCCCGTGCAAAAAAAAAAAAAGAAAAAAAAAATCACTTATTGACACTTATACGTACGACATACACACACACGCATACATACGCGCGCACACAGCAACACTCATACATACAAACAAACACACACACGCTACACTATTCACTTACACACACACACACATATATATATATATATTACCGTCATTACTGATACAAGATTACAAGATTATGTCAACTGTTGACTTTCAAGAGTTTGTATAGTTGAAGCCGATCGTATTACAGTCCAGTATTATTATAATTGCTTTACAGCATAGAGCTATGGCTCTCCACGCTCTGAGCTTAAATCCTGCCGAGGTCAACCTTGCCTTTCATCCCCACGGAGTCAACAAAAGAGAGTACCAGTGATGCGCTGGGCCAGTCGCTAGATCCGTGCCAAAAGCAGAAAAATTATTATTGAAGTTGTTTTCTTAAGGCCCGGTCGCTGGTGATGGTGGTGGCGGTGGCGGTAGTGGTGGGGGTGGCAGTTGATGTTGTGTTGTGTTGTGTGTGTGTGTGTTTTGTTATTTTTAGTGTTTTTTTTTTGTTTTTTTTAAAATCTTTTGATGCCGCTGTTGTTCTTGTAAATGTTCATTTCAGTTCATTCTGAAGCTGTTGTTGCTGTAAACATTAGTGCCGGTGTTGTTGTTGTAGATGTTGGGGTTGAAATCTGGTCGTTTGACTGAGTGATGTATATACACACATATACACACATATACATACATATATATATATATATATATATACACATTCAACAGAGAGTAGAGAGTTTGACAACAGGTCGATGACTTTAGTCTAGCTAGATAGGGTAATGATATGTGATGGTGGGGAGAGAGTGTAGACGTTATTGTGGTGGTGGGGGACAGTGCGATGTATCTAGTTCATTTGACCGTACATACATACATACATACATACATACATACATACATACATACATACATACATACATACATACATACATACATACATACATACAGTCAACGCGATTAGTCGCATATTTTGGCGTGGGAGACTATTTATTAAATTTCAGATGAATACTATCTCCGACAGGAATGTCACAACTACAGTCATGTTGAACAACTGGTTATTCTTCTAACTATATCTTCTGAAGACACCTTTTATTCGAATTCGTGGAGATATCCGACTAAATACATAATTCATTTTACAAGAATTTGCTACAAACAGCATGCCTGAACACAACATCAACAATAAAATTAAGGAAGTACCGAAGACAAATAATAAAGAAGGTAAACAAACTTTATTCAGTTGTAGCTACAGAAGAAACAGAAAACTCTTGGAGTTGCGAACTTAATAATGATTTATTTAATTGTTATAAAATGCCAAAAAACAATCCCTCCATTGGCTATATGAACAGAATGAAGCTACACTGGGACGAAATGCACCCAGAGCTAAATTATTTCACAGCGAAACAATTACGCCAACAAGCGACGTTTGTGGAACGTAAAAATAAGATAAATATTATTAATTGTAAGTCTCCCACAACAAACATGTTATCAACAACACGTGCTACAGGTCACCAAGCTACTAGACTTCCTAGCAGCCAGGTCGAACAGCGCCTTGAAACAACTATGCCTGTAAGAAACTTGACACCACCTGTACCATCTAAGTCTACCTCGAATGCTGGGGAAAACACTATCGATAATAATAATAATCAAAAGTATAAACAATTGAAAATTTCCCTCAACGAAATCTTCCAAAGAGAAATTAATTCATGTATAAATATCTCTCTTGCTGAACCTATTAAAACGACAATGTTTAATAAAAAAAAAAAAAAAAAAAATTATGAAATATTACGTGTTATTGACGAAATAGGGGATGAATATTTACGACGGATAAAAACCCCAACATTTTGGCAAATCAACGCCTGTTTATATGCCTTAGCAACGACAGTGAAGTATTATCTTGGTGATAGCAAAGATATTAACAAGAACAGAACACCACCAAAAATACCATCATATATAACTAAAATAGAAAAAAAGATTGCTGACCTACGAAAAAACAGGATATGTGACAATGCTCCTTACATGCAAACAGGCACAAAAAAACCTCACTCCTCACCAACAAAGAGTGAAAAATAAAATAGAGACGATGTTTGGTAACAGTAGAACCAGAACTCTTCAATATCAGAACTCTTCAATATAAGCTGATCACCCTCAAACAAGAATTGAGAGCTGTTACCTGAAGAAGGTAGATGAGAGAAAAGTGATTAATAAAAGATTCAGACGAAACCAAACATCAGTCTATAGAGATATGAAGGGCAAAATAATAAGTGTCACTGAGGCCCCATCCCAGAAAGACATAGATTCCTTTTGGAGCAAAATATTGGGTGAAAAGAAGAATTTCAACTAAAATGCAGTGTGGCTAAGAGAAATCCGAAAGAACTATTGCTCCTACACTACAACAAAAACATACGAAATAAGTGAGGGTACCCTTGAGACTGTGATAGGAAAACTCCAATATAAGAAAACAACAGGAAGAGACATGATTGTCGGCTACTGGTACGAAAAACTAATATTCTATCGGAGGTATCTTACTGACCTCTACCAACAAGTTCTTAAGGGAGATACACTTATACCAGAATGGTTGACATTAGCACAAACATTACTGGTCTCCAAGAACAAAGACACCCACTTCGCAAAAAACTACCGACCCATTGCATGCCAGAACCTGATGTATAAGATGTATACAGCCTGAACCTATTCCTCCAAGATCACTGTGAAAATAATAACATCATCACAGATGAACAAGCAGCTGGAAAGAAAGGGGTTTGGGGATGTGCTGAACAACTCCTAATCAACAAAACTGCGATGTCGGAGGTGCGACAACTTAGGAGGAATATGGCTACAGTCTAGCTGGACTACAGGAAAGCTTTCGATTCTGTTCCCCACTCTTGGATGATAGAGGCCCTCCAACTTGCTAAAGTCCCAGACATTATTGTCAGAGCCATAGAGAGGCTGTCTTCTTCTTGGGCTACTATACTAAGGTTAAAGACAGAGAGGGAGGACTCTATTTTCACTGATAAAATAAAATATTGCAGGGGTATATTTCAGGGAGATAGTCTCTCTGTGATATTATTCATCTTGTCATTAAACCCCTTGTCCTTTCTGCTCAAGAAATGTGAGGGATACATCATTGGCTCACAGGAGGACAGAAATACGAACCTAACCCATAATTTCTTTGTGGGCGATCTGAAACTATATGCCAAGAACATGGATGAAGAAAAATCTTGACATGGTTACAACATTCTCAAAGAATATAGGAATGGAGTTCGGCCAAGATTCATACATGACTGTAAAGCGGGGAAAAACAACAACCCAATCTAGCAACATTGTCATCAATGGCCTAACTGTTTCACCGATATCTGATGAGGACTGCTACAGATAACTGCGGATAGATGAGAACACATCCTATAATGGTATCTAATAAAGAACGCGTAACCAGGGAATACTACACCTGATTAAGAAAGATCTGGTCATCGGAACTCTCTGCGCAAAACAAAACAGGGGCTCACAATGTGTTTGCTGTGCCTGTCCTAACACCAACGTTTGGAATACTCAATTGGACGATAGACGAAATCCGAGCAGTTGATGTTGGAACTCGAAAAATACTAAACAACACCGGAAATGTCCACATCAACAGTGACATAGACCGCCTTTACTTGAAACGTAAGCAGGGAGGTAGAGGCCTAACATCAGTCCAGACAGCATTTGAATGTCGCATCATATCTCTCCGACAACATCTACGAATCTCGAAGCGTAGGAGCTCGTTTCTCGAGCAAGTCTATCTGCATGAAGCAGATAAGATCATGAGCGTTGGGAAGGAACTCCTCGAGAGATATTCCCTGTGTGATAATCAAAAACTCACACCCAGGGAAGTCGCTCAACAGTATCGCAGTGAATCCATGGATGAAAAACTGCATGCTTATCAGCAAAAAAATCATGCATGGATTTGTTGCCAGGAAGCTCCAAAGTGAGAGTAATATAGATAAGGAAAGTAGTCTATCTTGGACCAACAACCGCTATATTGGCTCCCACTTTGAAGGATACGCTTTTGCAATCCAAGAACAGGAGATTAACACGAAATACCTGATTCACAACAGAGATAGGGATGCAGACAAAACACCTAGATGTGATAACAAGTGCAGACTCTGCAGAACTAACATCGAGGATATCACCCATGTCATCAGCAGCTGTTCAAAGATGTCATCGCGGTACTATCTACCTATGAGGCATCATGTAGTGGCCAAAACACTGTACAATGCAGTTCGTAAAAAAGATAGCCCCGATAATAAACACATTAAAAGCTACAGCAATGTGGAAGACATCCATGTACATAAGATGAAAGAGTACTGGTGGAATGTTCCAGTAACACCCCAATAAAATGCAGGCATAACAGACCAGATATTATATGGGACAGGGAGAAGAAAGCATGCACAGTAGTGGAAATTAGCTGCCCAGCAGATGCCAATATAATATCAAAGATTAGCAAAAAGGAGAATATTTATGCAGAACTGATGAGAAATCTGCAGATACTCCACCCTGATTACACCTTCAGATTTATGCCTGTGATTATTGGGGCACTGGGGTATGTTAGTAACTGCCTCAATACAAATCTTGAGAAGCTAGGCTTCACAGGAACAGAAAGAACACAACTAGTTAGGAAATTACAAGTACAATCCATTAATGGCACAGTAAAAATATCTAAAACATTCCAAAAATTTCGCATCTAATAACTGCATATACACATGTACAGATGCAAAGCATATACACATGCACACATACAACTCAAAACATACACATCCACACATACAATAACATCCATATCTACACATGCATGCATACATACATATCTACCTAGTTGATGTGTAAATTCCAATGAGAGAGTCTTGTGTCTATGTTAGAAACCGACTCTCTCTCTATTGGTAAAACTTTGTGAAATTATAAAAGCAGAAGAAAATACATACATACATATGTACGTACATACATACATACATACATACATATATACATATGTACGTACATACATACATACATATGTACGTACATACATTCATACATACATACATATGTACGTACATACATACATATGTACGTACGTATGCAAAAAGTAAACAGAAATACCAAATCAAACAACACAGTAAAATGAAGAAAAATATTAGTTTAACGCTTGATATAGTAGGAAAAGCGTCTGAATGTTTCGGACACTGGCCTTTTATCATTTGATCAGAAGATAGAATGAGAAAAAAAGACGGAATAGAAAGATAGAGAATGAACCATTTTCCAGCATTTCTGAAAGATTTGTTCTAGTATTTTCATTCAAATTAGTTGACAATTCCTCAATACTTACCTTTCTTCTTCGGAATACACAGTCTCTTGGTGAAGTGTAACATTTTGCTAAAAAGTGTAGCCAGGTAAAATCTTTCTATGTTAGTTCTTAAATTCTTCTTTTCCCTTCCAGGCCACACAACACTAGCTCCCTACTGAACCCAACATCTCTTGGCAATCAGAAAGAATTATGATACATAAATTCTTCCCGAAAGCCAACTCGACTCAACGAAGAAAATTCAACTAGTTTTATCCTTGCATACAAATAAAACAACTACAACAACAATAAACACAAACAAGAAGAAAAATAAAATGCAGTAAAGTCCCTTTGGAGGGTTGGTGCAGGGAAGGTCATACGATGATTTATGCAAGTATTTCCTGTCTCCTGAGAAATTGTTTTCAGTAACGGAGAGGAGAAAATACAATAAATAAATAAATAAATAAACACAACAAATAACTGTGGAATGTATAACCCAAATTAGAGGTTAGTTTTACAAGTGTATGTATTTGCTGTATCATGTGTGCTTGTGTTCCCATTGACACCGTTTACGCAGCAGTGACGTTTGTTTATGTCCTACATAAACAACATGTCCGGCAACTCGTTGGTGTAAAGTCCAGTGGAATAAATTCACATTTATTTTTCTTTCAATAAGTAAAGGTTGCCGCCAAGAAGGTTATCCTACCGTAGAAGAACTGTCACAAGAAACCTCATCCAATCTAGACCGCCATGGAAAACAGGACCGGATGTTCTTCACCATGCCAAGCCATACTTTGTTATTTTTATGGTATATACTGCTGAGATTTGGTTAACGGGTAAGTCGTGAGACGTATTGTTTATGAGGTACAGAAACAAACGTAACCTCTTGATTATTAAACGGCTTCGATATAGAACCACACACAGCGACTGACTGACTCACACACACACACACACACACACACACACACACACACACACACACACACACACACACACACACACACA
>OZ024743.1:52942744-52987744 GCA_964016885.1 Eledone cirrhosa | reverse complement strand
GTGGAACTATTCTGGAGAAATGGTAGTCTGAGAGGTGGAAGAACTGTAGTAATAGTGTGGTAATGTCAGAAGTGGCAGTGGAACTATTCTGGAGAAATGGTAGTCTGGGAGGTGGAAGAACTGTAGTAATAGTGTGGTAATGTCAGAAGTGGCAGTGGAACTATTCTGGAGAAATGGTAGTCTGGGAGGTGGAAGAACTGTAGTAATAGTGTGGTAATGTCAGAAGTGGCAGTGGAACTATTCTGGAGAAATGGTAGTCAGAGAGGTGGAAGAACTGCAGTAATAGTGTGGTAATGTCAGAAGTGGCAGTGGAACTATTCTGGAGAAATGGTAGTCAGAGAGGTGGAAGAACTGTAGTAATAGTGTGGTAATTTCAGAAGTGGCACTGGAACTATTCTGCAGAAATGGTAGTCAGAGAGGTGGAAGAACCGTAGTAATGGTGTGGTAATATCAGAAGTGGCAGTGGAACTATTCTGGAGAAATGGTAGTCTGAGAGGTGGAAGAACTGTAGTAATAGTGTGGTAATGTCAGAAGTGGCAGTGGAACTATTCTGGAGAAATGGTAGTCTGAGAGGTGGAAGAACTGTAGTAATAGTGTGGTAATGTCAGAAGTGGCAGTGGAACTATTCTGGAGAAATGGTAGTCTGGGAGGTGGAAGAACTGTAGTAATAGTGTGGTAATGTCAGAAGTGGCAGTGGAACTATTCTGGAGAAATGGTAGTCTGGGAGGTGGAAGAACTGTAGTAATAGTGTGGTAATGTCAGAAGTGGCAGTGGAACTATTCTGGAGAAATGGTAGTCAGAGAGGTGGAAGAACTGTAGTAATAGTGTGGTAATGTCAGAAGTGGCAGTGGAACTATTCTGGAGAAATGGTAGTCTGAGAGGTGGAAGAACTGTAGTAATAGTGTGGTAATGTCAGAAGTGGCAGTGGAACTATTCTGGAGAAATGGTAGTCTGGGAGGTGGAAGAACTGTAGTAATAGTGTGGTAATGTCAGAAGTGGCAGTGGAACTATTCTGGAGAAATGGTAGTCTGGGAGGTGGAAGAACTGTAGTAATAGTGTGGTAATGTCAGAAGTGGCAGTGGAACTATTCTGGAGAAATGGTAGTCTGGGAGGTGGAAGAACTGTAGTAATAGTGTGGTAATGTCAGAAGTGGCAGTGGAACTATTCTGGAGAAATGGTAGTCAGAGAGGTGGAAGAACTGCAGTAATAGTGTGGTAATGTCAGAAGTGGCAGTGGAACTATTCTGGAGAAATGGTAGTCAGAGAGGTGGAAGAACTGTAGTAATAGTGTGGTAATGTCAGAAGTGGCACTGGAACTATTCTGCAGAAATGGTAGTCAGAGAGGTGGAAGAACCGTAGTAATGGTGTGGTAATATCAGAAGTGGCAGTGGAACTATTCTGGAGAAATGGTAGTCTGAGAGGTGGAAGAACTGTAGTAATAGTGTGGTAATGTCAGAAGTGGCAGTGGAACTATTCTGGAGAAATGGTAGTCTGAGAGGTGGAAGAACTGTAGTAATAGTGTGGTAATGTCAGAAGTGGCAGTGGAACTATTCTGGAGAAATGGTAGTCTGGGAGGTGGAAGAACTGTAGTAATAGTGTGGTAATGTCAGAAGTGGCAGTGGAACTATTCTGGAGAAATGGTAGTCTGGGAGGTGGAAGAACTGTAGTAATAGTGTGGTAATGTCAGAAGTGGCAGTGGAACTATTCTGGAGAAATGGTAGTCAGAGAGGTGGAAGAACTGTAGTAATAGTGTGGTAATGTCAGAAGTGGCAGTGGAACTATTCTGGAGAAATGGTAGTCTGAGAGGTGGAAGAACTGTAGTAATAGTGTGGTAATGTCAGAAGTGGCAGTGGAACTATTCTGGAGAAATGGTAGTCTGGGAGGTGGAAGAACTGTAGTAATGGTGTGGTAATGTCAGAAGTGGCAGTGGAACTATTCTGGAGAAATGGTAGTCTGGGAGGTGGAAGAACTGTAGTAATAGTGTGGTAATGTCAGAAGTGGCAGTGGAACTATTCTGGAGAAATGGTAGTCTGGGAGGTGGAAGAACTGTAGTAATAGTGTGGTAATGTCAGAAGTGGCAGTGGAACTATTCTGGAGAAATGGTAGTCTGGGAGGTGGAAGAACTGTAGTAATAGTGTGGTAATGTCAGAAGTGGCAGTGGAACTATTCTGGAGAAATGGTAGTCTGGGAGGTGGAAGAACTGCAGTAATAGTGTGGTAATGTCAGAAGTGGCAGTGGAACTATTGAGGTTGGTCAGAAAGGAAATATGGTTTGTTAATTGAGAGGAATTTAGAGAGTGTGAGGAATGGTGGTCGCGGGGTGTCACGTAGAAATTATTAGGACAACAGATATGTGTGTGGGGATTCTGTGTGGGGGATGCCTATGTGTGTGGGGGGATGTCTATGTGTGTGTGTGTGCAGGGGGGGTCTCTGTGTGTAGGGGGGGGGGGGGGTATGTGTGTGTGAGTGTGTGTGTGAGTGTGTGTGTGTATGTTTGTATGTGTGTATGTGTGTGTTTGTGTGTCTGTGTGATGGAAGGACTTGTAAATATAGCTGCTACAAACAGGTGAGTGTGTGTGTGTTTGTGTGTGTATGTGTGAGTGTGTGTGTCTGTCTGTGTGTGTGTCTGTCTGTGTGTCAGTGTGCGTGTGTGTGTGTTTGTGTGTGTGTGTCTGTGTGTGAGTGTGTGTGTGTGTGTGTGTCTGTCTGTGTGTCAGTGTGCGTGTGTGTGTGTTTGTGTGTCTGTGTGTCAGTGTGTGTGTGTGTGTGTGTCTGTCTGTGTGTCAGTGTGCGTGTGTGTGTCTGTGTGTGAGTGTGAGTGTGTGTGTGTGTGTCTGTCTGTGTGTGTGTGTGTGTGAGTGTGTCTGTGTGTGTGAGTGTGTGTGTGTGTCCCCCAAACATATGTCTGGGGTGAGTGTATGTAGGTCTGTCCGTGATGGTGCGATGACAACCTACTTGTGTTGTGTGTGTGTCTACGTGTTGTTCGGTCTATGTGGGAGTGTGTGTATATTGCCAATGTGTGGGCGTGTTAGTAGGTGGACTTGTGTGTCAAGCGATGTGTGTGTGTGGCGTGTGTGAGTGTGTGTGTGTGTGTGTGTGTGACTGTGTGTATACCAGTCCGTATGTGTACGTGTGTGTCCTTAAGTTTACTTTACAATGAGACGTGACCAAACGGGTTATTTACTCCTAATGACTGGTGACCGAAAATAGAGCATGACCCGAACTAATTGACCCTGATGAAGGTGAAAGAGGGGTTAGTATTGTTGAAACTTCGAAGTCACTTTCACTTCTCTACTCAAAAAATAAAATTTACACTTTACTGATACGTATTGAGTGCTCATTCAGTTTATGTTTTAATGTTTTAAGTACCGTAGTAATTTAAATACCTATTCTAGTATATGTGTGTGGAAGCTGGGCCGCTGACAGCGAAATTCCTTTTATCATTAGCGGCTCACCTTTCTGAGGTGCCAGGTGATGCCAGTGAGGGTACTTGGCTGTTTCAGCCACTTAGCCTCGCCATCACTCGCGGTAATGATGTGAGCGTGTTGGCTTGTCTCAAAAGGTTCCGATGACTCTTGTGATGTGAGACCGATTGAGTGAGTGTATATTTTTGTATTGTATTTATAAGGTCCCTGGCAATGATTGATTATATGTATTTCTATCTGATATAAATTCTATTTTGATACCATATATTTGTGGGGAAGGGGGGAGAGGGAGAAAGTGAATTGGGGTATATGTGTGTGTGCGCATGTGTGTATGTGTAGGTATGTCTGCTTGTATATATACACATACATACTTGCACATAAGGTTTACTGTCTGTGTGTGTGAGTGGAGTTTAAATTTATAGATAACTAGCAGTGGTACCCGGCGTTGAACGGGATAATGTATTTTGGAACGCGGGCCATCAACAGACCTAATCGTGGAAAAACTGCATACCTGGACAATATGTAAAGAAAATAAACCGAATACTCTGATGGCTGGATAATCTTTAAGATTTTCCTCGATGAAGCAGGAAAAATGCAGGTTTTCACATAATGCGGGCCCTGGGGGATCAAGAAAATGAATATTTTTTATGTGCATAATATGCCTTGAAATTTCGGGAAAATCGGCTAGACGTAATGCCTTCAAAAAGCCCTAAGAAACTGAACAAATTAAGTTTTTCACCTAATGCGGGCCCTGGGCCAAAAGAAAGCTGGATTTTCTTTGCTTACGGTATGAAGAAGAGATTGACTAATACATAGTTACAATTTCAAGGAAATCGGTCTGACGTAACGCCTCAAAAAACCCCTAAAAATCTTTAAACACGCAGTTTTTCACCCAATGCGGGCCCTAGGAGATAAAAAAAAGTTGAATTTTTTATGTGCGTAAAACTCCCTGAAACATAAGTAATACACATATAAAGTTTGAAAAAAATCGGTTGGGTACTTCTCGAGTTTTAGGGATTCAAACTCACAGACAGACACACACACACACACACACACACACACACACACACACACACACACACACACACACACACACACACACACACACACACACACACACACACATCCTCAGAGAAGTGACGTAATGCAGACAGGCAGACATACAGACAGATATTATAAGGGCGCGACGTTATATGTATGTATCTATCTAAAAAGAGAAAGACTAAGAATTATAGAGCGAGATCACTAAATCGCCTAATGCGGTCCCTAGTGCTTTGAAAATTCGAAATTGTTTTTGGTCAGAACACTCTCTGAAACATAAGTATTACATGTGTAAAGTTTGAAAACAATCGGTTTGGTGGTTCTCGAGTTTTAGGGATTCGAACTCACACACACACAGACAGACATCCTCAGTTTTATATATATAGATGATAATTTTTTTTATTCACAGTTGTATAAATAATATCATAAATTGTTCACGATACTTTCCGAATGAAAATAATAAATGCAATTAATTATTGCTAGGAATAATTAAGGGCGGTGGATTGGCAGTATCGGTAGAGGGTCGGATGCCATGCTTTGCAGCAAAGAGTTACGGCCCTTTATGGTCTGAGTTCAAATCCCGCCCAGGATAACTTTGCCTTTCATCCTTACCGGGTCGATAAAATAAAGTACCAGTAATACACTGGCATAATTGCTGGCCTTGTGCCAAAAAGTAGAAACAATTATTGCTAGGAACCTCACAAATACAACACACTAACATATACGATCAGAAACAAACAAAAACGACCATCAATTCACCACCAAGCCACCAAGTGCGACAATCGACCACACACCACAAGGGTTAACGGAAATGTTTGAGGCAAGCCAACACGCTGGCAGCATTACTGCAGGGGCCTTCATGTCAACAGTTCCAAATACAAGGTCTGGTCCCACAACCACGCAGCTTCACATCAGCAGAATGTTGACCTCTCTACAGAGTCCTTCCCCTCTATCGTGGTTCCTTCCTGGTCAACGTGGTGCTCTCTTGGAGCCTAAATTACAGACAAACACTTCAAGTCCATCTTTCGATCAAGCAACTTTTAAAAAACCTCGAGGCCATTGAGCCTCACCAAGGATTTTTTAAACTTAGGAATTAGTTGTCGATTCCTAAGTTGTATTTTCTCAGAGTCCCTCTTACAGATTCTCGTCCTCTATAACACTTTGACGACTTAATATTCAGTGAGCTCGAGAGCCTGGTCAGTACTCGTCTTTCTCTCTAACTTGTTTTCTTTCTTCCATCCACACTTACTCCCCTTTAGTGGGTTACATCCTCTTCTTTTCAACATGGACTAGTTCCACCAGGAAGAAGATGGATGAAGCTTTACTAGTGGAGAGAGCTGGGTTTGTCAGCTCCCGTCATTGATGAGGATAGACGGGAGGAGGGGGGGGGGCAATCTGCATCCGATGGAATCTTAACTCTCTCTTTAATCATTCTGATTAATTTTCTAGGTGCCACTTACTTTCTGCAAGCACAAAGTTCTCGAGGAACTGAATTGATGTCCTGCCTGTGGCCAACATTGGTGGTCTTCTCAGTTAGGACGAGCTCTGCATCTCCATTGCACTCTGAGTGGGAGCTGATGTCTGTGGGGGTCTGAGATATCACTGTGGTAGGTCCCTCGACTCCACAGGCCTCCATGGTTTGTCCTGCCGCCTGAATGCTGGTTGTTTTGCCCACCACACAGAGTTAAACCTGATCATTAAATGGGCCCTGGCTGAGGTAAATATCCCCTCAGTTCTGGAGCCGGCTGGATTATCAAGAATTGATGGGAAGAAACCAGACATCCTTTATCTCTCTTCCTGGGCTAGAGGCATGTGTCTCATCTGGGACACCACAGTCAGTGACTCTTTTGCTCCCTCCCACATCATGGGTGCCAAAGTAAATGTGGAGGTCACTGCTTCCATTGCTGAACGGAATAAAATCCGAACACACCGGGAAATATCAAACAATTATTTTTTCCAGCCTGTGTCGTTCAAGATGTTTGGTGGAGTTGGGCCGCTGACAGCGAAGTTCTTCTCATCGTTGGCAGCTCGAGATGTCAAGTGATGCCCGTGAGGGTGCCTGGTTGTTTCAGCGCCTTAGCCTCGCCATTACCTGTGGTCAGTGCCGGATTTAAGACAAATGAGGCCCTGTGCTAGTTGAATTATGAGGCCCCTTACTTGAGCCCTGAAGGAGGTAAAGATATTTTTGGCAGGAAATCTCCCCTCCCCTGGTCAACGGAGCCCTGTACACGTAAGCACAATGATGAATCCGGCACTGCTCGCAGTATTGCTGTGAGAGTGTTGGCTTACCTCAAAAATGTCCGTTGATCCTTGTGATGTGTGACCGATTGTCACATTTGGTGGTAAATTGATGGTCGTTTTTGATTTTGTTTCCCTTTTTTTCTGTCTCTCGCTTTGATCGTATATTTTGGTGAATTTATAAATTATAACCAAAACTATAAGTTATGCATATTTTCCAGTTGTTCTGTTAACGAAACAGCTCATGAAATTAACTTGTCGGAGATTGTGTATTTACCAAGCAGGTGTACAACACACGTAATTCGCAGGGAGATTCAATCTGCCTTTTTGTATTTTGCCTCATTGGAACCTGGATAAGCTTGGATAAAAAAATAAGTCATATCTAGGTTATCTCCCCTATATAACTTTTTTTTTTCAAGTCAAAGGGAAATTAACCTCCATACTATTGCCAAGGGAGATAAATTCTGTTTTGACGTCTGCCTATATGTTACCAGTAAATCTGTAAGTCTACTAGGGCAATTTTTTAGAGCTTAAAATTTTTAGTGTTTAGATCTTAAAAAATAGTTTATACCTTTTATAGACCTAAAGATATAGATTTTAACTCAAGATCTCTATTATCCATTAAAAAACTATCAAATGACATCAAAACTATTTACATATACATTGCTACTATATAAAATTTCACGTTCTCAGGAGAGAAAATATAAGCGGCTTTAATTAGTATTTTACTGAGCATTGACGCTAAACACTGATGTAGGCTGACACTTAAACAAGTAGTCCGTGGGAGATATTGGCGAGTTTTCCAGTCCGCAAAGTCATCCTAGGTTGTTTTCCAGCAATCTAGAGCTCGGATACTTTTGTATTTGCCACGGATCTTAGGCAAAATTTAAATCAGGAAGACTTTTAAATGTTTCCTCAATTAAATATTGTGAACTCTCCGATTTTTTAAATTAAATCCTTTAGTGGCAAATAACATCGCCTATCTGTGTCAAAGCTGCTTCTATTGTTGATGAATTGAAACATCGTTTAGCTTTTTCTACGAAAATTCCTCCTCGGAAGCTGCTTGAAACCCCATCATTGGACTCTACCTACAAATGACCAGCTTTGTCACACACTATGTAATACTGAATCTCCCTGAGAATTAAATTAAGGGTACACGTGTCTGTGGAATACTCAGCCTTGTCATACACTATGTCACACTGAATCTCCCTGAGAATTAGATCAAGGGTACACGTGTGTGTGGAATACTCAGCCTTGTCATACATAAGTCTGTTCTGTTGATCGAACAACTGGTGCACTCATCATTGACACCGGTGGAGGTCCATTCCATCAATTTATTACAAAGGTGTGACATATATATATTTACTATAGTGTGATTGTATAATTTTATATCTTGCATTTCTTAATGCGTGTGAAGAGACAGAATGAAAGCGTGGGAGAAAGAAAGATGGGGAGAATAAGAATGGGTGAGAAAGAGAGAGGGGGAGATAGGGGGAGAAAGAGAGATGGGGGAGAGAGAGGGAGAGAAAGAGAGAGGGGGAGAAAGAGAGCGAGGGAAGAGAAAGAGAGAGGAGGGAATAAAGAGAGAGGGGAGGAGAAAGAGAGAGGGGGATAAAGAGAGAGGAAGAGAAAAAGAGAGAGGGGCGAGAAAGAGAGAGGGGGAGAAAGAGAGCGAGGGAAGAGAAAGAGAGAGGAGGGAATAAAGAGAGAGGAAGAGAAAAAGAGAGAGGGGCGAGAAAGAGAGAGGAGGGAGGAGAAAGAAAGGGGAGGAGAAAAAGAGGTGGTGGACGGTGAGATGTAATACACCTGACTACTGACGTTGATTGTCAATAAATGATTTAGTGAAGATATATCCGAGACAGAGTCCTGACTCAGAGTCTGTCACCTTCCCTCCTTTCTTCCGTTACCTAGTCCTTACTCTTTCCCTGCTTTTCTTCTCATCGTATTTATAGTTCTTTTTTTAAACTTTCTTATACACCCATATCTGCCCTTCTTTACCCCTCCCCCTTTTTTCATTACTTAATTATGTCTTTATCTTTTTATTTTTATATGTCCACCATTGTATAACTTCTGTAAAATATAGTTGACAATATGTTTATAACAGATAACGAAATAAAAATTATCGCCCTTAATATAAAAAAAAAAATTTAAAGGAAAAAGTAATTAATTGTTTCTACTATTGGCACAAGGCCAGCAATTACCCAGTACATTACTGGTACTTTATTTTATCGACCCCGTAAGGATGAAAGGCACAGTTAACCTCGGGTAATTAATAAATAATTAATAAGTATCTAATGAACGTCAAAACAAAGAGAGACAACTCTGTCATCGACTTGTTGTCACGGTTACAGTCAATTTTCGGCAAACATTATCGTAAAGCTATACGGTTGTCATCAATGTATATATTATAAACATATTCATGTATATAGAAGTATATATATGTGTAAAGACATCTATACATAGGTCCTGTTGATCGAATAATAGACAGAGGTAACTCACAGTACTGAAAAAAAAAGTGTTTATCAACCATAGGAAGACGTGAAAGTCTTTCTACAAATACGAGGATAACATCAAATTCCAGTAGGTCTTATATTATATTTAACATTTAATTATATTGATATGTGTGTGTGTGAGTGTCTGTATATGTATGTGTGTGTGAGAGAGATAGAGTGTGTATGTGTGTGTTATCTATTACACACACACACATACACACATATGTGTGTGCGCTATATCATCATCATCATCATCATCATCATCATCATCATCATCATTTTACGTCCGTTTTTCCTTGCTTGCAAGGGTGGCGCGGGTCCTATTCAGCACAGCATCTCTCCACTCGTCATGGCCCTTCGTCATCTCCGTGAATTTCAGCGATCTGAGGTCCCCTCTCACTATCTCCGCCCATGTTTTTCGTGGTCTACCTCTACTGCGTCTTCCTTCTACTAGGACTTCCTGGCACTTCTTCACCCATCGGTCATCCTCCATGCGCATCACATGTCCATACCATCTCAGCCTTCTCTCCTGCACACCACAACTTATCCCTATTATACCCAGTTTCTTTCTCAACTCATCTATGCTTCATTTCTCTCCAGCCGTCGCATATCTTCTGCAATTGCTGCCCATGTCTCACTACTATGCAGCATCGCGCTCCTCACACAGGCGTCATATAACCGTCCTTTCGTACGCAGGGAGAAACCCTTCTTTGTCAACAGAGGGAGCAGCTCCCTAAACTTCTTCCAACCCATCCTTATTCTAGATACTATGGCCTCTGAATACCCCCCCCCCCCTCCCATGCTAATCTGATCACCTGTGTACCGGAAGCTATCAACCACTTCTATAGAACCCACCCGCATTGGAATAATGTGTCTATCACATCGATTACTACTGTCAACTTTCCCTGTACATCTACTGCATACATAGTTTTCCCTACCTGTTAGTTTGCCTGCTATCCCACTAGATCTCTTGTGTACCCAAGATCTGCATTGCGTATATTTTATGGAATTTATGCCAGTTCCTTTCCTACATATCCTACATTCCCTGATGTGTTATATATATATATATATATATCCAAAATTAATATAATCAAAATTATGGGTGTCATGCCAGAAAGACATGCGCCATATCACCCGCAAAATAAGCTCTAAGATTCTAACGAATAGGTCCGAGCATTTTATAATAACTAGAAATTGATTAACATATAAATAAACATGAATAATCACAGGAGATAATTTTTACAGGGAAGATTAATCATATTATAAGGTATCTATTTTTGAAGTTCTGGTTAACTTTATTTAGTTACCTACCTAGCTATGTGTGCTTACACACTTGTAAAAATTATCTCCTGTGATTATTCATGTTTATTTATATGTTAATCAATTTCTAGTTATCATATATATATAGGACGATTTGTCGAGTCTTCATTATGTTTATTGGTTGGTGACGCGCTTTTCGCTATTGATCAGCTCAAGGTTCGATCTGTATCGATCAAAAGCTCGTCGGACCTCTGTTGTAGTAATGTCATTACTACAACAGAGGTCCGACGAGCTTTTGATCGATACAGATCGAACCTTGAGCTGTTCAGTATCAAAACGCACGTCACCAACCAATAAACGTAATGAAGGCATAGCAAATCGTCCTTGTATTATTATATCATACTCTGTCTAGCTCTACACCTCGCCACTGACGTGAACCTGGGTGAACCTGCAGTAACTCCACCTTACACTCCCTGTATATATATATATATATATATATATATATATATATATATATATATATATATATATATATATATATATATATATATATATATATATGTATATATATATATATATAATCATTATCACTATTTAACGCCCATTTTCCATTTGTGCCAAAGGTAGAAACAATTATCACTATTTAACGCCCATTTTCCACGGTATCGTGGGTTAGATACATTGTCCCATTGTATCAGAAGCAACCGTATCCAGCTGGATCCTCTAGTGAGACCATCCAAGCTCATGGAAGTTTCCCAACCATCTTGTTCGGGTGTACCCCTGCATCTCCTGCCGGTTGGTTTTGCCTGTAACATCTGTCCAGCAATTCATTTCTGCAATATTCTAACCACATGCCCATAGTATCGGAGCTATAATCTCTCAATTCAGAGAAGTAGCGGCTCTCCCTGGAGTGACTCCCTGATCTCCAAACTACGTACTCTATTGAGTAACGTTACTCCAAAGGGGCACTGACCACCTGACATGGAAAGGAGTGATTGGAAGGAATGGCGACCCCAATCTAAATACAAATGGAGAGGCCTTATTAGACTTCTGTTCTAGCAATGGTCTCTCTATTATAAACACCTTCTTCCAGCACAGAGATATCCATAAATATACATGGTATAAGCGGATGCAGGGACAGAGATCAATAATTGATTTTATTATTGTCTCTGATCTTTTATTTCGGTGCTGGATGTTCGTGTTAAGAGAAGGGCTGAGCTGTCAACTGATCACCATCTAGTTATTTGCAACTTGAGACTAACTAAAGCCAAAAAAGCCCACAAAACTGACAGGCCCAGGGCGACCTACAGAATAAAGTGGAAAGCATTGGTGGATAAGGAAGTCAAGACCACATATATCTTTCTTAACATCTTGATTTTTTTTCTAGCCCCCTCATAATTATTAGTTATCATTTTAGCATTTGTTCGTTTTTTTAGGTCAAATTGTCTCCCCTAGACTATCCGGATTATCTTCCCTTGTTTTGAATTTCCTCTCTTCCTTTTCTTCTTTTTCGTCCCTTTGAATAAACATTTTCCAGTTCATTTTCATCAGCACAAGTTGAACAAGTTAGTCCTCAGGACCAACGAAATATATGTAACTGGTATATCAGTGATGTAGTAACTAGCCTTAATAATTATATTCTAACTCTTCCTACCGACTCGAGTTACTATCTTGGATTTTGACCTACCTATTACTACAATCATCATCATCATCATCATCACACGTCCGTTCTTCCACGCTAGCATGGGTTAGACGGGTTGTCCTGTTGTGTGCAGTGTCTGGTCGGCTGACCATGCCTTGCTCATACAGGAACTGATCTGGCTTGATTTCTACAGCTGGATGCCCTTCCTAACACCAACCTCATTTACAGTGAGTGCTGGGTGCTTTTTCGTGGCGCCTACACGTCCACTTTACAGTGTGGGCTGGGTGCTTTTTTGCCGTGGCACCTCCACGACGACCTTGCGGTGGGGGTTGTGGGGGCATATTGTCTATATGCTTCAGCTTGTACCCATGGCAGGTCGGGTACTCTGTATTACTGCGTGACGCCAGAAGTCACGGTCATGTGTCATTGTCTTTGAGAGGTGTAGTTGGGTAAGGTCGGCTTTTATCACCTCATCCCAGGTCATCTTGGGTCTCCCCACTCCGCGGTTTCCATCAACTTCTAGTGCTCTGCACCTTTTTATGCAGCTGTCATCCTTCATACGCATCACATGTCCATACCAGCGCAACTGCCTCTCCTGCACACAGCATTTGATTCCTCTTATGCTCAGTCTCTCTCTCAATTCATTTATGCTTTGTCGTTCACGTATATTACTGTTACACATCCATCGGAGCATGCAGGCTTCGTTTCTCTCTAATCTATGTAAGTCTTCCACCTTCAGCGCCCAGGTCTCACTACCATGCAACATCACTGTTCGGATACACGCATCATACAGTCTGCCTTTCATTCTGAGGGAGAAGCCTTTTGCAGCTAGCAGTGGTAGTAGTTCCCTAAATTTCTTCCATCCCGTTCTTACCCTAGTTATTGTACTTTCTGAACACCCACCTCCGTTGCTAATTCGGTCACCTAGGTAGCAGAAGCTGTCTACTGTTTCTACAGGGCCCTCCCAGAGATTGGTGGTACTTGTTTCCTGTGGCTGTTTGCTGCTTGCTGTTTCAGCACAGCTGCTGCATGTGAATCCTACATTCTTAATTAAGCTTCCTGAGATCCCGCTACATCTCTTGTGTACCCATTGTTTGCATTTGGGGCAGAGAATGGAGTTCCTACCTACACCTTTCCTACATACTGAGCAAGGCCATTTCCCTGAGGGGATCTGGGTTCTGTTTTCTTGTCTACTTACAAGGACCTTAGTGTTTGTCATGTTGACTTTGAGACCCTTTCTTTCTAGTCCCTGCTTCCAGGTTTGGAATTTATTCTCTAGTTCTACCATAGATTCAGCTATAAGTGCGAGGTCATCAGCATACAGGAGTTCCCATGGGCATCCGGTCTTAAACTCCTCCGTTATTTCCTGCAGAACTATGATGAACAGGAGAGGGCTAAGAACAGAGCCCTGGTGGACCCCAACCTGTACGCTAAATTCCTCGCTATACTCATTGCTAATCATAACTTTGCTGACTGCTCCCCTATACATGGCTTGTACCGCTTTCACAAGCCATTCATCTACTCCTAGTTTTCTAAGAGCCCACCAGATTACCGCACGTGGAACTCTGTCAAAGGCTTTCTCAAGGTCGACAAATGCCAAGTAGAGTGGCTTACTTTTAGCTAGGTACTTTTCCTGTAATTGCCTCACAAGGAAGAGGGCATCAGTGGTGCCTCTTCCTAGTACAAACCCAAATTGCATCTCGTCTATTTTCACCCGGTCCCTAATCAGCTGTGCTATAACTCTTTCTGTTACTTTCATGACCTGGTCCATCAACTTTATACCTCTATAGTTTCCTCTATCTAGTGCATCGCCTTTACCTTTGTAGCAGTTGACAATGATGCTACTGCACCAATCTTTTGGTATGGCCCCTTCTAGTATTACCTGGTTAACGATACGTGTGGTTATAGTGTGACCTACAGACCCAGATGCCTTCAGCATCTCGGCAGCTATCCCCGATGGACCGGTTGCCTTCCCCATCTTCATATCTCTGATTGCCTTACTTACTACGCTACCGCTGACTTGTACTGCTGGTCCCTCTATAGGGTCTACTTGGGGTAGGGTCTCTTCTTCCCATGCATTCTCCTCATTTAGTAATCTATCATAATGACTCTTCCATGCATCTTTCTTCTCAGCACTTGTGAGGGCAAGCTCACCTTTATCATTCCGGATACACTTCTCTCCAATGACATCACAACTATCTCTGACACACTGCCTCGCAATCTTGAATACCTCCTGTTTCTGGTCCTCACGTTGTAAAACATGCTTGAATTTTCTATCCTCTGCTTCCCTCCTAGCTAAGTATACTTGTCGCCTAGCTTCCCTCTTGGTCTCTATGTAATGTACCCTGCTCCCCCCGTTCTTCCATTCTTTCCATGCCTGTCTCTTGGCCTTGACTGCTTCATCTACCTTATTGTTCCACCACCAAGTCACTCTCCTCCTGCTTGAGGTCTTACTCCAGCCACAGACCTCGTCCGTCGCCTCTAGTAAATTATTTTTTAGGAACTCCCAGTTCTCTTCTATATTAAATGTCTCTATCTGTTCTTCTTTACTGTCGTAGGCGTATTGTTATACTTTGGGAGGGTCATGTTGCCAATAAGAAACACACGCACCAGTTGCTTTCACTTCAATTTATTATTATAATAAATTTATAATAAATTTATAAATTTATAAATTTCTGGTTGGTTGGTTGGTTCCACAACCAGATAGTTGTTTATATATTGTCATAGTTCTTTCGTCACACACTCTGTGACCTCTTCAGATGTGGCGCATGCGCAGACTGAGCACACAACACACAGAAACAAAATGGCGTAGGACAGAACAAAGGAGAGGCACAGAAACAAAGAAAGGAATCCCTAGTCACTGAAGAGGTCACAGAGTGTGTGACGAAAGAACTATGACAATATATAAACAACTATCTGGTTGTGGAACCAACCAACCAACCAGAAATTTATAAATTTATAAATTTATTATAAATTTATTATAATAAATTGAAGTGAAAGCAACTGGTGCATGTGTTTCTTATTGGCAACATGACCCTCCCAAAGTATAACAATATCGGTTTCAACACACGATTTCAGATAAAGAATCTTGCTAAACAAATTCAGAAACGAAATATATATATATATATATCCATATATATGGATTGGATGCTTTTTGTCCAAAGGAGTAGCCATGTTTGGTGTAAATGATTGTGGATGTTCTTGCTGCCAAATATATTTGTGCAGCCTTTTAATGCTGAGGCATCTCACATTCAGAGTTTACCATATCATACCAGAATATAGAAGTTCATACCTGATTATACCACATGCCAGAAATATACTAGATTATACTAGAATTTACTACATTATGTATCCTATATCTTTCCTTCATTTGTGTGTTTCTTCCATAGAAAATGCCGAAGAGTAAGAAGAAAGCAAAATTGACGGACGAGCAGAGAGTTCACCAGGAAGAACAGAAGATGCTTCTCCAAGTGGAGCTGAAGAAGAAGAAGGAAGAACTTCTCATGCAATTTCTCAAGGTTAGTGTTGGTGTTCATTGTTTAGTCAGAGAAAACAAGGCAGCGCTCATGATTCTTTTCAGGTCCTCACAGACTGGTGGAAAGGAGGCCAAGAGAGAGAATGGTATCTTGAAACCAGAGACCTGATCAGAATGTTTCCAAAAGAGTGGACTCTGTTAAAGTGGGAAGTGGTTCCTTGTTTCTCATGTCTCAGGGAAAAACAGTTGACATTGTAATGAGTGAAGTTATGATATTTTATCTATTGTCTTTCTCAAAGCCAATGTTAAAAATAATTTATTTATTTTTTCACTTCTTAGTAATGGAGATTAAGGCAGTGGTCATGACCCTTTTCATGGCATCTGAGATTAGTAGGAGGGAGAGAAAGAAGCAGAGTATCTTCAAGCAAGAATCTACAACATAGAATCCTAGACAGATCTTCTTTGTGTTTCAATTCTTTTGGAACTGGATTTCTAATGAAATACATTCTATTTCAATTAATTAACGAAATGTTTTAAGGGATTTACTAAAATTTGTTATTATTTCATTACTAAAACAGCAAGTCAACATATAGTTCTTATATAAAATTAATTTGGAAGACTTAATTTAAATAAGAACACATTAAAATAGGTGTTGATTTTTTACCATGGCAGTCAATTTGGTTTTGGCCAGATTGGTATTAAATGGGTTGACCTTTATTGTAACCATATTTCTAATGAAATGCATTGTCTATGGTGTTTCAATGAATTTATAAAATAATGAAGAATGTTGAGAGAGTGGGGTTGATAAAATATCTAACTTTTTCATTATTGAACTGATATTTAGAACTTAACTTAAAGGTTCTTACATAAAATTGTGATAGATAGCTTTAATATAAACACTTTAAAATGGTGAGTTCTGTATCAAAAATCTAAGGCTGATTGATGGCAAGTTAGTATCAGATGTGTGTTAAGAGATGGTAAAGTTGAGTATATGAACCCAGTATTAGTGTTCCTGTAAGGAGCTGTCAGACTCCACCTCAATAATATTAGTTTCAACCCTTTCATTTCTATATTTCTATGAAACGACAATTCATTTTGAAAATAATCAAAAATTTCAAAGGATTTAGTAATGTAACTAGCTTTCTTCTTATTAAACTGGTATTTGAAACAACTCAACAAAGGATCTTACATGAAATTATTATAGAAATTTTTTACATAAATATAAACACTTTAACCTTTTCATTGCCATATTTCTAATAAAAGAAAGACACTCACTACCTTTAGTTTTTAAATAATTTTGAAAATAAATAATTTGGAGGGATGTAGTAATATGACTAACTTTCAAGAGTCGGACGCCATGCTTTCCAGCATAGTTACGTCCCTTTACGGTCTGAGTTCAAATCCCGCCGAGGTTAACTTTGCCTTTTATCCTTACAGGGTCGATAAAATAAAGTACCAATAATGTTCTGGGTAATTGCTGGCCTTGTGCCAAAAGTAGAAACAATTATTAAGTTGGTTTTGGGATCATAACTTAACAAAGGTTGTTACATAAAATTATGTAAATATAAACACTTTAAAATGGACAGTTTTGTATCAGAAATCCAGGGTTGTTTGATATTAAAATAGTTAAAATACGTATTGTTGTATATTGGTAAATTGCAGGATAAACATGCCAAAGAAGAGAAATTCACCAAGCTGAACTCATTGATTATAAGTGACAGATGGAGGGGAATTCTTCGAGAAGCGAAAGGCAAGGACATCAAAGCTGAAATCATGGTGCTGAAGAACACATTTGAACGTATTATGGACCAGAAAGATGAGGTGTTCAAAGCTCTTTTAGTGGACATTGAAGAAGCTGAAAATCAGTACATGATGTCTTTAAGTAGCCACTTGGAAAATATTGACTCTTTCATAAGTAAGATTCATATTTAACCCTTTACCATTTACATTACTCTATATATACTATTGTATTTTCACACTAAAGGCTTTACCTTACATAATATCTCACATAACATTTACATTACTCTATATATACTATTGTATTTTCATGGTAAAGGCTTTACCACACATAATTATCTCACATAACATTGAATCTATAAGATTTTAATATTATTTATTTTATGAATAATACCTTAACATCAGTATGAGCGGCCAGTTACAGCCAGTTTGAACAGAAAGAGGTGAAAGAATTCTAGCCAGATATGGCCGGTTTAAATACTATATGGTTAAAGGGGTTATTTTTAATCATTTTGTTGTGTTTTGTGTTACATTAGTAATGTGGTTAGAGATCAGAGATTATATAGGGTAAAGAAGACTCTTCAATCAAAATGAGCATATAACTACCTCTCTAGCACTTGTGCCATGATAAAATATACACAGTACACTCTGTAGTAGAGTGGCTGGCATTATAAAATACAGCACACTCTGTAATGGGGTAGGAGGTCAAACAGAGACAGTATAGGGTTGAGAGAACTCTTCAGTCTGGCCAAACATAACAATCTCTCTAGTGCTGGGGCCACAAGGAAATGCACCCAGTACTCCCTGTAAAGTGGTAGTGCTGGTGCCACAATAAAATATACTTGGTACACTCTTTAAAGTGGTTGGCATTGGGTAGAGCATCCAGCTGTAGAAAACATACCAGATAGTCCTATACGAGCGAGACACGGTCACCAGACCAATCTTGCCTCAAATTGGGACAACTCCTGTCTAACCCATGTTAGTGTGGAAGATGGACGTTAAACAATGATGATGAAGATGATGATGAACCCTGTATGTAAATGGGTTAGAATAGGTATATCATATCCCTGTGCATTGTAAGAGGTGACTAAAACAGCAACAGGAAGAGTATTAAGCCATAAAACATTGCCTCAAAAAGAAGCCAAGGCTAACCCCTGCTTTAATTGGGAAGATGGCTTTAAAATACTTATTGTTTATTTATTAAAAGACTAGCCCCCATTAAACAAACAAAAAACCCCCCAGCCATGTGATATGTGAAATATTTCAGAACTGCAGAGAGAGAGACTAGAAAATTTCGAGTTGGAATACGACAAAGATCTGAATATTATTAAAGAAGAGTTCCAAAAAGAGAAAGACAAGATGTTGGTGAGGTTTGGTGCTGAGATGAATGACTTGGCTGACATCATGTTTGCCATGGAACAAAATTTTATTGAGAAGGAGCAAAAGGCTAAATCAGATTTTGAAAACTTGAAAGATGAAGTTCGGAATAAGGTTGGTTCAGGAATCATTTAACATCTTCCATTACTATACTTCATAGGAAAGACACTGCATATGGTTTTCAACTCATCATCATCATCGCCATCATCGTCGTCATCATCATCATCACCATCACTTTCTCCATCACAATCACTATCATTACCACCACCACCACCATAACTACCATCATCATAGTCATCACCCCCATCACATTACCACCACCACCACCATCATAACAACCATCATAGTCATCACCACCACCACCATCATAACAACCATCATCATAGTCATCACCACCATCACATTACCACCACCACCACCACCATAACTACCATCATCATAGTCATCACCACCATCACATCACCACCACCACCACCATCATAACTACCATCATCATAGTCATCACCACCATCACATTACCACCACCACCACCACCATAACTACCATCATCATAGTCATCACCACCATCACATTACCACCACCACCACCACCATAACTACCATCATCATAGTCATCACCACCATCACATTACCACCACCACCACCACCATAACTACCATCATCATAGTCATCACCACCATCACATTACCACCACCACCACCACCATAACTACCATCATCATAGTCATCACCACCATCACATTACCACCACCACCACCACCATAACTACCATCATCATAGTCATCACCACCATCACATCACCACCACCACCACCATCATAACTACCATCATCATAGTCATCACCACCATCACATTACCACCACCACCACCACCATAACTACCATCATCATAGTCATCACCACCATCACATTACCACCACCACCACCACCATAACTACCATCATCATAGTCATCACCACCATCACATTACCACCACCACCACCACCATAACTACCATCATCATAGTCATCACCACCATCACATTACCACCACCACCACCACCATAACTACCATCATCATAGTCATCACCACCATCACATTACCACCACCACCACCACCATAACTACCATCATCATAGTCATCACCACCATCACATTACCACCACCACCACCACCATAACTACCATCATCATAGTCATCACCACCATCACATTACCACCACCACCACCACCATAACTACCATCATCATAGTCATCACCACCATCACATTACCACCACCACCACCATCATAACTACCATCATCATAGTCATCACCACCATCACATTACCACCACCACCACCAACATAACAACCATCATCATAGTCATCACCACCATCACCATTGTCATTATCATCATCCTTATCTCCAATATCACCACCACCGTCACCATCATCATCATCATCTTCATGACTGCTACCATCACCACACCATCACCCTTACCCTCATCACCATCACCAACCTCCTTATGCTATATTTTCCTCCTGTTTTTGTTCAGAACCTGGAGGAGAAGCACTCACTACGTGTGTCCCTGGAATCTAAGGTGGAGTACCTGTGGATGTTATTTAACCAGACTAAGGCCCATTACCACGAAACCACTGAGGAAAGGAAGGAAGCATTTGACAAACTCAAAAAGAAAGATGCAAAAAGTTCTGAGGAAATTGAGAAACAAATGAGAAAAGTGCAACGGATAGCGGTAAATCATGTTGATGTTGTTGTTGTATAGCCCCAGGTCAACTCTGACCAAGCTAGCTCATAGTGTTGTGTTGTTACTTAGCCCCAGATCATCTCCCACCAAACTAGCTCACAGTGTTGTTGTTGTTGCTGTTTAACCCGTAATAAGCCCTCATCAAGTTGGCTTATAGTGTAACTCTTATTGTTATATACACCTTGGGTGACTGGTACACAGGTTTCGCTGCTGACCTTACAGCTAATTTATCCAGACAAATAAAAAAACTATAAATCATCGCTATCATTTAACATCATCTAACAAGGGTTAGATGAGTCATCACAGTCAAATTCAGTAGTTATTAGAGTTATTGATCTCTCAGACTGGCTGGGATCAGTATCTCACTTACATACATTCCCACACTTTACAGAGTGTACCGCATGGGTTTTATCACAGCACCATCATTAGCAAGGTTGTCATGTCGTTAACACAAGTGAAAAGTCTTCTCAGTCCTTTGTTAGCCAAGTTTTCTATTGCTGGATGACCTGCCTAACACCAACTACTTTATATTTATGAGTAAGTTTTCATTTTGCCAGGCAGCCTCCAGTTCCTTTGGTTCTATGGAATTGACATAAAATGGCAGGACTTTCTCTTTCTCTGTCTCAATTTTATGGTATCTCTCAAACAGCTTCAGTATCTTGGCTCCCTTCAACACACAGAAACAATAGACACTATAACTATATAATGGTATATGTAAAGTAGTAGTGTTGGTGCCATGATAAAATACACCCAGTCCACTCTGTAAAGTGGTAGTGCTGGTGCCATGATAAAATACTCCCACTCCACTCTGTAAAGTGGTAGCGCTGGTGCCATGATAAAATACACCCAGTCCACTCTGTAAAGTGGTAGTGCTGGTGCCATGATAAAATATACCCAGTCCACTCTGTAAAGTGGTAGTGCTGGTGCCATGATAAAATATACCCAGTCCACTCTGTAAAGTGGTAGTGCTGGTGCCATGATAAAATACACCCAGTCCACTCTGTAAAGTGGTAGTGCTGGTGCCATGATAAAATACACCCAGTCCACTCTGTAAAGTGGTAGTGCTGGTGCCATGATAAAATACACCCAGTCCACTCTGTAAAGTGGTATTGCTGGTGCCATGATAAAATAAACCCAGTCCACTCTGTAAAGTGGTAGTGCTGGTGCCATGATAAAATACACCCAGTCCACTCTGTAAAGTGGTATTGCTGGTGCCATGATAAAATAAACCCAGTCCACTCTGTAAAGTGGTAGTGCTGGTGCCATGATAAAATAAACCCAGTCCACTCTGTAAAGTGGTAGTGCTGGTGCCATGGTAAAATAAACCCAGTCCACTCTGTAAAGTGGTAGTGCTGGTGCCATGGTAAAATACACCCAGGCCATGCTGTAAAGTGGTAGTGTGGGTGTTATGATAAAATACACCCAACCCATGCTGTATGATCTAAAACAAAGCATTGTACCAATTCTTGTGACATTGTAGGAGCAAATTGGGAGCTTGAAGGTGAAAATGGCCCAAAATGCAAAGCTCAACGAGGAGAAAAACTGGAAACTAAGAGAGGTTTGGAAAATATTGTTTCCTTTTACTGTGTTTTAATTATATATATATATATATACATATATACACATATATATATATATACATACATATATATATATATATATATATATATATATATATATATATATATATATATATATATATATATATATATATATATGTGTGTGTGTATATGTATACATACACACTCATGCACATACATATCATCATCATTTTACATTTGTTTTCTATGCTGGCATGGGGTAATCAGGTCATTACAGACTAAGTCAGTACTTAATTGAAGCTACTGTCCTTCTTGAAGGATAGAATCCATGCCAGATACATTCCATTTCGGTATGGTTTCTATGTCTGGATGCCCTTCCTAATGCCAACCATATTACAGAATGTTTGATTTACACAATGTAATGTATGTTACTCATACTTAGGGGCAACAAATCAAAGCTATACATGGGAGTTAGCTTTTTAAACTTTTTCACTCATTGCTCCTTTTCTTCATCTGGCGTGTTTGTTTCACTGGGCTAAATTTGATTGACCCAGGTCAACTTAAATATACTATCATGTTGTTGTTATAGTTCACACTTATATATGATCCCTTATGAAGTTGTATCTCAAAGGATGTTTCTTGGGTATTTTAATGATAGGTGGCCCCAATCCTATCACGAAAAGCAATGTGAAATGATTCATCTTGCTCAAGGACACAATGCACTGCCCAGTCCAGGAATCAAATCCAATACCTTATGATTCTGAGTTGAACACCCTAACCACTAAGCCACACACATTCACTCTAAAATATTTTGTATAGTTTTTATATTTTTCTTTATAAGTTTTATACATGTTTATATTCTTCCATATATTTCCATATAATTTCATACTGGTTTCTATATTGTTTACGAGGGTCAGCTGAAAAGTTTGTAGGCTGACCAAGATACTCTCATGGAATGACCAAATGAGGTTTATTTTTCAAAAGAGTCCCCCTTACACTCCACACACTTCTTCCATCAATGTTGCAGTGCTTGGATATCATTGGTGAAGAAGCTTTCATCCTGTTGGTAAAATAAAGTCATCAACAGCAGATATGACGTCATCACTGTGGTACTGGTTCCCAGCCAAGTATTTTCTCATGTTGGGAACAGATGATAGTCAAACGGGGCCAAATCAGGAGAATGGGGGGGGGTACTCAACCAGTTCAAAGCCAACTATAATTTCCATGCTGTTTATATTGTTTTCTATCCCTATTGTTTTGATATTGTTCTGTATAGTTTTCATATTGTTCGTATTGTTTTGTATAATTTTCATACTGTCCCATATTGTTTTCATATTGTTTCTATATTATATTGTTGTGTAATCTGCAGGAGAAAGATAAGATGAGGTTTGTGTTACATGGAATGAAAATTGAAATGAACAAACTACGAGCTACAGAATTTGAGAAACTAACCAACCTCGCATTAGACAGTAACAATGCCATTAAGAAACTTACCGAACAGAAGGATAAGGTAGGTATACTAGTGACAGTACTAACACTATAGTAGGTAGCTATACTATGTATAGTGACAGCACTAACACTATAGTAGGTAGCTATACTATGTGTAGTTAGTGACAGTAGTAATACTATAGTAGGTAGCTATACTATGTGTAGTGACAGTAGTAACACTATAGTAGGTAGCTATACTAGTGACAGTACTAACACTATAGTAGGTAGCTATACTATGTGTAGTGACAGCACTAACACTATAGTAGGTAGCTATACTATGTGTAGTTAGTGACAGTAGTAACACTATAGTAGGTAGCTATACTATGTGTAGTGACAGTAGTAACACTATAGTAGGTAGCTATACTATGTGTAGTGACAGCAGTAACACTATAGTAGGTAGCTATACTATGTGTAGTGACAGTAGTAACACTATAGTAGGTAGCTATACTAGTGACAGTAGTAACACTATAGTAGGTAGCTATACTATGTGTAGTGACAGCAGTAACACTATAGTAGGTAGCTATACTATGTATAGTGACAGTACTAACACTATAGTAGGTAGCTATACTATGTGTAGTGACAGCACTAACACTATAGTAGGTAGCTATACTATGTGTAGTTAGTGACAGCACTAACACTATAGTAGGTAGCTATACTATGTGTAGTTAGTGACAGCAGTAACACTATAGTAGGTAGCTATACTATGTGTAGTGACAGCACTAACACTATAGTAGGTAGCTATACTATGTGTAGTTAGTGACAGCACTAACACTATAGTAGGTAGCTATACTATGTGTAGTTAGTGACAGCAGTAACACTATAGTAGGTAGCTATACTATGTGTAGTGACAGCACTAACACTATAGTAGGTAGCTATACTATGTGTAGTTAGTGACAGCAGTAACACTATAATAGGTAGCTATACTATGTGTAGTTAGTGACAGTAGTAACACTATAGTAGGTAGCTATACTATGTGTAGTTAGTGACAGCAGTAACACTATAATAGGTAGCTATACTATGTGTAGTTAGTGACAGTAGTAACACTATAGTAGGTAGCTATACTATGTGTAGTTAGTGACATCACTAACACTATAATAGGTAGCTATACTATGTGTAGTTAGTGACAGTAGTAACACTATAGTAGGTAGCTATACTATGTGTAGTTAGTGACAGCAGTAACACTATAGTAGGTAGCTATACTATGTGTAGTGACAGCACTAACACTATAGTAGGTAGCTATACTATGTGTAGTTAGTGACAGCAGTAACACTATAATAGGTAGCTATACTATGTGTAGTTAGTGACAGTAGTAACACTATAGTAGGTAGCTATACTATGTGTAGTTAGTGACATCACTAACACTATAATAGGTAGCTATACTATGTGTAGTTAGTGACAGTAGTAACACTATAGTAGGTAGCTATACTATGTGTAGTTAGTGACAGCAGTAACACTATAGTAGGTAGCTATACTATGTGTAGTTAGTGACAGTAGTAACACTATAGTAGGTAGCTATACTATGTGTAGTTAGTGACAGTAGTAACACTATAGTAGGTAGCTATACTATGCGTAGTGACAGCACTAACACTATAGTAGGTAGCTATACTATGTGTAGTTAGTGACAGCAGTAACACTATAATAGGTAGCTATACTATGTGTAGTTAGTGACAGTAGTAACACTATAGTATGTAGCTATACTATGTGTAGTGACAGGAGTAACACTATACTATGTGTAGTGGCAGCAGTAACACTATAGTAAGTAGCTATACTATGTGTAGTGACTGGAGTAACACTATAGTAGGTAGCTATACTATGTGTAGTGACAGGAGTAACACTATAGTAGGTAGCTATACTATGTCTAGTGACAGCACTAACACTATAGTAGGTAGCTATACTATGTGTAGTTAGTGACAACAGTAACACTATAGTAGGTAGCTATACTATGTGTAGTGACAGCACTAACACTATAGTAGGTAGCTATACTATGTGTAGTTAGTGACAGCAGTAACACTATAGTAGGTAGCTATACTATGTGTAGTTAGTGACAGTACTAACACTATATGATATAGTAGGTAGCTATACTATGTGTAGTTAGTGATAACACTAACACTATAGTAGGTAGCTATACTAAGTGTAGTTAGTGATAACACTAACACAATATGATTTAGAATAAAAGTATAGGAATCCATATCTATGTGAAGAATAAACAAGTCCGTACTGTAAAGTGGTCGTTTTGGTGCCACAAAAAAGGCACCCAGTCTGTGCTGTAAATGTTGGCATTAGGAAGGGCATCCAGCTGTAGAAACCAAGAAACAGTTCTGTATGAGCAAGACATGGTCATCTGACCTGACTTGACTCACAACAGGACAACTCGTCTAACCCATACTAGTGTGGAAAAATGGACGTTAAATGATGATGATGATGTATATTGTCTCACATGATGTGGTTTAGAATAAAGGTGTATATGAGCAACATATTTGTTTATGTATAATACACACACATATAGTCTTGTACTAACACAATGTGATTCATAATAAAAGCTTATATGGACCCATATACTATAAACAGACATATAGCCTAACTTCCTAACAATGTTGTTTTGAATAAAGATGCAGATGAACTTACATTTAGTTCTGACCTAACTTAGTAATGATTAGTTTTCTCTGAGACTAAATATATGTTAATTATACATAAACATATTGTATGGATCATTCATTATATTCTGAATCACTCTGTGTTAGTGCTATTGCTAGTTGATAACATTGACAGAATATTGACCAATATCTTCAGAATAGTAACCGATATCTACAGAATATTGACCAACATTGACAGAATATTGACCAACATTGACAGAATAGTGACCAACATCCACATAATAGTGACCAACATTGACGGAATATTGACCAACATTGACAGCATATTGACCAACATTGACAGAATATTGACCAACATCCACAGAATATTGACCAACATCCACAGAATATTAGCCAACATTGACAGAATATTGACCAATATCTACAGAATAGTGACTGATATCTACAGAATATTGACCAACATTGACAGAATATTGACCAATATCTACAGAATAGTGACTGATATCTACAGAATATTAACCAACATTGACAGAATATTGACCAACAGTGACAGAATTCTGACCAACAATGACAGAATATTGACCAATATTGACAGAATTGTGACCAACATTGACAGAATAGTGACTGACATTGACAGAATAGTGACCAACATCTACAGAATTGTGAATAGAATATTGATAGAATATTGACCAATATTGAGAGAATATTGACCAATATTGACCCTTTTCATAACAAACTATTTGAAACCATCCTTATATCTCTGATATAGAACTGTGTATTTTAAAGCATTTATATTTATCTAATGTTAATCATATGTTATCATAATGTTATGTAAGAACCTTTGTTAAGTTATGTTCCAATCACCACATTAACAATGAGAAAGATTAGTTATATTACTACATCTACCTAAATTCTTGATTATTTACAAAATTATTGGAAAATCATAGACAGTGTCTTCTATTAGAAATATAGCAATGAAAAGGTTAACCAAACCAGAAAAATAAACAAAAATGAAAATATAAATGAATATGAGATTATCTCTTAAATATCATTATGAAAGTCATCATCATCATCATTACTGTTTTACATCCATTTTCCACATTTACATGGGTTGGATAGGTTGCCAGATTCTGTGACTAGTTGGATGAGAAAACAATGTTTTGACATTGTTTCTATTGTTTCTATGGTTGAATAACCTTCCTAATGTCAACCACTTTACAGAGTGTACTGGGTGTATTATATCATGGCACCAGCACTACCACTTTATAGGGTGTACTGGGTGTATTTTATCATGGCACCAGCACTATCACTTTTCAGAGTGGACTGGGTGTATTTTATCATGGCAGCAGCACTACCACTTTACAGAGTGTACTGGGTGTATTTTATCATGGCACCAGCACTACCACTTTACAGAGTGTACTGGGTGTATTATATCATGGTACCAGCACTACCATTTTACAGAGTGGACTGGGTGTATTATATCATGGCACCAGCACTACCACTTTACAGAGTGTACTTGGTGTATTATATCATGGCACCAGCACTATCACTTTTCAGAGTGGACTGGGTGTATTTTATCATGGCAGCAGCACTACCACTTTACAGAGTGTACTGGGTGTATTATATCATGGCACCAGCACTACCACTTTACAGAGTGTACTGGGTGTATTTTATCATGGCACCAGCACTACCATTTTACAGAGTGGACTGGGTGTATTATATCATGGCACCAGCACTACCACTTTACAGAGTGTACTTGGTGTATTATATCATGGCACCAGCACTACCACTTTACAGAGTGGACTGGGTGTATTTTATCATTGCATCAGCACTACCACTTTACAGAGTGGACTGGGTGTATTTTATCATGGCACCAGCACTACCACTTTACAGAGTGTACTGAGTGTATTTTATCATGGCACCAGCACTACCACTTTACAGAGTGTAATGGGTGTATTATACCATGGCACCAGCACTACCACTTTACAGAGTGGACTGGGTGTATTTTATCATGGCACCAGCACTACCACTTTACAGGGTGGACTGGGTGTATTTTATCATAGCACCAGCACTACCACTGGGTGTATTTTATCATGGCACCAGCACTACCACTTTACAGAGTGGACTGGGTGTATTTTATCATGGCACCAGCACTACCACTTTACAGAGTGGACTGGGTGTATTTTATCATGGCACCAGCACTACCATTTTACAGAGTGTACTGGGTGTATTTTATCATAGCACCAGTACTACCACTTTACAGGGTGGACTGGGTGTATTTTATCATAGCACCAGTACTACCACTTTACAGGGTGGACTGGGTGTATTTTATCATGGCACCAGCACTACCACTTTACAGAGTGTACTGAGTGTATTATATCATGGCACCAGCACTACCACTTTACAGAGTGGACTGGGTGTATTTTATCATTGCATCAGCACTACCACTTTACAGAGTGTACTGAGTGTATTTTATCATGGCACCAGCACTACCACTTTACAGAGTGGACTGGGTGTATTTTATCGTGGCACCAGCTCTACCACTTTACATATAACATTATAGACTTATTGTTTATTGTATGTGTGTTGAAGGGAACCAAGATTTTGAAGCTGTTTGAGAGATGTCGTAAACTGGAGACAGAGAGGGAGAAGGTTCTGCCATTTTATGTTGATTCCATTGAACCAAAGGAACTGGAGGCTGCCTGGAAACATGAAAGAATACTCATGGATAATAGTGTAGAAAGAGTAAGAACCCACATCTCATACTCTATTTCTATTTTTTTCTCTCTCTTTCTCTGTCTCTCTTTTTCTTTCACTTTATCTCTCACTCTCCCATATACTAATATAGAAACACATCAATATATCTTATCACTAACACTAACATAGTATGATTCATAATAGAGATGTACGTAAAAGTATATACGGTATGTTTTTGTATAACAAACATATGTAAGTCTTGCCATCAATGTTTTGTGACATGGTCATAACTTAAAACTTTCAGAGCAACACTCATATTTATTATAAACATATATATTTCTTCATATACACCTCTAATATAGATTTATATTTATACACAAATATATAGACACAAATATATAGACACCTATACACACACATACATGTGTACATATATATATACATACACATATATATATATATATATATAATGAAGGAAATATGGTACGGAATCAGATGGACCATAACGCACCAAAGTACTCAATACTTAAGATAGTAGAGTGGGTAATAGGAACGAGTAGGACCCTGACGGCTGAGCTCAAGCCGTTTCGACAGCTAATTCTGGAGTCCTGAATTAGCCGTCGAAACGGCTTGAGCTCAGCTGTCGGGGTCCTACTCGTTCCTATATATATATATATATATATATATATATATATATATATATATATATATATATATATATATAGTGAAAGAGTGAAGAATAACATGGTCGGTTGTACAAAAAGGGTTTTATTTACAGTATTAACAATTGTTTCATTGATCAGGTGAGTCTAAAGGTCGCTAATCACTCGAAATTGCATCATTCGACCTTAAATACAGTGGGTGTCTCTGATCAGAGTACTCGCAACTTCTAACTGGATTACCTAACACGATAACTTGTTATCCCATATAAACATATATATATATATATATATAGTATATTTGGCAATATACCGTATGTTTAATTAAAAACATTTTGAAGACCATACGCTATCGGTTTTAAAGTAGTGACTATGTCACCTACTTCTTTTCGGCGAAAGAAGGGAGAGAAGCTAACAGTCTGTTTCACGCTATTTGGCGATCATCAGAGTCACTCACTCCCTCTTCCGCCAAAAATTAAAGAAGCTGGATTCTTATAGAATTCCAGTAATAATCAGGAGCTGATTATACAAAGCGATTGCCGGTCCAGCAAAAACATACGGTATATTGCCAAACATACTATACATACATTCATGTATACATCGCTATTTCAGAGCACCAATCCTAATACATAATTTTTGCTGGACTGGCAATCGCTCTGTATAATCAGATCCTGATTATTACTGGAATTCTATAAGAATCCAGCTTCTATAATTTTCGACGGAAGAGAGAGTGTTTAAGTGACGCAATTTCGAGTGATTAGCGGTCTTTAGACTCACCTGATCAATGAAACAATTGTTAATACTGTAAATAAAACCCTTTTTGTACAGTCGACCATAGTCACTACTTTAAAACCGATAGCATATGGTCTTCAAAATGTTTTTAATTAAACATACTGTATATTGCCAAATATACAATCATACATTCATGTATACATCACTATTTCAGAGCACCGATCCTAATATATATATATATATATATATATATATATATACATTGCTCCAATATTCTCAACAAGTATATAAAACACCTTTTTACCTCCATCCATCCGTTCCTTCATAATACAATCCACCATCTTCAAGCTAGCTTCTCTGTTTATTCGGGGATATTTTCCTGCCTTGTTTTACATCTATTTCTAAATGGCAAATTTTCTTTTAATAGACCCCTGTATGATCTAAGCAGGCTAGCAAAGAATGTAGGCTTTGTGTGTGGTCGATCCACAGGAGCAGTAAGGGGCAAAATCTCACAGTAAACAAGCCCCATTAAATGCCCAAAAAGCTGCGTAGAAATAGTCAATAGCTTCTGTTACTTAGGTGACCAGATTAGCTGTGGAGATGAGTGAGAGCAGGGTGAAAAAAGTTCAGGGAGCTACTACTGCTGCTAGCTACAAAAGGCTTTTCTCTCAAAATGAAAGGTAGATTCTATGAAGCTTGTGTATGAACAGCAATGTTGCATAGAAGTGAGACCTGGGAAATATGTGCAGAGGACCAACAGATATTGGAAAGAAATAAAGCTTACATGCTCCGATGGATGTGTAATAGTAGTGTGCATGAATGACAAAACATTAGTGATCTGAGAGAGAAACTAGGCATAAGAGTGGCCAGATGCAGTGTACAGGAGAGACAAATGTGGTGGTTTGGACATGTGATGCATATGGATGATAACAGAAGTATAAAGAGGGGCAGGGCACGCAAAGTCGATGGTAACTATGGAAGAGAAAGACCTAGGAAAGCTTGAAATGAAGGGATTAATGCTGACCTTGCCCTATTAAACCTCATGAAGAAGATGACACAGAATTGAGATGTCTGGCGTCATGCAATACTGCAGAAGACCCCCCCCCCCTACATCCTCCCATATGCAGGATAATGAAACAATATGCAGAGGACACAGTAGCCTACAGCATTCCTCTTTCCATCCCCACCCTCCTTCCACTCTCCCCCACCCAATCCTACTAAATATCCCATGCACCTAATCGATGTTGAACTTGCTTACCTGCACCCTCCTCTAGCCCTGGTACACCTCACCAGCCCAGGCAATGAAAGCTGGAGACATGCTCAACACCTGATCTCCCACAATGCCATTGCCATGACAAAAAGCACAAAGTCCACCCAGTATGGTGATCTGATATCACAGCAACAAAAGCACTTACTCCATCCTGTAAGGTGGTTGTGTTGTTGACATAAGAAAAAGCACCTTGCTAGGTCAAGTGACCGTGTCTTGCTCATATAGAACTGATTTTGGCTTAATTTCTACAGCTGGATGCCCTTCCAAATGCCAACCTCATTTACAGTGAGTACTGGGTGCTTTTTCGTGACACCTACATGACCACTTTACAGTGTGGACTAGGTGCCTTTGTCATGTCACCAATACAACCACTTTACAGTGTGGTCTGTGGGCTTCACTGGATGCATACTTCGGCCTGTTCTCATGGGAGATGTATGGGAGGGTGGGGTGGGATGCTGTATACTGTATATATGCTTCAGCTTTGGCCTGTATGCTTCAGCTTTGGCTTGTGCCCATGGGAAGTCGGGTCTTCTGTATTACTGCGTAACACCAGAGATCTCAGTCCTGTGTTCATACAGGGGGAATCTAGCTTATCAAGGGGTATAATCCATATATGGGTAGACAGTCAAAACAAAACGTTCTTAAAAGTTCTCTTGTTTTGTTTTTTTCCTCTGTGAGTGGTCAGTAGTCAGTTACCCTTGTTCTAGTAGCTAGTTTAGTCCAGCTAAATGTCTAGTACTATCTATATTTATTACACTGAGGCATATACTTTGTATACTTCGGTCTCTGCCCATGGGAAGTTGTGTCTTCTGTATTACTGCGTATCGCCAGAGATCTCGGTCCTGTGTCATCAACTTTGAGAGGTGCAATTGGGCAAGGTCAGCTTTTATTACCTCGTCCCAAGTCTTCCTGGGTCTCCTCACTCCAAGGCTTCCATTGACTTTGAGTGCTCTGTACCTTTTTATGCAGTTGTCATCCTTCATACGTATCACATGTCCATACCAAAAATATTGTTGGCCTTGTGCCTAAATCAGAAACAATTATTACAAACGCTACATGCATCACCACTACCCCATCCCCACAACCAACACAATCATCACCACTACCCCATCCCCACAACCAACACAATCATCACCACTACCCCATCCACCACAACCAACACAATCATCACCACTACCCCATCCACCACAACCAAGACAATCATCACCACTACCCCATCCACCACAACCAACACAATCATCACCACTACCCCATCCACCACAACCAACACAATCATCACCACTACCCCATCCACCACAACCAACACAATCATCACCACTACCCCATCCCCACAACCAACACAATCATCACCACTACCCCATCCACCACAACCAACACAATCATCACCACTACCCCATCCACCACAACCAACACAATCATCACCACTACCCCATCCACCACAACCAACACAATCATCACCACTACCCCATCCACCACAACCAACACAATCATCACCACTACCCCATCCACCACAACCAACACAATCATCACCACTGTCATCTACTTCTCTCTTCTACCATCTGTTTCCACTTCTCCGTGAACTTAGTTGATGGATGAATACAAGCCCTTGGCCAACTTCTGGAAACGTTTCAACAAGGTTTTACTGGACAAACGTGTGTTGATGCAGGAACACACCTTACACAGAAATGAGAACGAGAGGTTGAGATACTTGCTGAAGCAGTACCTTGATGGTATCTCAATCAGCCATGAAGTCCTTACCAATGCCAACCCATTGTTTATCATCCACAACAAAGACAACATAATGTATGTTTTAACATTTTATTATTATTATCATATCAGAGGTCAGTGGAGGGTCGTACGCCATGCTTTGCGGCATAGAGTTACGTCCCTTTACGGTTGATTTAATCGACTTTCCCTCCCCCAAATTGCTGGCCTAGTGCCTATATAAGAAACCATTATTATTATCATATCAGAGGTCAGTGGATTGGCAGTATCGGTAGAAGGTCAGACGCCATGCTTTGCAGCATAGAGTTACGGCCATTTATGATCTGAGTTCAAATCCTGCTGAGGTTAACGTTGCCTTTCATCCTTATGGGGTTGATAAAATAAAGTACCAGTCACGCACTGGGGTCGATTTAATTGACTTTCCCCTCCCCCAAAATTGCTGGCCTTGTGCCTATATAAGAAACCATTATTATTATCATTGTCAGTGCAGTGGATTGGCAGTATCGGTAGAGGGTCAGACACCATGCTTTGACGCATAGTTACGGCCCTTTCCATTCTGAGTTCAAATCCCGCCGAGGTCAACTTTGCCTTTCATCCTTATGGGGTCGATAAAATAAAGTACCAGTATTGTACTGGGGTAATTGCTGGCCTTGTGCCAAAAGTAGAAACAATTATTATCATTGTTGTTATGAATTATTGTAATTTATTGTCATATCTAGTTTTTATCTCTTGGGGTCACACTTTCTCTTGGGGTCACACTTTCTCTTGGGGTCACACTTTCTCTTGTTTTTCATCTTTATATTGTTCTCAGGATTGTGTGCTCTTGCAGCTAATAAAATATATCATCATCATAATCATCTTTGTCATCAACATCATTATTGTCATCATCATCATCATTATCGTCATCATCACCACCACCACCACCACCACTACCATCAACATCATCATCATCATCACCACCACCACCACCACCACCACCATCATCACCATCACCATCGTTATTGTTGTTGTTATTGTATTTCTGTTATTATCTCTCCTTATTTCAGGAATGCCGTAAATTTGAACGACCCCCGCATCAAGAAGGATTATGAACCAAAGTTGAAACAAGAAGCAGCCATTTTAGTCAAAAATATTTTGTACTGAACATTTCCTCACACTCAATAAATACTTCTTCATCTAATTCTTTTATTCAATTATAGGTTTCAAACATTGGACTGTGGCCATGCTGGGCTACTACCTTCATATTTTAAAGTCTGATACTTATTATATTGATCTCTATATATTGAACCATTAAGGTAGAAGGCATCTGTATGTATTTACATTTACCACTTGTTTATGTTCCATAACTTATGTTCATGTACCTCTGTATGAGATCCAGTATGTTGTGTTCAAAAGGTTACAAAGCTGGGTTGCTAGGAGGGTTATTATATGTTTTAAAACCAAACTTATCCTGGTTTCTGTCCACTTTATCCTGGTTGTCGAAATAGAAAGCGCGCCAACGTATCCTTTTAAGGAACAAATCCGTATTTTGAATGAGTATTTTTAAGTAAGTCTACCTGCTAGGTACGGGTATATTTTCATAGAAATATTAAGATGCTGTTTCTGCATATAGGTTCAAAGTCTGAAGAATACTCAACCGAAGGAGCCAAATAGTAATAATAAATGTGAAGACTAAAATCTGAAGAGGGCTTGATAAGGATTATATATATAATATATATAAACCCGTAGAGCAAATATTTATTAAAGTACAGATTAAAGTTTAACCCTTTAGCATTTAAACCGGCCATATCCGGCCAGAATTCTCTCACTTCTTTCTGTTCAAACTGGCTGTAACCAGCTGCTTATACTGATGTTAAGGTATTGTTCTCAATATTAATAACATCAAAATCTCATAGATTTGAAATTATGTAAGATAAAACCTTTACCACAAAAATACAATAGTATATATAGAGTAATGTAAATGCTAAAGGGTTAAGCAAAGAATCGCTGCTTTCACCCTTAACAGGATGTTCTGAAACTGAGTAAAATCAATCTGTGGATGCAGAAGTAAATATTTCAAAAAACATTACAACCAAGGGAAAACAGGAAGATGATACTTTGGTTAGTGAAGACATTCTCTAAGGATGGATGAAAAATATGCGAGGATAAGTATGTAATTATGTGGAACGAGAACAATTTCTTACAAAGACATTTATGCTATAAAAAAAAGTCATTAGACTAATATTCTATTTAGAATAACTGAGTGATTTATAGCCCTGGATTTATGTCCACGTACAGGAAAAAAACAATAACAAGAACAAGCATAAAAATATCAACTCCCTGGATGACAAATGTCTGCTTATTTCTTAATTAACCTATATGACATTTTGATACAGTATATACTGTAAAGCTGTCATTTCAACCAATCTATTTGCTTCGGAGGGGGGGCGGGGTCTTCTGCCATATTTAACTCAAATGTTTAAATTCCTCTTGTTCTTCCTTTCCCTCTGTTACTAAATATATTGTATACATTACATATACAGGTTTATATATATATATATAAAGGTTTCTCTCTAAAAATGAAAGGCAGATTGTATGATGCCTGTATACGAACAGCAATGCTACATGGCAGTGAGACATGGGTATTACGTGCAGAGGACCTGCGTAGACTGGAAAGGAACGAAGCATGCATGCTCCATTGGATGTGTAATAGTAATATACGTGAACGGCAAAGCATAGATGAACTAAGTGAGAAATTAGGAATAAGAGGGATCAGATGCTGTTTACTCGAGAGAAGACTATGTTGGTATGGTCACGTGACGCGCATGAAAGACGACAGCTGTATAAAAAAGTGCAGAGCAATCAAAATTGGCGGAAGTTACGGAGTAGGTAGACCCAGAAAAACCTGGGACGACATGATAAATTCCGACCTTACACACTTACACCTCTCTAAGACAATGTCACTGGACCGAGATCTTTGGCGCCATGCAGTAATGCAGAAGACCTGCCTTGCCTATGTACAAAGCGAAACCTACAGTCAGTAGGCTCCTCCTAATCAAATATACACCCCAATCCACTACCCCTACCCTATCCTCCCACTCCCACCAACACCACCCTCTCTCTGTAAAGTTGGTACCACAACAGCCAGTCCAAATAAATGAGATAATGAGATTGAGGTCGTGTCGGTGTCATGACAAAAAACATACAGTCCACGCTGTAATGTGGTCGTGTAGGTAACACGGTAAAAAGTTCCCAGTTCCACACTGTAAATGTGGTTGGTGTTAGGAAGGGCATCCAGCCATAGAAAACCTGCCAGATAGTCCTATACGAGCGAGACACAGTCACCCGACCGACCTTGCCTCAAGTGGGACAACTCCCGTCTAACCCATTCTAGCGTGGAAGATGGACGTTAAACGAAGATGATGATGATGATATATATGTGTGTGTGTATGTATGTAGATATATAAGACCTGACTGCCATCGCATGCAGACCTACAGTCAGTAGACACCTCTTAACACAATGTACACCCCACACACCCTACCCCATTCTCCCTTTGCCGTTCCATCCACTGTGTTGATGACACAGCAGTCCTCACTGTAAGGTGGCCATGTGGGAGACACGATGAAAAGGCTCCCAGTCCACACTGTAAATCTGGTTGGTGTTAGGAAGGGCATACAGCTGTAAAAAAAAACCTGCCAGAGACACTTCTTTATGAGCGAGACACGGTCTCCCGACCATTCCCGTATCAAATGGAACAAAACCGTCTAACCCATGCTAGCATGAAGATGGACGTTAAACGATGATGATGTGTGTGTGTATGTATGTGTATATACATATATATATATAAGATAGGGTGTGGTAAAAACCAGATAGCCTATAATCCACCAGAGTACTCGATACTAGGTGTAGTAGAGTGAGTAATATGAAAAAATTCAGGACCCCGACGGCTGAGCTCCAACCATTACGACAGCTAGATCCGAATTAAAGTGCCAGTATTCATACGGCGGGAATCTAGCTTATCAAGGGGGTATAATCCATATATGGGCAGACAGTCAAAGTAAAACGTTCTTAAAAGTTCTCTTGTTTTGTTTTTTTCCTCTGTGAGTGGTCAGTAGTCAGTTACCCTTGTTCTAGTAGCTAGTTTAGTCCAGCTAAATGTCTAGTACTATCTATATTTATTACACTGAGGCATATACTTTGTATACTTCAGTCTCTGCCCATAGGAAGTTGTGTCTTCTGTATTACTGCGTATCGCCAGAGATCTCGGTCCTGTGTCATCAACTTTGAGAGGTGCAATTGGGCAAGGTCAGCTTTTATTACCTCGTCCCAAGTCTTCCTGGGTCTCCTCACTCCAAGGCTTCCATTGACTTTGAGTGCTCTGTACCTTTTTATACAGTTGTCATCCTTCATACATATCACATGTCCATACCAACATAATCTCCTCTCCTGCACACTGCATCTTATTCCTCTTATGCCTAGTTTCTCTCTCAGTTTGTCATATATATATCATCATAATCATCATCGTTTAATCTTCCACGCTAGCATGGGTTAGATATATATATATATATATGGAGGCACACGGCTTAGTGGTTAGAGCATTGGGCTTGCAATCAAAAGGTTGTGAGTTCAATTCTCAGACCGGGTGATGTGTTGTTTCCTTGAGCAAGACACTTTATTTCACATTGCTCCAGTTTACTCAGCTGTAGAAATGAGATGATAGGACTGGGGTCCATATCATTCCACTGCAAAGTGGTCGTGGAGGTGTCACGGCAAAAAAGCACCCAGCCCACTCTGTAAATGAGGTTGGTGTTAGGAAGGGCATCCAGCTGTAGAAATCAAGCCAGAATCAGTTCCCGTCCCACCCTTGCAAGCAGGGAAAAAAACGGACGTAAAATGAAATGATATATATATATATATATATATATATATGCACACACCACACACACATATTCAAATATGTGTGTGTTTTTTCTAAAATTCTTTTAGCATCTGTTTGATGTTGTAGAGGATGGGGCGGGGGGGGGGGGGGGTCTGTTTAAGGGTTATAGATTTTTTATTCTACTTTTTATATCTTTATTTCGGTGTTTCTTTTGCGTTGTTTCTATTTTGACAGCTCGTCACGTGGTTTTTCTAAGTTGACAGTTAATTTGGTGGAATAGGAAAATTAAGGGGGGGGGGGTTAGAACGATAACGCTCACACATACATATATATATATATATATATATATATATATATGCATGTATATATGCACATATGCGCACACTCATTTACTCACAGAGGTATGCAGACACTTGTATATATGGAGGCACATGGCTTAGTGGTTAGAGCATTGGCCTTGCAATCGAAAGGTTGTGAGTTCAATTCTCGGACCGGTTGATGTGTTGTTTCCTTGAGCAAGACACTTTATTTCACATTGCTCCAGTTTACTCAGCTGTAGAAATGAGATGATAGGACTGGGGTCCATATGATTCCACTGCAAAGTGGTCGTGGAGGTGCCATGGCAAAAAAGCACCCAGCCCACTCTGTAAATGAGGTTGGTGTTAGGAAGGGCATCCAGCTGTAAAAGTCAAGCCAGATTCAGTTCCCGTATGAGCAAGACATCGTCACCGACTGGACACTGCCCACAGCAGGACAACCCGTCTAACCCATGCTTGCGTGGAAGAACGGATGTAAAACGGTGATGATGATGATGATGATGTGTGTTTTTGTATATGAAGCATTGGGGAAATTTGAAATTCTGAATATATGTTGACTTTTTTTTAAGTTGCTACAATGCCAATAACTATAAGTAGTATGTCGGATAAAGTTCTCATGGAGATAGACAAAAGAGGACAGAAATAGCTTCAGAAAATGAACCATACATTTTCCCCAGTCATTCTACATAAGAACCAAACTAATAAAACAAACCAGATACTCAGAACAAGCAACCAACTAGTGACAAGTAGATAAACATATAAACAAACACACCTGGATATAACACATGTACAACCCAAGCGCACAAAAACAAGATCTAATCAGGCAGATCAAAGGAGGGACGCAAAATAACAAATTAGTCACTGAGGAGGTCACAGAATATCTGACGAAAGAGCTTTGACAATAAATAAACAGCCATCTGGTTAGTAAACCAACCAACTGGAAATTTATATTAAATTGTAGTGAAAACCAACAGAGAAGCATGTGTTTTTATTGGCAACATGACCCTCCGAAAGTATAATAATATCTGTTTCAACACAGGTTTTCAGATAAGAAATATTGCAAAAGAAATATATACCTCTAACCTCTACCTATATATATATATATATATATATTATATATATATATATATATATACATATATATAGAGGACGTGACAGATGGACGGTCATAAACACAAAAGCTTTCCCTAGTGAGGAATGTACCTCCCAACATAGCTTAGTTGTCAGCGACCTCACGGTCAGAACTAGACGAACCTGGAAACAGAGGCCAACCTGGAGAAGAAAGATCTGAAAGCTGAAAGACCCCTCAGCCAGTAACAGATTTAAAGATATTTTACTCAACGCCTACGACAGTAAAGAAGAACAGATAGAGACATTCAATGTAGAAGAGCACTGGGAGTTCCTAAAAAATAACTTACTAGAGGCGACGGATGAGATCTGTGGCTGGAGTAAGACCACAAGCAGGAGGAGAGTGACTTGGTGGTGGAACAATAAGGTAGATGAGGCAGTTAAGGCCAAGAGAGAGGCATGGAAAGAATGGAAGAATGGGGGAAGCAGGGTACATTACATAGAGACCAAGAGGGAAGCTAGGCGACAAGTATACTTAGCTAGGAGGGAAGCAGAGGATAGAAAATTCAAGCATGTTTTGCAACGTGAGGACCAGAAACAGGAGGTGTTCAAGATTGCGAGGCAGTGTGTCAGAGAGAATTGTGATGTCATTGGAGAGAAGTGTATCCGGAATGATAAAGGTGAGCTTGCCCTCACAAGTGCTGAGAAGAAAGATGCATGGAAGAGCCATTATGATAGATTACTAAATGAGGAGAATGCATGGGAAGAAGAGACCCTACCTCAAGTAGACCCTATAGAGGGGCCAGTAGTACAAGTCAGCAGCAGCGTAGTAATTAAGGCAATCAGAGATATGAAGATGGGGAAGGCAACCGGTCCATCGGGTGTAGCTGCCGAGATGCTGAAGGCATCTGGGTTTGTAGGTCACACTATAACCACACGTATTGTTAACTAGGTAATACTAGGTGTCATACCAAAAGATTGGTGCAGTAGCATCATTGTCAACTGCTAGAAAGATAAAGGTGATGCACTAGATAGAGGAAACGAGAGAGGTATAGAGCTGATGGACCAGGTCATGAAAGTAACAGAAAGAGTTATAGCACAGTTGATTAGGGACCGGTGAAACTAGATGAGATGCAATTTGGGTTTGTACCAGGAAGAGGCACCACTGATGCCATCTTCCTTGTGAGGCAGTTACAGGAAAAGTACCTAGCTAAAAGTAAGCCACTCTACCTGGCATTCGTCGATCTCGAGAAAGCCTTTAACAGAGTTCCACGTGGTATAATCTGGTGGGCTCTTAGAAAACTAGGAGTAGATGAATGGTTTGTGAAAGCTGTACAAGCCATGTATAGGGGAGCAGTCAGAAAAGTTAGGATTAGCAATGAGTATAGCGAGGAATTTAGCGTACAGGTTGGTGTCCACCAGGGCTCTGTTCTTAGCCCTCTCCTGTTCATCATAGTCCTGCAGGCAATAACGGAGGAGTTTAAGACCGGATGCCCATGGAAACTCCTGTATGCAGATGACCTCGCACTTATAGCTGAATCTATGGTAGAACTAGAGAAATTCCAAACTTGGAAGCAGGGACTAGAAAGAAAGGATCTCAAAGTCAACCTGACAAAGACTAAGGTCCTTGTAAGTAGACTAGAAAACAGAACGCAGATCCCCTCAGGGAAATGGCCTTGCTCAGTATGTAGGAAAGGTGTAGGTAGGAATTCTCTGTCCCAAACGCAAACAATGGGTACACAAGAGATGTAGCGGGATCTCAGGAAGCTTAATTAAGAATGTAGGCTTCACATGTAGCAGCTGTGCTGGGACAGCAAGCAGCAAACAGCCACAGGAAACAAGTACCACCAATCTCTGGGAGGGCTCTGTAGAAACAGTAGACAGCTTCTGCTACCTAGATGACCGAATTAGCAGCGGAGGTGGGTGTTCAGAAAGTACAATAACTAGGGTAAGAACGGGATGGAAGAAGTTCAGGGAACTACTGCCACTGCTAGCTGCAAAAGGCTTTTCCCTCAAAATAAAAGGCAGACTGTATGATGCGTGTATACAAACAGCAATGTTACATGGTAGTGAGACCTGGGCGCTGAAGGTGGAAGACTTACGTAGATTAGAAAGAAACGAAGCCTGCATGCTCCGATGGATGTGTAATAGTAATATACGTGAACGGCAAAGCATAAATGAATTGAGAGAGAGCCTGAGCATAAGAGGAATCAAATGCTGTGTGCAGGAGAGGCAGTTGCGTTGGTATGGACATGTGATGCGTATGAAGGATGACAGCTGCATAAAAAGGTGCAGAGCACTAGAAGTCAATGTAAACCGCGGAGTGGGGAGTCCCAAGAAGACCTAGGATGAGGTGATAAAAGCCGACCTGACCCAATTACACCTCGCAAAGGCGATGACACACGACCGTGACCTCTGGCGTCACGCAGTAATACAGAGTACCCGACCTCTCATGGGTACAAGCTGAAGCATATAGATAATATGCCCCCACACCCTCCCACTGCAAAGTGGTTGTGGGGGTGCCACGGCAAAAAAGCACCCAGCCCACACTAAAGTGGACGTGTAGGCGCCACGAAAAAAAGCACCCAGCACTCACTGTAAATGAGATTGGTGTTAGGAAGGGTATCCAGCTGTAGAAATCAAGCCAAAATCAGTTCCTGTATGAGCAAGGCATGGTCAGCCGACAAGACACTGCCCACAACAGGACAACCCGTCTAACCCATGCTAGCGTGGAAGAACGGACGTAAAACGGTGATGATGATGATGATATATATATATATAGAGAGAGAGATTTTGAGTATATGTTGGTTGTATACCAACACCTCAGTATGCAGGCTGGAGCACTCGACGAAGTGCGCAGGTTGGTTTGGTTACTCCGGAGTAATGTAAAATAAAGTTAAATAAAAAGTCAGATGTTTAAAATTTAGCTTCGTTTATTACTGCTATATATATTTCAGTGACAGCCATCTTTGGCTGTGACCTCTTCAGTCAGTCCGAATTAGTGTGGTATAGACAAGTACATATGTTGTTGAGGTGTATAATTTTGTCAATACTCTGATATGCCCAGTTCCTGGTTGGGTTGTTAAGTTCTCCACGCTTTTGTATATCTCCAATTCCATTCATGGGAACAGCTAGATGATGTAAAACGGATATTTGTATCAAAATAAAGATCCGAAGGCATGGTATACATTTCCAATCATTTTAATCACGACACATGTTTCAATAAGGGATAGATCGATCGTGTGGTCATGATCGATTATCACTGATCTCATTAGGTGAATAATGAACACTGCATCACATTCTGTTCCACATGAAGTCACATTAGCTAGACATTCTCTGAAAACAACCAAACACTGCATCACATTAAAGACATTAAATGTCTTTACTCTAAAGCTGCAATTTTTGGTAACTTTCGTTCCACTAGTAAAAATACTACAAACATTTGAATTAACAAGCCTGCTTCTAGACATTTTCCTGCTAAATCATTACAAGGATGTTATGAGTTAACAAGCAGACCTATGATCATTGGCTTTCCAGCCATGACCATCTTTGTCTTTCTGTTTTCAGACACAGTGTATTCTAGGAATACAGTATCCAATATATCGCCCCTCGCCCACACACCCCATTATTTGTTAAGGTGGGGGATTGGCAGTATTAGTAGAGCGTCAGACACAATACTTTGAAGCATAGAGTTACGGCCCTTTACGTACTCAGGTCAAATCCCGCCAAGGTCAACTTAGCCTTTTATCCTTATAGGGTTTTTAAAATAAAGTACCAGTAATGCACTGGATCGATTTAATTGACTTTCCCCTCCCCCAAAATTGCTGGCCTTGTGCCTAAATCTGAAACCATTATTTGGCAGTATCGGTAGAGCGTCAGACACTATGCTTTGCAGCATAGAGTTATGGCCCATTGTGATCTAAGTTCAAATCCCGCCGATTTTGTGTGTATATATATATATATATATATATATAGGTGCCACGGAAAAAAAGCACTCAGCACTCACTGTGAATGAGGTTGGTGTTAGGAAGGGCATCCAGCTGTAGAAATCAAGCCAGAATCAATTCTCGTATGTGCAAGACAAGGTCAGCCGACTGGGCATTGCCCATAACAAGACAACCTGTATAACCCATGCTAGCGTGGAAGAACGGACGTAAAACGGTAATGATGATGATATATACAAAATAGCGTTAAAACAGAGTTAGCTTTACATAATTGTTTTATTGCATAATAAATGTAATGGTTACATTATTAATAGTTATGAGTTCAAATCCCGCCGAGGTCAACTTTGCCTTTCATCCTTATGGGGTCGATAAAATAAAGTACCAGTAATGCACTGGGGTATTTGCTGGCCTTGTGCCAAAAGTAGAAACAATTATTTGTTAAGGATGGTAGGAAAAAATTCTCCAGAAAAACTATGGCAAAAATAATATTTTTTTGTCAGAGATTCAATTAAGAAAGGGAATGGGGGTTGGCTGTGGGTGATGGTGGGGGATGATGGAAAGGTAAAAATAAAGAAAGAAAAGAATGGGGGCGAGGAAGAGGAGTAAGTTTAAAGTGACCAATCACATCACAGCTGACAGATGTGACAGGTAATTATGGATACATACCTAATGTGGAGCTCACCTTTTGTACACTGGAACACCATCATCATCACCATTAACATTACCATCATCATCACCATCTATATCACCAACATCATCATCAACACCATCAACATCAACATCAACATCACAGTATTACCAGCCTCACTAATACCGTCAACATCTCCACCAACATCACCATCACCATCACCATAACTCCAACACCACCACTACACCACCATAACTCCAACACCACCACTACACCACCACAACAACACCACGACACCACAACAACTCCACAACACCACCACAACACCACAACACCACCATAACCCCAACACCACCATAACCACAACACCACCCCAACACCAACATAACTCCAACACCACCACTACACCACCATAACTCCAACACCACCACCACCACTACACCACCACAACACCACAACACCACAACACCACTCCAACACCACAACACCACGACAACACCACAACACCACGACAACACCACAACACCACCATAACCACAACACCACCATAACCACCACAACACCACCACATCAGTCAACCGATGTTAAAGATGTAAAATAAAGACAAGATTTGTGGTGAGTTAATATATAAAAAAAAAGTTTACAAACCTGAACTGTAACATAAGGTTTATACCAGTAATTACTGTAGGAGGGATTATGTAACGAACTGCCGTGTATATTGGAATATAAGCCAAGGAATATATCACCAAAAATCGATGGTAAAATGTGTCAGCTTATATTCACCATGTAAACATGTGTTGATTAGCTGCCTTAGTTTATAAAGGGCGGTTGAAATTTAGCCCATTTCTTAGTTATAAAGTAGGGCTGGGGTCAGCTTATGTTTGGATCGCCTTATATACAAATATATAGGGTAACTCAGTACTAAGCTTTACAAAATCACAAAGGACAATTGCATTTAAGTTGTTAAGAGAACCGACAGGATCGTGGTCGTGCCCTTGGCAGTGGAGACTTCTGGTGTCCTTGGCCCTAAGGCTACCTCCCTATTCACCACCATAGGCGCTGAGCTGGCCAGC
>OZ024743.1:52932744-52937744 GCA_964016885.1 Eledone cirrhosa | reverse complement strand
AAACGCTCCAATTGCTTAAGGTGGTGTCGATATGTGACCCAGGTCTCGCAGGCATAAAGAAGACAAGAGAGCACACATGCCCTGTACACCTTTACCTTTGTCCTCCTGCATGTCTCGCCGACCCCAGAGTCGCCTTTCTAGCTTTCCGAAAGCATCACTTGCTTTCCTAATCCTAAGTGAGATTTCACTGTCAAGGTTGCTGTATTGATTGACAGTGCTTCCCAGGTAGACAAACTGATCAACCACTCCATACACATAGATGTTTGGTTCAGTGTACTGCTTACCAGGGGCAGGTTGGTACATGACGACGGTTTTCTTGAGACTGACAGTCAATCCTAGGGCAGTGCAAGCGTCAGAAAATGCATTCAAAATGTGCTGCATATCACTCTCTGTGTGCGCTACAAGATCGCAATCATCTGCATACAAGAGGTCTCTTATGATTGATGTAAATACTTTTGTCTTCGCAGCAAAGCGCCTGATGTTAAATATGCTGCCTGAGGTTCGATATCGGATGTAAACACCATGCTCGCAATTCCTGAATGCAATACAGAAAACCATTGCAAAGTATATGGCAAACAGAGTCGGTGCTGGAATATCCCCCTGTTTCACTCAATTTTTTACTGAGATAGGCTCCGACATGCTACCTCCGACATTAACCCAAGCCTTCATGTCGTCATGGAAAGACCTAACTAAAGCAAGGAACTTATCAGGGCAACCAAGTTTCTGGAGAACCTTCCATAATGCATCTCTGTTAACAGTATCGAAAGCTTTTGTCAGATCGACAAAAACCTGATACAGATCCAAGCCTTGTTCCATGCACTTCTCCTGGAGCTGTCTAGCTGAGAAAATCATATCAGTAGTGCCGCGTCCAGCACGAAAACCTGATTGACTTTCAGGAAGAACACAATCTGCAATGTGTGTCAGCAGACGGTCCAGAAGCACCCTACATAAAACTTTCCCTACGACAGAAAGCAATGATATACCCTGTAGTTCCCACAATCGTTCCTGTTACCCTTTCCCTTGTACAAGACCACCATTACTGCATCTCTCCAGTCCTCAGGTACGGATTCATTAGCCCATATCCTGCCAAACAAAGAGTGAAGATGTTGCAGGAGTCTCTCACCACCAAATTGTAGGAGCTCAGCATGTATGCCATCCATACCTGGAGATCTTCCACTGTTCAGCTTCGAAATAGCCACTGCAACCTCCACAAGCGTCGGAGGTTCTGCGAGAGCTACTTTCACAGGAATTTCTGGAATGAGATTGAGGAAATCTTCACTGACGACAGACGGCTGATTCAGAAGATCATCAAAGTGCTCTCGCCACCTTCGTAGAATTCCTTGTGAGTCACGAAGAAGTTCTTTGCCATCCTTGCTGCGAAGCGGTGTCACCAGAGAAGAAGTCGGTCCATAAACCTCACGCAAGAGACTGTACAACAGCTTTGTGTTATTGGAATCAGACGCAGCTTGTATCTCACCAGGCTTCTCACTCCACCACTGATCCTTCATCTGAGAAAGACTCCGCCTAACACGTGATTTTACATCCCTGAGTTCCTCATGCAACGTATTCCTCTCCTGTGGTTTTGCCGTCGAGTAGCGTGACAGAGCACGCCTCTTATCAGCCAACAAGTCTTCTATATGTACATCATTCTCATTAAACCAGTCCTGATGTTTCCTCTGCGCCAATCCCAGAACACGCCTGCCTACATCATAAACCGACTTTTTAAGGGTCGGCCAATCCTCACCAAGATCTGCAGCCTGCATCTCTTCTTCCAATGTCCTCTTCACATTTTTATCCTTAAGACGAGCAGCATTCAATCTTTTGGGCAGGGCAACACCAGGAGCCCGGATTTTACGTTTAATGATTAGTTTCACTTTTGCGCGTACCAGGCGGTGGTCCGTCCAGCACTCAGCTCCACGAAGAACACGAACACACTGCACATCCTGTCTGTCACGCATCCTTGACTAGGACGTAGTCCAAAAGATGCCATTCCTTAGATGCAGGATGCATCCATGTGGTCTTGAATTTGTTCTTTTGTTGGAACATGGTGTTGGTAACACACAGATCCAGCTCCTCACACATCTGCAGCAGGAGCATACCATTGTTGTTACACTTTCCCACCCCATGCCTTCCGATTACATTCCATGTGTTAAAATCCCTACCCACTCTAGCATTAAAGTCACCAAGAACGATGACTTTGTCTGCATGAGGGATATTTCTTAAAACACCTTTCAATGCATGGTAAAAGGACACTTTTTCTTCATCGATAGAATTCATAGTTGGAGCATACACACTCACCAGGGTAGCATATCTTCCCTTGTCCAGCGGAACTCTCATGGACATAAGACGCTCACTAATCCCTACTGGGAATTCTTCTAATGTATTCACAAGTACAGTCTTAACAGCAAATCCTACCCCAGCCTCTCTTCTGGTTCCTTCATCTCTTCTTTTCCAGAAGAATGTATATTCTCCACAAAATTCTGTAAGATGACCATCTCCAGCTAACCTCGTCTCAGATAAAGCCACGATGTCAAGATCGTAACGTCGAAGCTCCTTTGCAACAAGAGCGGTCCTTCGTTCAGGACGCTCCAAGGAATCCCTGTCAAGCAGCGCCCGTACGTTCCAGCAGCCAAGACTAAATGCCTTGTTTGGCTCTATTACAATGGCACGATGACGAGCGGGCCCAGGCTGTGATAACCTGGGGCCCCTGCCCTTATTGCCAATTATCTTTTTTGTTCCAGAACCTAAATTGCCAATTATCTCTTTTATATTGTTCTGGAACATCATTGAATTGGTAAAAAAAAAAAAAAAAAAAAAAATTAATAATAATAGTAATAATAATAATAATAATAATAATAATAATAGTAAACTATTAATAATTATTAATGCACTCGTGCAATACCTGTGCGTAACGAATATTTTTAAAGTGAGGAAAGACTGTGCACTGAGCCAATCCCACTCTCTGAGCGACAGTAGCTATAACCCGAAAAGAAGAAAAGATCAACATCATCGGTAACTACTGAGCCGCAGGTTTTATGTCGGAGTTAACCCAGTTTCCTGAGATGCCTTCTCCTAGAAGAATGCCCTGACAAGGGCTAGGGGTTCTTCACTCCCAGTGGTTTAACTGCGGGGTCGGGCATCCAGCCCGATTATTTCTATGTCCCCGCGCATAAAAAAAAAAAAAAACTCACTTATTGACACTTATACGTACGACATACACACACGCGCATACATATGCGCGCACACACACGCATACATACGCGCGCACACAGCAACACTCATACATACAAACAAAAACACACACGCTACTCACTTACACGCACACACACACACACACACATATATATATATATACATATATATATATATATATATATTACCGTCATTACTGATACAAGATTACAAGATTATGTCAACTGTTGACTTTCAAGAGTTTGTATAGTTGAAGCCGATCGTATTACAGTCAAGTATTATTATAATTGCTTTACAGCATAGAGTTATGGCTCTCCACGCTCTGAGCTCAAATCCCGCCGAGCTCAACCTTGCCTTTCATCCCCACGGAGTCAACAAAAGAGAGTACCAGTGATGCGCTGGGCCAGTCGCTGGATCCGTGCCAAAAGCAGAAAAATTATTATTAAAGTTGTTTTCTTAAGGCCCGGTCGCTGGTGATGGTGATGGCGGCGGTGGTGGCGGTCGTGGTGGTGGTGGTGGCAGTTGATGTTGTTGTTGTGTTGTGTGCGTGTGTGTGTGTGTTTTGTTATTTTGATTTTTTTTTTTTTTTTTTTTTAATCTTTTGATGCCGCTGTTGTTGTTGTAAATGTTCATTTCAGTTCATACATACATACACACATATATACATACACACATACATACACACATATATACATACATACACACATACATACACACATATATACATACATAGGCTTCACATGAACAGAAAGAACACAACTAGTTAGGAAATTACAAGTACAATCCATTAAAGGAACAGTAAAAATATGTAAAATATTCCAAACATTTTGCATCTAATAACTGCATATACACATGTACAGATACAAAGCATATACACATGCACACATACAACTCAAAACACACACATAGAATAACATCCATATCTACACATTCATGCAGACATAATCTACCTAGTTGATGTGTAAATTCCAATGAGAGAGTCTTGTGTCTATGTTAGAAACCGACTCTCTCTCTCTATTGGTAAACATTTGTGAAATTATATAACCAGAACATACATACATACGCACACACATACATACACACATAGATACATACGCACACACATACGTACATACATACATACATACATACATACATACATACATACATACATACATACATACATACATACACACACACATACATAGACGAAATCCGAGCAGTTGATGTTGGAACTCGAAAAATACTAAACAACACCGGAAACTTCCACATCAGCAGTGACATAGACCGCCTTTACTTGAAACGTAACACATGCACACATACAACTCAAAACATACACATCCACACATACAATAACATCCATATCTACACATGTATGCATACACAATCTAGCTAGTTGATGTTGTGTAAATTCCAATGAGAGAGTCTTGTGTCTATGTTAGAAACTGACTCTCCCTCTATTGGTAAAAATTTGTGAAATTATAAAACCAGAAGAACATACACACATACATGGTGGCTGCCAACTCGTTTTCGAGTACGGCCACTACTTTATACCGATGCGCTAAACGAGTGTGACTTTCTAGTCCAGCCAGCGACTTGAAAACTCTGGTACAAACACTACACTTGTGACAATTATTGACACATAGTGCTGGGCCCATGGTACCATGTGACGACAAGTGCAGAGAGATCTCCAGATATAAAGCAATACCTGTGCCGTGAAGCTTTTATAGTGAGCAAAGGCACTATACATACATACATGGTGGCTGCCAACTCGTTTTCGAGTACGGCCACTACTTTATATCCATGTAGGAGAACCCCTACCGATGCGC
>OZ024743.1:52885244-52925244 GCA_964016885.1 Eledone cirrhosa | reverse complement strand
AGGCAAAGTCAACCTCGGCGGGATTTGAACTCAGATCGTAAAGGGACGTAACTATGCTGGAAAGCATGGCGTCCGACCCTCCACCGATACTGCCAATTCACCGCCCTTCCCTTCTAATAATGAAATAATTAATGATTTTGGTAAATCCCTCAAAATGTTTCATTAATTATTTGAAATATGGCGGCGCTATTCATGAAATTAGCTAAAAATAATATTTTACAAAATAAATATTCTTTTATTGGGTTTTATTGGGTAACCTTGAAGGGTTTTAGCTGATCATATCACCTCAAGTCTGCTACTTATTTTATCGTTCCCATTTGTGTCGAACCGCTAAGTTTCGTCGCATAAGCTCAGACACAGATGAACACACAAGTACATATAATATATTTATATATATATATATATACATATATATATATATATATATATATATATATATATATATATATATATATATATGTGTGTGTGTGTGTGTGTGTGACGAGTTTCCCCCAGTTTCCATCTACCAAATTCTACTCACACGGCATCGGCCAACCCGAGACTATAGTAGAGGACAATTGCCCAAAGTAGCCACAGAATGACTGAAACCAGAACCATATGTCTGCACATATACAAGAGTTGGCTGAAAGTTCATAGACTGACCAAGATACTCTCATGGAATGACTGAATGAAGTTTATTTTTCAACATAGTTCCTGGAAAGAAACAATGCACTTATTAATAAGAGTTAAAATTAATTGTTTCTACTTTTTGGCACAAGGCCAACACATACCCAGTGTATTACTGGTACTTTATTTTATCGACCCCGTAAGGATGAAAAGCAAAGTCAACCACAGCGGGATTTGAACTCAGATCGTTAAGGGACGTAACTATGCTGGAAAGCATGGCATCCGACCCTCTACCGATACTGCCAATCCACCGAGTTAAAATTAATGCATGCAAGATTTCACAGCTCTAGCCCTAAACCCTTCATAGTCAGCCAATGAACTTTTCAGCCGATACTTGTATATTCACAACTGAAAAAAACTTTTAATTCAATTTTTATATTAAATTATAAATTATTCAATAATTAAAATGGTTTTATGGTTAGAACTAATTTTAGAAAATAATATTTTTATAATTTTTTTCTATAAAAAAATATCTGTGTGTATGTATCTTTGTATTTATATGCATTGATATATATATATATATATATATATATATATATATATATATATATATATATATATATATATATATATATATATATATATGCAAAAGTTTTATTTAAGATTGTTGGGTTACAACGAGTAAATATTTTATAACTGATTTTAAAGCACTCAACAGTTTCTGGAGTAGGTTTACGATATTAAACAAATGGAAACTATATTTATATTTATAAAACCATATTTATTTCGTTATATATATTTCTGGGATATCATATTAAAAATATGTTATGCCTTCCTCAGACAAAATACAATACATAAGCTGTTTTATAAATAATTAGTGACATACCTTGTGATAATGCAACTTCCTTTTAAAAATCAACTTTTTAAAAGGAAGTTGCATTATCACAAGGTATGTCACTAATTATTTATAAAACAGCTTATGTATTGTATTTTGTCTGAGGAAGGCATAACATATTTTTAATATGATATCCCAGAAATATATATAACGAAATAAATATGGTTTTATAAATATAAATATAGTTTCCATTTGTTTAATATCGTATATATATATATATATATATATATATATATATATATATATATATATATATAAATGAAGTAATTCATATATATATATATGAATATATATATATATGTTTGTGTGTGTACGTTTATGTATGTATATGTATATGTATTGATGTATGTGTATGTGTACGGATATGTATGGCTATGTATGTGTGTGCATGTATATGCATATGTTTTATATGCGAATGCATTTGTTGGTTTCCATTTATCTGTAAGTATAAGTACGTGTATGTACGTGCATATATGTGTATGTCTATGTATGTATAGGTACGTGTATGTACGTGTATATATGTGTATGTCTATGTGTGTATAGGTACGTGTATGTACGTGTATGTATATGTATGAATATGTATGTGTATATATGTGTATATATATATCAGTTAAGTGAAGGTGAACATCACGATTTCATTAACCCACAGGTGAAAAAGCACTGCATGACCTTCACCTTTGACCTCTTTTCCTCTCTCCAGAGTCAATCAGACTGTACTGGGTTCACTGTGTATACACATGTATATATACATGTGTGTATACATGTGTATATACACATGTATGTACACATGTATATATACAAGTATATATACATGTGTATATGTGTGTGTATATATATATGTGTGTGTGTGTGTGTGATTCTACCTCTATATGTATCTGTGTTTGCATTTGCTTTTCATTCATTTTATGGGGAGATGTGTACATTTATGTATGTATATATATATATATATATATGTGTGTGTGTGTGTGTGTGTGTGTGTGTGTGTGTGTGCTTCTATTCCTACATATGTATTTATGTGTGTATGTCTATGTGTTTGCTTCTGCTTTGTATTCATTTTGTGGCTAGATGTATGTATTTATGTTTGTATGTATATGTGAGTGTGTGTACACACAGTTATAAGTGTGTGTGTGTGTACACACACGGTTATGTGTGTGTGTGTACACACGGTTATGTGTGTGTGTGTGTAGGTTTACTTTATAAAATCCTTGTCTCACATCTTTAGTCCTTCTCTAGTTTATCTTTCTCCATTTCCCCAAATTTCCATGTATTGTATGTGCAATTGTTTATGTCTAATAAAATCACTATTATTAGACCCCAGTAGGGAGATAGATTGGCAGACTCGGTAGAGCGTCGGAGACCCTGCTTTGGGGCATAGAGTTACGGCCCTTTATGTTCTGAGTTCAAATCCCGCCGAAGTTATGTTTGCCTCTCATCCTTACGGGGTCGTTTAAAACAAAGCACCAGTAATGCACTGGGTCGATTTAATCGACTTTCAAATTGCTGGCCTTGTGCCTAAAGTAGAAACAATTATTAGATCTCAGAATATGACTGGTACATCGATAAAACACAGTAGCAGTCAAATAGTAGGGTCAATATAATCGAGTTCCCCTCCCCACAAATTGTTGGCCTTGTGCCTAAATTAAAAATCATTATTCTACTAAAAGGTGGATTGGCAGTACCAGTGGGATTTGAACTCAAAACGTAAAGTGACGTAACTTTACGGCATAGAGTTACGTCACTTTACGTTCTGAGCCTTTCATCTTTACGGGGTCGATAAAATAAAGTACCAGTAATGTACTGGGTTGATTTAATCGACTTTCCCCTTCCCCGAAAATGGTTGGCCTTGTACCTAAATCAGAAACCATGATTCTCCCTGTTACTGGTTTGTAAAGACATGTTATTGTAAGCTGCCGTAAGTTTATTATCTCACATTTAAGTCGTTGTTTGTTATGTATTTTGTGACAAAGGTAAATAAGACATCAGTCTTAGCCCTGAAGAATAAATACTCCATTATATTTGTGCCAAAGACCTAAATATTCGAACTTTACAATTGTAATTTACACCCACAAATCTTTTGCAAAAATGGAAACGACACCCTCTCCACATCTAGTAGCGAGATCATGTCACGTGACAACGTCTCGGACTTGAGTTCAAAGGTTGAGAATAGCGTCACCACTTTCTAGCATACATTGTCCTAGAGAGAAGCGGAGAAGAACTTCTCTGGGATTGGTCTGGAAATACTTCTCCAGATCATACAAGAGAAGATTGACAAGATCCCAGACCTAATTCGACTTCTGGGTAGCGTAGAGCTCTCGTTAGTCATTGAGGGTAAAAAGCCTAAGTGTTACCAATGTGGACAAACCACCCACCTGAGAGCTTTCTGCACTCTACAGAAGGCAGCGGGGGACCATATAGTACTATTGCTGCCAACACTAGGGCCCCAAAAAGCCACAACACCAACCACAGCTGCAGCACCAAAGCTAGAAAAAACAGTAACTCCAGCACCACCAACAACAACAGCAAGAATCTTAAAAACCAGGGGGACTCCCGACACAGCTCTCCCTCTCCCCATCTTCCAAACACACACATACACACCCTCACACACACCCACATCAAAACACCTATTTGAGTCAAATGACTCAGATACAGAAACCTCCTCCTATCGCAACGCAACGAGGAAGAGCAGGAACATCAAAAGCCCAAGAAACAATACAATATGAGTTTGGAATGATGCAAGATATCGAGCCCTCTTTGGATTTTAGTCTTCAAATTTATTATTATTACTATATATATATATATATATATATATATATATATATATATATATATATATATATATATATATATATATATATATATATATATATATATTAATAATAATATATTTGAAGACTAAAATCCAAAGAGGGCTCGATATCTTGCACCATTCCAAACACATACACACCAACACACTCTAGAAACACACGAAAACCATTTATACAACAAATACAAATACAGCTACAACACCATCCCACCAACGCCACAACCACTTCTACCACCAGTAGCACCATCAACACTATCTACAAAACGAGAACACACGCAACAACCAACCACAGACACCAGACTTCAAGGGCCAACGAAGAATTGGTGACTCTCATAGCATGAAATAAAGACATTGAAAGAGAGAGTGAGATTTCGGGACCAGCATTTTTAAAGTGCCACAAACATTTATAACGGAATACTCCTATATTTTACCGGCGAAGATTCGAAACCGAATCTGAGGTTTCTCGCCTCTGGGACCACCCATTATTGGAAGGTTCCCACCATTGTCCTGTCAAGACAACGATGATAAACGTACATACTACTTGACCTGTGACCCAGCTTCCTGGGAGACGATATCCACATGGTTGATCATAAATCAACCTCATATACACATCCTTCTAACTTTAGTACTATTATAAATACAAGGATTTAAGGAATCTAGCCAGAGAGACCGAAGCAAGCAGTCAGTGTTAAGGTTAACGATGTAGCAGACCTTTTACTCTTTCTCTCTCCTGGTCTTACTGGTTCTCACTTTCTTGGCCACAGACACAGCCAGACAGCCAGACCCTAAGCAGCAGTCAGTGAGAGATAATCATGTAGGCACCAGCAGACCTTTTACTATTTCACTCTCCTGGCCTTACTGGCTCTCCCCTTCTTGGCCACAGGCACAGCCAGACAGCCAGACATGAAGCAGCAGTCCTCGAGACGAATAATGTATTCTAAGAATAGACACACACACACACATAGTAAGTTTATATTATTTACATTCTATGTTCATCTATTCTTCCGTCTCACTGTGATATTGTAACGTCGTATTGATACATACATTCACGCTAGCTCGCAGTAGATAGCCAGTAATTAAAGTAGCGATAAATTCTGTCATATTGTTATTGTAAAATAAACGTTGTTAACAACACAATCCTGGCATTATTCTTTTCATCAAACATCCATCAAAGAATAACATTTATCCGCTACACATTAACAATAGTCCACATGTCCCCGAAACAATATAAAACATTAGGGAGAGCTTCCCATACGACATGGGAAAGCCCAGCGTGGTTGTCCATTTGCTGCCAACATCCTTTACGCGCAGGGCTAGGCTTTCCGTGGCTGATGATGCGCAGACATGCACTGTGACTACGCCATCTCCAGATATTCCTAACCGGAGAACATATGTTGTCGCTTTTTGTTAGGCACGTCATTCCGCAGCTCGTCTCTTTGACTAAGCTTCAGTCGTGGGTCAAGCGAAAACCGAGACTGGGCGCCTTCATCTGGAATGCTGTCAGACGCTCACAGCCCTCTACCAATCGGGTAATGCAACAAACGGAAACTCCACTCTAGCATTCTATAAAGTAGTTGCAGTGGGCAAGTGCGACGGCGCTCTCGGGGAGACTCTAGCTGTGGAGTTTTGTCGAACAGCTATTGTCACGTGTAGGACGGATCCGGGTATCGGCTGACTCCATCGTGAAGATCGCCCTGCCACCTTCTTTAGGCTGGGAAAGGTAGGTAGTCTACCTCTGTTTAGTAATTGTAGCGAAAGAGGTTGTATGGTGGATGCGGTTGAAAGGACTGAAGACAGACGCTTTCCTTTTCGGCCAAGCCCTTGTCGACGTTTTCAAGTTCCCTTTGGAAAGGAGGGTGAGGGTGGCGAAGGATGTGCTGCTTCTTTGTTGCTAAAAAGTGGTGAACAAGGTGACATAGGCCTGTAAGCTGGAGAGGTTCGAGAGGAGAGAACTGCCTTCCTATGGTGCTCTTGGAGATTAGGATGGTCTAGGGTTAGTGGAGTTCCTACGTTACCTCTGGGTGGGGCTCACCCTTATTGGGAAGATTTATTGTTATTCATTTATTGTTATCTGTTTTATTAGTTTACAAGTTTTCCCTATTTTGTAAATCATCTTTGTCTTTTGTATTGTCTTGTTCGGCCCTTGTGGCCAATAAAGAAAGAATTATTATTATTTGGGTGGTGGGTTGGTAGTATCAGTAGAGTGTCAGACTACATGCTTTGTGGCATAGAGTTACGGCCCTTTACATTCTGACTTCTAATTCCCACGGGGTTAGCTTTGCCTTCCATCCTTATCAGCTCGATAAAATAAAGTACCAGTAACGCACTGGTGTCGATTTAATCGACTCTCCCTTCAAATTGCTGGCCTTGTGCCAAAAGTAGAAACAATTATTAAAAATTGTTTATTTGTTTTTATTGTGTTGAAATAAAATTTATTTTTACAGACTTTACAGAATGTTCGTCCAACTTTAAAAAGTTCCTGTTTATCGTGTACTAAGAAACCTCCTGCTTCAGAAGAATATTACCTACCACAAGGTCAGCCAAGTTGTTTTCAAAAGCCAGGTGACTGACGTCTCACCTGAAAACTTATATTTTAATCTTGTACAGCCTTTTTTTGTCCCACTGTCACATACGAACATTACAATCTGCGAAAATATTTCCAAAATATTTCCTTTCATGCTAAAGGTTAATGTCCTCTGCAACGATGTTGTCCCCCTCTCTCTTTTTCGCTCTCTCCCTTTCTCTCTTTCTCTCTCTCATGCTAGCATGAAAGAACGGACGTAAAACGGTGATGATGGCGGTGATGATGATATATATATATATATATTAGAATTGGTGCTCTGAAATAGCTATATATATATGAATGTATATATAGTGTATTTTGCAATACACTGTAGCTTAATTAAAAGCATTTCGAAGACCTTATGCTATTGTTTTAGATAGTGACAGACTCACTTATTTTAATTTCAGCAAACAGGGAGAGATAAAGCTGACAAGGCCTTGTTTCGCATTTATTGATGCTTATCAAAGCCAACTACTCCTCCTGTTTGCTGAAATCATGGATGTTTGGTTCTTATAGAATTCTAGTAAATAATCAGGAACTGATTATACAGAGCGGTTGCCGGTCAAGCAGAAATTGAAAATTAGAATTTCAATTTCTGCTTGACCGGCAACTAATTAGCGTCCAGAATTAGCCGTCGAAACGGCTTGAGCTCAGCCGTTGGGGTCCTACTCGTTTCTATTACCAACTCTACTACCCTAAGTATTGAGTACTTTGGTGCGTTATGGTCCACCTGGTTCCTTACCACATTTCCTTCGTTATATATATATATATATATATATAGGAAAATGTTCAAGACCCCGACGGCAGAGCTCAAGCAGTTTCGACGGCTTTTTCTGGACTCATTCAGAAATAGCCGTCGTCCAGAAATAGCCGTCGAAACGGCTTGAGCTCTGCCGTCGAGGTCTTGAACATTTTCCTATTACCCATTCTACTACCCTAAGTATCGAGTACTCTGGCGCGTTATGGTCCACCTGGTTCCTTACCACACTTACTTCGTTATATATATATATATATATATATATATATATATATATATATATATATATATATAATAATAATAATAATACTATTTATAGTTATGTATATAGTATAAACAACTATAAACAGAAAGGTCAGTTATTTCTTAATTACCTTATTACCAGTAAGAGAAATAGCTCAATGTATGAACATCAGTTGTTTTACAGAGCAGTTAAATAAATAATAAAGACTTCATTAGTAACTCTTCAATTAGACTGATTTGCCCTTCCAAGTCTGGCATTCGTATTATCAGCAAGAAAATATTATAAAATAATCCCACAATTTAAGCACAAAATATACCTTAACCAATTAAATGGTTCAAGGGTATTAAAGAGTGTAAAAATAAAAAATTTATACAATTTGATATCAATTCTTACTACACCTCTATTTCCCCTATCCTATTAAATAAGGCTCTTATTATGGCCATGAACAATAGTGACCTGACTAGATCCCAAATTGATGTCATACTTGCGGCCCGAAAAACCATAATCACATTTGAAGAACAATTATGGACCCGCAAGGATACGCATAACAACTTCGACATAACCATGGGATCTAGTGACTCGGCGCAGGTCACCTATTTGGTGGGCCTATACATACTTAATGAAATCCATAAGAACCTACCCTACCTCAACGGTGGTTTATAGCGCGATGATGCGCTTCTTCTCATAGACTATACAAATTTTAATATAGAAAGAACTAAGAAACAGTTACACAAAATTTTCAAAAACTACAACTTAAGTATCACCTTAGATAAAACATTAAAAACGTCAACTTCCTTGACGCTACCCTTAGCCTAGACTCTAGAGTATACACACCCTATCATAAACCTAAAGAAAAACTAATTTATGTGAACACCAACTCTAACCACCCTAAATCCATATTAAACTCTATTACCAAAGGAATATCTAATAGAATCGCTAATCTATCATATAATGAAACTATATTTAACAATAATTCACAATACTATAATGAGGCCTTAGCTAAATCAGGACATAAGAATGAGATTGAATTCCTACCTATAAAATCACATAGTTACAACATTATTTCTCATATCATAATATGGCCATGAGGAAAAATAGTAAAAACACTAACCACTATAACTCTAAGACGAAGATTAATACCAAACTTAACTCGCACCAAATTAAACACCACAATAATAATTTAAACAGGGATATGAATACCTAAAAAAATAATAATATAAACAAAAATAGGAGAGCTAATACATTCTTCAATCCCCCTTTCAATCTAAACGTCTCTACCAACTTGCCTAAGGCTTTCTTCTCAATCTTAGAAAAAAACTTCCCGACCGGCCACAAGTACCATAGCGTTATCAATAAAAATACAATTAAAATATCGTACTCCACCACACCTAACATAGCATACCATATAGCTAGTAGTAATAAAAGGAAGATTAATAACTATTTCCAACTAATTAAAACACAACAGGAGGTAAACTTAGTACCTGTAAACAATAGTAGTAATAATAGTAATAATAGTAATAATGATAATAGCACTAATGAAATCAATAACAATACGAATGATGGGCATCATTACCCTAGTGCTACCCCTAGCAACCAGAATTCTTCACAACAAAGGAACCGGCAAGCTAACACTCAGAATAAATGTAACTGTAGAACTAACAGAACTTGCCCCTTAGGTAATAATTGCTTAACTAAAGACATCATCTACTCATGCACCGTCAACGCAAACAACTCTTCTAAAACATATATAGGTTCTACCTCAAACAACTTCAAGACGAGATACAACTCGCACCTCCACTCTTTCAAGAAACACAATCTAGCCAGCTCCACTTCTTTATCTAGCTACATACACTCTCTGAAAACTAGGAATAGACCATTTACACTCCAATGGGAAGTAGTAGGTAGGGCCTCATCGTATAAACCACCGAATAAATTGTGTAATCTCTGCCTTCTGGAGACCCATACTATAATCTTTTCGAAACTAGACCTCCTGAATAGAAAGTCAGAGACATTTTCCTCGTGCCAACACCGGTACCGACACTCGTTCCATAACTTTAAACCTAGCTGTTAGTATACAACAATGTCAGATTTGAATTCCCCACCACCATTGACACTACACATCTAGGACTTAGCAGCACCCACAACCACAAACCCCTCGACCAACTCTTTCCGCTACACAACTCCTATTCATCTATAACCTTATGCTCTGCAATAGCAGTTAGATTTAGACATAGAGTTACCACCTTGTGATATAACTACAATAGATTAATTATATCTTACACAGTAATGGATATTTGGCACTTGGTATGTAGAGACATTTAATGTAATGTGTGATGATAAACTAAGTGTGCATTTGTAATTGTATAATTAAATGCTTAAATTACACAACATAATAGTAATAAAGTATATATACACTTATAATTAAATATAGAATGTAATAGTATTCTATATTAGGGATTATATTATTGCACATATGGCATATCTACTATGACATATTAATAGCTGTATAATCCTTCATAACATATACCTTGTCCAGTAATGAATAGATAACAATCTAAAGAAACCTTTAATGTATGATAGTAGAATACACTGTATTTAAAATCAGGCATATATATACAGGGTATGTAACAGAGATCCAATGGTATCACATTATATTGTGTATTAGAACAAAGAATTTTAATAACTGAATTGAACTTAATTAGCTAGTTACCTCCTCTTACGCATTAGCTCCCCTTATTCACTTCCGGAAATTAACGATTGAAAATTTAACGGTTGATCAAATATAGTCTATGAATATGAATTCATTAAGACTAATTTACGATCCATTGCTCTAACTAACTTAAAACACTCAATATAAACATTAACTGAAATTTAATTCAACATATGTCATGGAAAAGTATGCAAAAACTGTATGTTTCTCAACACACATTAATTCGAACACCATCAACATTCAACACCCACCATAGACTCTAATACATTAACATATTTGCTTCAACTGCATTATTTATTCATCTATATATGCATAATAGCTTTGCTTGTCTCCTTCTCATGTATATGACTTACGCAATCACACTATCCACACGCCTGCATATGATTTGTTATCGCACTCTTCCTTTCTCAAAGCTGCTTCCTCAATGCTTTCTTAATATTTGGACTATTCCCTTGTTTTAACTGTTGCATGTATTCCACTCCATGTTTTTGATTTTGATTTTGATTTTAATTTGAATTTGAATTTGAATTTGAACTTGAATGTTTGTACAATTATTGTACAATTCTCGTAAAATATATGTCACATCCATTCCACCCTGCAAATACGAAATTGTTGCTCACAACATCAATTTATATGTATCTATATTATTGTTCAGTTGGATAGGAGGGTAATTATATGTGCAAACATTGATAATGCTCCGATGACTCCAAACGAGAGTTTGGAAGAAACGATTGTCAGCTATTAAATGATTTGAACACAACTTTGATAATTGTATAATTTATTTATATATGCGCTAAGAGCATGAGGGCCCACGTCACCAGTAGCCCTGGGAGCAACAACCCACCAGGGTGCTCTTGCCGTAAGCCTGAAGCTTGCCTCCTTCAACAGCAATGCAACACACCAGCTGTAATCTATGAAGCTGTGGTCAATTCCAACCGACCAAACGAACCACAGGAGGTCAAATCCTATGTGAGCATGGCGGAGGGCCGATTCAAGGAACGTTTCCTGAACCACCAGTCTACCTTCAGATACCCGGACAGACGTTCATCCACGAAACTCACGAGCCACGTATGGTCCCTCAAGAACTCAAGTATAGACTACTCCATGGAAAGCCATCATTAAGTCCAAGCCATACGCAAGGGGAAATCCGACGTGTGGCTTATGTATTGACGAACGAATAACTATTCTAAAGAGATTACGCAATAGTGATTGCCTAAACACGAGAAATGAATTTTTCACACGTCGCCAAACACCTATTGCATAATTACAAGGCTCCGGACTGATTCTTCGTAATTTTATTTTCAACCTAAAAAATTTTCGGACTTTCGCAGTTATCTCCCTTACACCCCTCGCACGCAGTCTAGTATTGCCTGTGTCAAATGACCGGTTTCTGCACATGCGCGTTCGTACGGTTGTCTTTCCTGTTCCTATAACCATGCCCATTCCGAGCTGAAGATCCACTAAGGTGAAACAATTGTTCTCGGTATGGTGAACTAACTGTTGTGTAACCACTTCTATATATATATATATATATATATATATATATATATATATATATATAAATTTTAGTACAGCATTGACGAAGCTTTAGAATACGGCCAAGCTAACGTATGCATAAACGGTTTGTAGCTTGAGCACTCGGATGGGGAAAGACCCCAGAGTAATAACATTACGTTCATACAGCTTAGCAAATCATATATATATATATATATATATATATATGTGTGTGTGTGTGTGTGTGTGAAACGAAATTTACATCTCATAGCTAAGAAGGTTGTGCTGGCCGCCTTCATAGGAGGTTTCTCGGGTGTTTTAGTGATAGGGGCCTCATTCCTATCACAAAAAGCCGTATGAAACGAAGCGTCCTACTAGAGAATACGTCACTTGATGTAGGAATTGAACCCACAATCTTATAATCATGAGTTTAACACCCTAACCACTAGGCCATAATACACACAATGCACAAATCTAGTTAAACTGATTTCTATTTCCGTCTGTAAAATAACAGGTTATGTACTAGTATATATAATTTAAAAGCCGTAGTGGTTGATTTACTTCTAAACAAAATCGTATCATAACATTACCCTTAATTTATTTGTTTCAGGGGTCCCTGTAAAGGAAACACGGAAACCTAGGAGAAAATGTGGGGTTCCCGATTATCAAGGACTCCACCTGAATGTGTCACACACAAGACTGGGCAAAAGAAGTCTGTATTGGAGCATATACCACGGTATTGTATTACTGATATCGTATATACCATACTATAATACACACACATACATACATACACACACACACACACACACACATATATATATATATATATATATATATATATATATATATATATATATATATATATATAATATTAATAAGTGGAAAATATCCTTATAAAAACAATATTTATTTTATTATATATAGTTCAAGGGTACCAGTATTTTGGTACATTTTCGTCAGATAAAATATAATATTTGGTTTAAAGATAATGATGTATCGACATATGAACTCATAATATTAAGTTCATATATCGATATGTCAATATCTTTAAACCAAATATTATATTTTATCTGACGAAAGTGTACCAAAATACTGGTACCCTTGAAATATATATAATAAAATAAATATCGTTTTATAAGGATATTTTCCATTTATTAATATTATATATATATATATATATATATATAGAGTATATGTTGGTTGTATACCAACACCTCAGTATGCAGAATGGAGCACTCGACGAAGTGCGTAGGTTGGTTTGGTTACTCCGGAGTAATGTAAAATAAATAAAATAAATAAGTCAAATGTTTAAAATTTACCTTCGTTTAATACTGCTATATATATTTCAGTGACAGCCATCTGCCTGAAGAGGTCACAGCCAAAGATGGCTATCACCGAAATATATATAGCAGTATTAAACGAAGCTAAATTTTAAATATTTGACTTATTTATTTTATTTTGTTTTCTATATATATGTATATATTTTCTATATATATGTATATATAATATTAATTCAAAATGACTGAATCTTAACCATCTACTAAGTCACGATATGTCATGCATCATCTTATTTTATCTGATGAGGACGTACTGTTGAAGATAAAATATACTTGATCACACGAATGTCTATTTTTGTTAATATTTTGAATTAATATTAATAACTCCGGAAAACCATACCTGTGGAGTGCTTCCAATCTATTGTAAAACTCATTCTTTGATTTATTCATTGAACCTTGTTTAACCTTTAAATATATATTTATATATATATATATATTATGTACGTATATATACGTATATATATATATATATATATATATATATATATATATATATATATATATATATATATATATATATATATATATATATATATATATATATATATATATATACACGAGGGTAGGCTGACTAAGAAATAGTAATGGTAGCGCTGTGAAATCTTGCATGGTTTAATTTCAACAAATTTTACCTAGTTTTTCCTAGTACCAGTTCACATTATATATATTTGTAATCGGCTGTCATCCGATACGTTGAAACATTCTTTTTCTTTCTCTTCCATAAAGCCTGAAACTAATAAGACTTCGTTCTTCGTGTGTGTCTTTTTTTTAACTTGAATTATCCGGCTTCCATCCTTTCAGGTTTGATAAATATAAATAAAATGCCAGTCCAGTTTGCTGGATTAGCACAATTTTTAGAATGTCAAAGATACCTTGCGATATCTGTTCCAGTATTTTGCGTTCTGAGTTCAGATTCCAGCGACAGATCCAAACCCCACCGTTGACTAGAGTTAAACCCCTCGACCACAAGACCCCAACACAAGTGGAGCAAGGTGAGGTTCTGATGAACATAATTGCTGTGCCAGATTTACCATTGTATTTAGGTGTGCTTAATCACAGGGACCCGTTGGCCAGGAGGGGTCCTATCTTCCTGCCAAAAAGTTATTTTACGGTAAAGTTTTCAAATATCTTTCAAGTAAAGGACCTCATAACTAATGCAGGGCCTCATCTATCCTAAATTCGGCCCTGTTGCTGTCATATACGATGATACAAATTAATGGCCTCCAGAATTGGTATATACCAGCCCATAGGGTTCACTGTTGGTATATACCAGCCCATAGGTTTCACTATTGGTATATACCAGCCCATAGGGTTCACTAAAATATTTAGAGGAGTCGTGGAAAATGGAAATCCCTATTTCGTTTGTCAGGAGAGTTTGACAGTTCTTCCTGACATTCTTCATAACATTTTTTATGAAGGAAAACAGGAATAAATGTGTACATGTACATTCTTTCTGTTCTGAAGTGTAAAGGTCTCAGTAATATGATAGGACACATGTCATGAAATAGTTTAAGGAGGTGTTTATACATCTCTCAGTAATATTTGGGGTTCATATTATGAAATATTGAGTTTAAGAGGTTTTTATGTCTCATCTCACAATAATAGTTGGGATTCATACCGCGAGGTGTCGAGTCTCTCAGTAATATTTGGGGACTGTATCTTGTAATGACAAGTTTAAGGAGTGAGGTCCGCCTATAAGTCTCTCAGTAATATTTGGGGACTGTATCGTGTAATGACAAGTTTAAGGAGTGAGGTCCTCCTATAAGTCTCTCAGTAATATTTGGAGTTAGTATCATGAAAATAGGTTGAAGACCACCGATATATATCACTACCCAAGAGTTTTTCCCAGTCGTGAATTAGACCCTTCAGCTAAGTGGGGGAGATATAAGAACCAAGGCTCTGGTGAAGCCTATTCTAATTAATATTCTTACGATCGGTCTTTATTAGTCAAGGTAGGTCACCTTACTGAAATTATGGCAAACTCTTCAATGAAACTACTAAGATGTAAGGGAGATCACTCCCTTGTTGACTATATACGTGTGTGTATATATATATATATATATATATATATATATATATATATATATATATATAAATATATATATATATATGTAGGAGGTGAGTTTTATTGTAGTACAATAAAGCAATGCAGATATCGGATAAGTAGCACTCTACAGTTTGTAGGACTGGAGTATAAATAATATATAAGATCAAAAGATGGTTAAAAGAGTTCCATGTATTTTATTATGCGCATTTCAAAAACAAATATTATCATGCGATGACATTTGCGTTTTCGTCAGATAAAATAGGGAGACATGATATGAAGGTTAAAAAACACTTGTGAATAGTGCAGTTTTAAATCAACATATGTTGATTTAAAACTGCACTATATATATATATATATATAAGCAGAATTTCTTCTTGCAAACATCGCCAAAATTCCACGTTCAAAACTATTTTAAAATTATAATATCCCTATAAACCTTCAAAATGATCCTATTTCCTTAAAATATTTAAATGTAATTTTTTTTAATTTTTTTATATTTTTTAATATTTTTTTAATATTTATTTTTTAATATTTTTTTTAAATATTAAAAAAAATATTTTTAAATATTTTAAATATTTTAATATTCTTTAATATTCTTAATATTTCAGAAATGTTTTATACCTCTAATATTTATAATATTTTTAATATATATATTTAATATTTTATTTTCCTACACCTTTTAATTCCGACACTATTTTTAATTCCGACATTATTTTTAATTTCTCACATTCTTTTGTAAGAATATATTTTGAGTAGATTGATAATCTTTAAATGATGTTCTGAAAATTTATCCTCTTTAAGATAGTTCTTTGAAAAACACATTACATTTTTTCCTCTCTTTTGTTATCCAAACATTCACACATCTTTTGACTAAAATAAGTGATCTCACACAAAATAATATATAATTTTTTTCTCTATTAAACAAAATTAGAGTTATCTTTCCTTTCTCAATCGTTACAAACATAAACACTATTATCAATCGTGAAAACATAACGATTTTTTGTTTGATAATCTATATAGCTTCATTAAATTAACAATATTCTAAAACATTCTCAATGTTGAACAAAATTTTTGAATCCACAAATTATTTTATTCTCTCAACTTGAAAATACAATTTCAACTTCCTTCGTAACTCATATTTGATATATAAACAATCAATACATACGCAACTTATTAATATATATACAGATATTTATATACATATAACCTATCCTAATATAATAAGATAAAAATACTTACAACCATAATTCTTCATATAATCTAATTGATTATGTATACAATAGTATAACTCATAATATAGGTAACAAATCTTTTTCCCCAAATTAATTATTCCTCTCTCTTCCTTCCTACACATACAATAACTTATCATAATTATTTAAATTTTCCATAGCGTCTAAAATAACGGTTTTTTTCATCCCTTTTACATAAACCTCATTTGCATACTCATCTTAATAATTTTAAATATCTGGTCTTTTTCTCTTCCCTTCACTTTCCAGGGATAACTTGAACCATTAAGGTATATTATCCTTGGTTATGTCAAATATTTATAAAACATTTTGTATTTTATCTGATAATAGCGTACCAAAATTTTGGTACCCTTGAAATATATATAATAGAATAAATATGGTTTTATAAATATAGTTTCCATTTATTTAATATTAATTGTATATATGTATAAAAAGAGAGAGAGAGAGAAAGAGAGGGAGAGAGAGAGAGAGAGTGAGAGAGAGAGAGAGAGAGAGAGAGAGAGAGAGAGAGAGAGAGAGAGAGAGAGAGAGAGAGAGAGAGAGAGAGAGAAACAGAGTCAACAACAAGGGAGGCTACTTTATAAGGCTGATATATTTTGCACTTATGTCTTAACATAGGACAGTCAGCCGATGTAGACAGAAATATAATCACAGAGAAAGTCACATGAAAAATGAAATAATAAAAAAAAAGAAAAGAGAATGGAATTTAAATAATATTTTCACTGTTTTTTCCGTATATCTTTATAAATATAATTTTCCACTGTTTTAAATTAGTTATTTTCTTATGCTATTTCCATACAATGTGACTATTTCCCTTTGCTATATTTTATATATATAATTAACACTTAATTATTTGTTACTGTTGTTGCTTTGTTGTTGCTTTGTTGAAATGGAGGTCTCTCATAACACACTATGATACAATAAAGGACCTATATTTCAACAAAGCAACAACAGTAACAAATAATAGAGAAAATAACTAATTTAAAACAGTGGAAAATTATATTTATAAAGATATACGGAAAAAACAATTAGAATTATGTTAAGGGTACATTGTATCATAGTTTGTTATGAGAGACCTCCATTAGAATTATGTTATGGGTACATTGTATCATAGTGTGTTATGAGAGACCTCCATTATAATTATGTTAAGGGTACATTGTATCATAGTGTGTTATGAGAGACCTCCCTCAGAATTATGTTAAGGGTACATTGTATCATAGTTTGTTATGAGAGACCTCCATTAGAATTATGTTATGGGTACATTGTATCATAGTGTGTTATGAGAGACCTCCATTATAATTATGTTAAGGGTACATTGTATCATAGTGTGTTATGAGAGACCTCCCTCAGAATTATGTTACGGGTACATTGTATCATAGTGTGTTATGAGAGACCTCCAATATAATTATGTTAAGGGTACATTGTATCATAGAATGTTATGAGAGACCTCCCTCAAAATTATGTTAAGGGTACATTGTATCATAGTATGTTATGAGAGACCTCCCTCAGAATTATGTTAAGGGTACATTGTATCATAGTGTGTTATGAAAGACCTCCATTATAATTATGTTAAGGGTACATTATATCATAGTGTGTTATGAGAGACCTCCATTAGAATTATGTTAAGGGTACATTGTATCATAGTATGTTATGAGAGACCTCCCTCAGAATTATGTTAAAGGTACATTGTATCATAGTATGTTATGAGAGACCTCCATCAGAATAATGTTAAGGGTACATTGTATCATAGTGTGTTATGAGAGACCTCCATTAGAATTATGTTAAGGGTACATTGTATCATAGTGTGTTATGAGAGACTTCCCTCAGAATTATCTTAAGGGTACATTGTATCATAGTGTGTTCTGAGAGACTTCCATTAGAATTATGTTAAGGGTACATTGTATCATAGTGTGTTATGAGAGACCTCCCTCAGAATTATGTTAAGGGTACATTGTATCATAGTGTGTTATGAAAGACCTCCATTATAATTATGTTAAGGGTACATTATATCATAGTGTGTTATGAGAGACTTCCCTCAGAATTATGTTAAGGGTACATTGTATCATAGTGTGTTATGAAAGACCTCCATTAGAATTATGTTAAGGGTACATTGTATCATAGTGTGTTATGAGAGACCTCCCTCAGAATTATGTTAAGGGTACATTGTATCATAGTGTGTTATGAAAGACCTCCATTATAATTATGTTAAGGGTACATTATATCATAGTGTGTTATGAGAGACTTCCCTCAGAATTATGTTAAGGGTACATTGTATCATAGTGTGTTATGAAAGACCTCCATTAGAATTATGTTAAGGGTACATTGTATCATAGTGTGTTATGAGAGACCTCCCTCAGAATTATGTTAAGGGTACATTGTATCATAGTGTGTTATGAAAGACCTCCATTATAATTATGTTAAGGGTACATTATATCATAGTGTGTTATGAGAGACTTCCCTCAGAATTATGTTAAGGGTACATTGTATCATAGTGTGTTATGAGAGACTTCCCTCAGAATTATGTTAAGAGTACATTGTATCATAGTATGTTATGAGAGACCTCCATTAGAATTATGTTAAGGGTACATTGTATCATAGTGTGTTATGAGAGACCTCCATTAGAATTATGTTAAGGGTACATTGTATTATAGTATGTTATGAGAGACCTCCATTAGAATTATGTTAAGGGTACATTGTATCATAGTGTGTTATGAGAGACTTCCATTAGAATTATGTTAAGGGTACATTGTATTATAGTATGTTATGAGAGACCTCCATTAGAATTATGTTAAGGGTACATTGTATCATAGTGTGTTATGAGAGACTTCCATTAGAATTATGTTAAGGGTACATTGTATCATAGTGTGTTATGAGAGACCTCCATTAGAATTATGTTAAGGGTACATTGTATTATAGTGTGTTATGAGAGACTTCCATTAGAATTATGTTAAGGGTACATTGTATCATAGTGTGTTATGAGAGACCTCCATTAGAATTATGTTAAGGGTACATTGTATCATAGTGTGTTATGAGAGACTTCCATTAGAATTATGTTAAGGGTACATTATATCATAGTATGTTATGAGAGACCTCCATTAGAATTATATTAAGGGTACATTGTATCATAGTGTGTTATGAGAGACCTCCATTAGAATTATGTTAAGGGTACATTGTATCATAGTGTGTTATGAGAGACTTCCCTCAGAATTATGTTAAGAGTACATTGTATCATAATATGTTATGAGAGACCTCCATTAGAATTATGTTAAGGGTACATTGTATCATAGTGTGTTATGAGAGACCTCCATTAGAATTATGTTAAGGGTACATTGTATTATAGTATGTTATGAGAGACCTCCATTAGAATTATGTTAAGGGTACATTGTATCATAGTGTGTTATGAGAGACTTCCATTAGAATTATGTTAAGGGTACATTGTATCATAGTGTGTTATGAGAGACCTCCCTCAGAATTATGTTAAGGGTACATTGTATCATAGTGTGTTATGAGAGACCTCCATCAGAATTATGTTAAGGGTACATTGTATTATAGTATGTTATCAGAGACCTCCATTAGAATTATGTTAAGGGTACATTGTATCATAGTAAGTTATGAGAGACCTCCCTCAGAATTATGTTAAGGGTACATTGTATCATAGTGTGTTATGAGAGACCTCCATCAGAATTATGTTAAGGGTACATTGTATCATAGTATGTTATGAGAGACCTCTCTCAGAATTATGTTAAGGGTACATTGTATCATAGTGTGTTATGAGAGACCTCCATCAGAATTATGTTAAGGGTACATTGTATCATAGTGTGTTATGAGAGACCTCCATTAGAATTATGTTACGGGTACATTGTATCATAGTGTGTTATGAGAGACCTCCATCAGAATTATGTTACGGGTACATGCATTTAGAATATTTGCTCATACAGACAACTACTGATTATGTCAACAAAGCCTATGAAACTTACTTCCTTGAAAATCCAACTAATACCATGTATTAACGTGTGTGAAGGCGCATGGCTTAGTGGTTAGAGCATTGGGCTTGCAATCGAAAGGTTGTGAGTTCAATTCTCAGACCAGTTGATGTGTTGTTTCCTTGAGCAACGAGATATACCTTGGAGGAGGCCAGTTAAACCTGTATAGGTGTGAGCTGTCACACACACGCACACATAGGTCTGAGCTGTAACACAGACACACACACATAGGTGTGAGCTGTCACACACACGCACACACATAGGTGCGAGCTGTAACACAGACACACACACATAGGTGTGAGCTGTCACACACACGCACACACATAGGTGCGAGCTGTAACAGACACACACACATAGGTGTGAGCTGTCAGACACACGCACACACATAGGTGCGAACTGTAACACAGATACACACACACATAGGTGCGAGCTGTAACACATACACATAGGTGTGGGCTGTCACACACACACACACACATTAATGTATGAGTGTGTGGATCAAATTTAATATTTGTTGCTGTTCTTTGTTCTACAAAATACAGGTTCTAAATGGTACAAGAATGACCTGACTTACAACATCAACACCCCGCCAAAATACCCCAACAAACACCAATTGGAATACGTTATAACAGCTGCCTTAAGAGTGAGTACATGCATTTAATACCTCTACCGCCATATTGCTGGCTTCTTCCTAAATTAGAAACCATGTTATTATTTGTGTTGAGTCATTTCCCTTGGTTCTGCTCTGTTTCTCTAATGCAGGGTACAAGCCTTGTAACTAAGGCAACAGAAATTTTCGTTGTAGGGAGAGAGCTCGCTTGAGAATGTGGGCTGCTCCGGGTAACCCAATCTTTTGTAACTTTGCTGATCCTGCAGGAAAGGACGCCAAGGTCCGATGATTTGGGAATTAATCCTATTACCACAGGAATGGTTGTTGTGGTCATCCTCCACTGGAATAGTTGTGGTCATCCTCCACTGCAATAGTTGTTGTCATCCTCCACTGCAACAGTTGTCATCCTCCACTGCAACAGTTGTGGTCATTTTCCACTGCAATAGTTGTGGTCATCCTCCACTGCAATAGTTGTGGTCATCCTCCACTTTAATAGTTGTGGTCATCCTCCACTGCAACAGTTGTCGTCATCCTCCACTGCAACAGTTGTGGTCATCCTCCACTGCAATAGTTGTTGTCATCCTCCACTGCAACAGTTGTCATCCTCCACTGCAACAGTTGTGGTCATTTTCCACTGCAATAGTTGTGGTCATCCTCCACTGCAATAGTTGTGGTCATCCTCCACTTTAATAGTTGTGGTCATCCTCCACTGCAACAGTTGTCGTCATCCTCCACTGCAACAGTTGTGGTCATCCTCCACTGCAACAGTTGTGGTCATCCTCCACTGCAATAGTTGTTGTCATCCTCCACTGCAACAGTTGTCATCCTCCACTGCAACAGTTGTGGTCATTTTCCACTGCAATAGTTGTGGTCATCCTCCACTGCAATAGTTGTGGTCATCCTCCACTTTAATAGTTGTGGTCATCCTCCACTGCAACAGTTGTGGTCATCCTCCACTGCAACAGTTGTGGTCATCCTCCACTGCAATAGTTGTGGTCATCCTCCACTGCAACAGTTGTGGTCATTTTCCACTGCAATAGTTGTGGTCATCCTCCACTGCAATAGTTGTGGTCATCCTCCACTGCAACAGTTGTGGTCATCCTCCACTGCAACAGTTGTGGTCATCCTCCACTGCAATAGTTGTGGTCATCCTCCACTGCAATAGTTGTGGTCATCCTCCACTGCAACAGTTGTGGTCATCCTCCACTGCAACAGTTGTGGTCATCCTCCACTGCAACAGTTGTGGTCATCCTCCACTGCAACAGTTGTGGTCATCCTCCACTGCAACAGTTGTGGTCATCCTCCACTGCAACAGTTGTGGTCATCCTCCACTTTAATAGTTGTGGTCATCCTCCACTGCAACAGTTGTGGTCATCCTCCACTGCAACAGTTGTGGTCATCCTCCACTTTAATAGTTGTGGTCATCCTCCACTGCAACAGTTGTGGTCATCCTCCACTGCAATAGTTGTGGTCATCCTCCACTGCAACAGTTGTGGTCATCCTCCACTGCAACAGTTGTGGTCATCCTCCACTGCAACAGTTGTGGTCATCCTCCACTGCAACAGTTGTGGTCATCCTCCACTGCAACAGTTGTGGTCATCCTCCACTTTAATAGTTGTGGTCATCCTCCACTGCAACAGTTGTGGTCATCCTCCACTGCAACAGTTGTGGTCATCCTCCACTTTAATAGTTGTGGTCATCCTCCACTGCAACAGTTGTGGTCATCCTCCACTGCAACAGTTGTGGTCATCCTTCACTGCAATAGTTGTGGTCATCCTCCACAGGAATAGTTGTGGTCATCCTCCACTGCAATAGTTGTTGTCATCCTCCACTGCAATAGTTGTGGTCATCCTCCACTGCAATAGTTGTGGTCATCCTCCACTGCAACAGTTGTGGTCATCCTCCACTGCAATAGTTGTGGTCATCCTCCACTGCAATAGTTGTGGTCATCCTCCACTGCAACAGTTGTGGTCATCCTCCACTGCAACAGTTGTGGTCATCCTCCACTGCAACAGTTGTGGTCATCCTCCACTGCAATAGTTGTGGTCATCCTCCACAGGAATAGTTGTGGTCATCCTCCACTGCAATAGTTGTGGTCATCCTCCACTGCAACAGTTGTGGTCATCCTCCACTGCAATAGTTGTGGTCATCCTCCACTGCAATAGTTGTGGTCATCCTCCACAGGAATAGTTGGGTCATCCTCCACTGGAATAGTTGTGGTCATCCTCCACTGCAACAGTTGTGGTCATCCTCCACTGCAACAGTTGTGGTCATCCTCCACTGCAACAGTTGTGGTCATCCTCCACTGCAACAGTTGTGGTCATCCTCCACTGCAACAGTTGTGGTCATCCTCCACTGAAACAGTTGTGGTCATCCTCCACTGCAATAGTTGTGGTCATCCTCCACTGGAATAGTTGAGGTCATCCTCCACAGGAATAGTTGTGGTCATCCTCCACAGGAATAGTTGTGGTCATCCTCCACTGGAATAGTTGTGGTCATCCTCCACTGCAATAGTTGTGGTCATCCTCCACTGTAATAGTTGAGGTCATCCTCCACAGGAATAGTTGTGGTCATCCTCCACTGGAATAGTTGTGGTCATCTTCCACAGGAATAGTTGTGGTCATCCTCCACTGGAATAGTTGTGGTCATCTTCCACAGGAATAGTTGTGGTCATCCTCCACTGGAATAGTTGTGGTCATCTTCCACAGGAATAGTTGTGGTCATCCTCCACTGCAATAGTTGTGGTCATCCTCCACTGGAATAGTTGAGGTCATCCTCCACAGGAATAGTTGTGGTCATCCTCCACAGGAATAGTTGTGGTCATCCTCCACTGGAATAGTTGTGGTCATCCTCCACTGCAATAGTTGTGGTCATCCTCCACTGCAACAGTTGTGGTCATCCTCCACTGCAATAGTTGTGGTCATCCTCCACTGGAATAGTTGTGGTCATCCTCCACTGCAATAGTTGTGGTCATCCTCCACTGCAACAGTTGTGGTCATCCTCCACTGCAATAGTTGTGGTCATCCTCCACTGCAATAGTTGTGGTCATCCTCCACTGCAATAGTTGTGGTCATCCTCCACTGCAATAGTTGTGGTCATCCTCCACTGCAACAGTTGTGGTCATCCTCCACTGCAACAGTTGTGGTCATCCTCCACTGCAACAGTTGTGGTCATCCTCCACTGAAACAGTTGTGGTCATCCTCCACTGCAATAGTTGTGGTCATCCTCCACTGGAATAGTTGAGGTCATCCTCCACAGGAATAGTTGTGGTCATCCTCCACAGGAATAGTTGTGGTCATCCTCCACTGGAATAGTTGTGGTCATCCTCCACTGCAATAGTTGTGGTCATCCTCCACTGTAATAGTTGAGGTCATCCTCCACAGGAATAGTTGTGGTCATCCTCCACTGGAATAGTTGTGGTCATCTTCCACAGGAATAGTTGTGGTCATCCTCCACTGGAATAGTTGTGGTCATCCTCCACTGGAATAGTTGTGGTCATCCTCCACTGCAATAGTTGTGGTCATCCTCCACTGCAACAGTTGTGGTCATCCTCCACTGCAATAGTTGTGGTCATCCTCCACTGCAATAGTTGTGGTCATCCTCCACAGGAACAGTTGTGGTCATCCTCCACTGCAATAGTTGTGGTCATCCTCCACTGCAATAGTTGTGGTCATCCTCCACTGCAACAGTTGTGGTCATCCTCCACTGCAACAGTTGTGGTCATCCTCCACTGCAACAGTTGTGGTCATCCTCCACTGAAACAGTTGTGGTCATCCTCCACTGCAATAGTTGTGGTCATCCTCCACTGGAATAGTTGAGGTCATCCTCCACAGGAATAGTTGTGGTCATCCTCCACAGGAATAGTTGTGGTCATCCTCCACTGGAATAGTTGTGGTCATCCTCCACTGGAATAGTTGTGGTCATCCTCCACTGCAATAGTTGTGGTCATCCTCCACAGGAATAGTTTTGGTCACCCTCCACTGCAACAGTTGTGGTCATCCTCCACTGCAATAGTTGTGGTCATCCTCCACTGCAATAATTGTGGTCATCCTCCACTGCAATAGTTGTGGTCATCCTCCACTGCAACAGTTGTGGTCATCCTCCACTGCAACAGTTGTGGTCATCCTCCACTGCAATAGTTGTGGTCATCCTCCACTGGAATAGTTGTGGTCATCCTCCACTGCAATAGTTGTGGTCATCCTCCACTGTAATAGTTGAGGTCATCCTCCACTTCAATAGTTGTGGTCATCCTCCACTGCAATAGTTGTGGTCATCCTCCACTGCAATAGTTGTGGTCATCCTCCACTGTAATAGTTGAGGTCATCCTCCACAGGAATAGTTGTGGTCATCCTCCACTGGAATAGTTGTGGTCATCCTCCACTGCAATAGTTGTGGTCATCCTCCACTGGAATAGTTGTGGTCATCCTCCACAGGAATAGTTGTGGTCATCCTCCACTGGAATAGTTGTGGTCATCCTCCACTGCAATAGTTGTGGTCATCCTCCACTGTAATAGTTGAGGTCATCCTCCACAGGAATAGTTGTGGTCATCCTCCACTGGAATAGTTGTGGTCATCCTCCACTGCAATAGTTGTGGTCATCCTCCACTGCAATAGTTGTGGTCATCCTCCACTGCAATAGTTGTGGTCATCCTCCACTGCAATAGTTGTGGTCATCCTCCACTGCAATAGTTGTGGTCATCCTCCACTGCAATAGTTGTGGTCATCCTCCACTGTAATAGTTGAGGTCATCCTCCACAGGAATAGTTGTGGTCATCCTCCACTGGAATAGTTGTGGTCATCCTCCACTGCAATAGTTGTGGTCATCCTCCACTGCAATAGTTGTGGTCATCCTCCACTGGAATAGTTGTGGTCATCCTCCACAGGAATAGTTGTGGTCATCCTCCACTGCAATAGTTGTGGTCATCCTCCACTGCAATAGTTGTGGTCATCCTCCACTGCAATAGTTGTGGTCATCCTCCACTGCAATAGTTGTGGTCATCCTCCACTGCAATAGTTGTGGTCATCCTCCACTGCAATAGTTGTGGTCATCCTCCACAGGAATAGTTGTGGTCATCCTCCACTGGAATAGTTGAGGTCATCCTCCACAGGAATAGTTGTGGTCATCCTCCACTGGAATAGTTGTGGTCATCCTCCACTGGAATAGTTGAGGTCATCCTCCACAGGAATAGTTGTGGTCATCCTCCACTGGAATAGTTGTGGTCATCCTCCACTGCAATAGTTGTGGTCATCCTCCACTGCAATAGTTGTGGTCATCCTCCACTGGAATAGTTGTGGTCATCCTCCACAGGAATAGTTGTGGTCATCCTCCACTGGAATAGTTGTGGTCATCCTCCACTGCAATAGTTGTGGTCATCCTCCACTGCAATAGTTGTGGTCATCCCCCACTGTAACAGTTGTGGTCATCCTCCACAGGAATAGTTGTGGTCATCCTCCACTGGAATAGTTGTGGTCATCCTCCACTGGAATAGTTGTGGTCATCCTCCACAGGAATAGTTGTGGTCATCCTCCACTGGAATAGTTGTGGTCATCCTCCACTGCAATAGTTGTGGTCATCCTCCACTGCAATAGTTGTGGTCATCCTCCACAGGAATAGTTGTGGTCATCCTCCACAGGAATAGTTGTGGTCATCCTCCACTGCAATAGTTGTGGTCATCCTCCACTGGAATAGTTGTGGTCATCCTCCAAAGGAATAGTTGTGGTCATCCTCCACTGGAATAGTTGAGGTCATCCTCCACAGGAATAGTTGTGGTCATCCTCCACTGGAATAGTTGTGGTCATCCTCCGCTGGAATAGTTGTGGTCATCCTCCACAGGAATAGTTGTGGTCATCCTCCACTGCAATAGTTGTGGTCATCCTCCACAGGAATAGTTGTGGTCATCCTCCACTGGAATAGTTGTGGTCATCCTCCACAGGAATAGTTGTGGTCATCCTCCACTGCAATAGTTGTGGTCATCCTCCACTGGAATAGTTGTGGTCATCCTCCACTGGAATAGTTGAGGTCATCCTCCACAGGAATAGTTGTGGTCATCCTCCACTGGAATAGTTGTGGTCATCCTCCACTGCAATAGTTGTGGTCATCCTCCACAGGAATAGTTGTGGTCATCCTCCACTGCAATAGTTGTGGTCATCCTCCACTGGAATAGTTGTGGTCATCCTCCACTGGAATAGTTGAGGTCATCCTCCACAGGAATAGTTGTGGTCATCCTCCACTGGAATAGTTGTGGTCATCCTCCACTGCAATAGTTGTGGTCATCCTCCACTGCAATAGTTGTGGTCATCCCCCACTGTAACAGTTGTGGTCATCCTCCACAGGAATAGTTGTGGTCATCCTCCACTGGAATAGTTGTGGTCATCCTCCACTGGAATAGTTGTGGTCATCCTCCACAGGAATAGTTGTGGTCATCCTCCACTGGAATAGTTGTGGTCATCCTCCACTGCAATAGTTGTGGTCATCCTCCACTGCAATAGTTGTGGTCATCCTCCACAGGAATAGTTGTGGTCATCCTCCACAGGAATAGTTGTGGTCATCCTCCACTGCAATAGTTGTGGTCATCCTCCACTGGAATAGTTGTGGTCATCCTCCACAGGAATAGTTGTGGTCATCCTCCACTGCAATAGTTGTGGTCATCCTCCACTGGAATAGTTGTGGTCATCCTCCACAGGAATAGTTGTGGTCATCCTCCACTGCAATAGTTGTGGTCATCCTCCACTGCAATAGTTGTGGTCATCCTCCACTGCAATAGTTGTGGTCATCCCCCACTGTAACAGTTGTGGTCATCCTCCACAGGAATAGTTGTGGTCATCCTCCACTGGAATAGTTGTGGTCATCCTCCACTGCAATAGTTGTGGTCATCCTCCACTGCAATAGTTGTGGTCATCCTCCACTGCAATAGTTGTGGTCATCCCCCACTGTAACAGTTGTGGTCATCCTCCACAGGAATAGTTGTGGTCATCCTCCACTGCAATAGTTGTGGTCATCCTCCACTGGAATAGTTGTGGTCATCCTCCACAGGAATAGTTGTGGTCATCCTCCACTGCAATAGTTGTGGTCATCCTCCACTGGAATAGTTGTGGTCATCCTCCACAGGAATAGTTGTGGTCATCCTCCACTGGAATAGTTGTGGTCATCCTCCACTGCAATAGTTGTGGTCATCCTCCACTGCAATAGTTGTGGTCATCCTCCACTGCAATAGTTGTGGTCATCCCCCACTGTAACAGTTGTGGTCATCCTCCACTGGAATAGTTGTGGTCATCCTCCACTGCAATAGTTGTGGTCATCCTCCACTGCAATAGTTGTGGTCATCCTCCACAGGAATAGTTGTGGTCATCCTCCACAGGAATAGTTGTGGTCATCCTCCACTGCAATAGTTGTGGTCATCCTCCACTGGAATAGTTGTGGTCATCCTCCACAGGAATAGTTGTGGTCATCCTCCACTGCAATAGTTGTGGTCATCCTCCACTGGAATAGTTGTGGTCATCCTCCACAGGAATAGTTGTGGTCATCCTCCACTGCAATAGTTGTGGTCATCCTCCACTGCAATAGTTGTGGTCATCCTCCACTGCAATAGTTGTGGTCATCCCCCACTGTAACAGTTGTGGTCATCCTCCACAGGAATAGTTGTGGTCATCCTCCACTGGAATAGTTGTGGTCATCCTCCACTGGAATAGTTGTGGTCATCCTCCACAGGAATAGTTGTGGTCATCCTCCACTGGAATAGTTGTGGTCATCCTCCACTGCAATAGTTGTGGTCATCCTCCACTGCAATAGTTGTGGTCATCCTCCACAGGAATAGTTGTGGTCATCCTCCACAGGAATAGTTGTGGTCATCCTCCACTGCAATAGTTGTGGTCATCCTCCACTGGAATAGTTGTGGTCATCCTCCACAGGAATAGTTGTGGTCATCCTCCACTGCAATAGTTGTGGTCATCCTCCACTGGAATAGTTGTGGTCATCCTCCACTGGAATAGTTGTGGTCATCCTCCACAGGAATAGTTGTGGTCATCCTCCACTGCAATAGTTGTGGTCATCCTCCACTGGAATAGTTGTGGTCATCCTCCACTGGAATAGTTGTGGTCATCCTCCACAGGAATAGTTGTGGTCATCCTCCACTGCAATAGTTGTGGTCATCCTCCACTGGAATAGTTGTGGTCATCCTCCACAGGAATAGTTGTGGTCATCCTCCACTGCAATAGTTGTGGTCATCCTCCACTGGAATAGTTGTGGTCATCCTCCACAGGAATAGTTGTGGTCATCCTCCACTGGAATAGTTGAGGTCATCCTCCACAGGAATAGTTGTGGTCATCCTCCACTGGAATAGTTGTGGTCATCCTCCGCTGGAATAGTTGTGGTCATCCTCCACAGGAATAGTTGTGGTCATCCTCCACTGCAATAGTTGTGGTCATCCCCCACTGCAATAGTTGTGGTCATCCTCCACTGGAATAGTTGAGGTCATCCTCCACAGGAATAGTTGTGGTCATCCTCCACTGCAATAATTGTGGTCATCCTCCACTGCAATAGTTGTGGTCATCCTCCACAGGAATAGTTGTGGTCATCCTCCACAGGAATAGTTGTGGTCATCCTCCACTGCAATAGTTGTGGTCATCCTCCACTGCAATAGTTGTGGTCATCCTCCACTGCAATAGTTGTGGTCATCCTCCACTGCAATAGTTGTGGTCATCCTCCACAGGAATAGTTGTGGTCATCCTCCACTGCAATAGTTGTGGTCATCCTCCACTGCAATAATTGTGGTCATCCTCCACTGCAATAGTTGTGGTCATCCTCCACAGGAATAGTTGTGGTCATCCTCCACTGGAATAGTTGTGGTCATCCTCCACTGCAATAGTTGTGGTCATCCTCCACTGCAATAATTGTGGTCATCCTCCACTGCAATAGTTGTGGTCATCCTCCACAGGAATAGTTGTGGTCATCCTCCACTGCAATAGTTGTGGTCATCCTCCACTGCAATAGTTGTGGTCATCCTCCACTGCAATAGTTGTGGTCATCCTCCACTGCAACAGTTGTGGTCATCCTCCACAGGAATAGTTGTGGTCATCCTCCACTGGAATAGTTGTGGTCATCCTCCACTGCAACAGTTGTGGTCATCCTCCACTGGAATAGTTGAGGTCATCCTCCACAGGAATAGTTGTGGTCATCCTCCACAGGAATAGTTGTGGTCATCCTCCACTGCAATAGTTTTGGTCATCCTCCACTGCAATAGTTGTGGTCATCCTCCACAGGAATAGTTGTGGTCATCCCCCACTGTAACAGTTGTGGTCATCCTCCACTGCAATAGTTGTGGTCATCCTCCACTGGAATAGTTGTGGTCATCCTCCACTGCAATAGTTTTGGTCATCCTCCACTGCAATAGTTGTGGTCATCTTCCACAGGAATAGTTGTGGTCATCCCCCACTGTAACAGTTGTGGTCATCCTCCACTGAACAGTTGTGGTCATCCTCCACTGGAATAGTTGAGGTCATCCTCCACAGGAATAGTTGTGGTCATCCTCCACAGGAATAGTTGTGGTCATCCTCCACTGCAATAGTTTTGGTCATCCTCCACTGCAATAGTTGTGGTCATCCTCCACAGGAATAGTTGTGGTCATCCCCCACTGTAACAGTTGTGGTCATCCTCCACTGCAATAGTTGTGGTCATCCTCCACAGGAATAGTTTTGGTCATCCTCCACTGCAATAGTTGTGGTCATCCTCCACTGCAATAATTGTGGTCATCCTCCACTGCAACAGTTGTGGTCATCCTCCACAGGAATAGTTGTGGTCATCCTCCACTGCAATAGTTGTGGTCATCCTCCACTGCAACAGTTGTGGTCATCCTCCACTGCAACAGTTGTGGTCATCCTCCACTGCAACAGTTGTGGTCATCCTCCACTGCAACAGTTGTGGTCATCCTCCACTGCAATAGTTGTGGTCATCCTCCACTGCAACAGTTGTGGTCATCCTCCACTGCAATAGTTGTGGTCATCCTCCACTGCAATAGTTGTGGTCATCCTCCACTGCAACAGTTGTGGTCAGCCTCCACTGCAACATTTGTGGTGATCCTCCACTGCAACAGTTGTGGTCATCCTCCACTGCAATAGTTGTGGTCATCCTCCACTGCAACAGTTGTGGTCATCCTCCACTGCAATAGTTGTGGTCATCCTCCACTGCAATAGTTGTGGTGATCCTCCACTGCAATAGTTGTGGTCATCCTCCACTGCAACAGTTGTGGTCATCCTCCACTGCAATAGTTGTGGTCATCCTCCACTGCAACAGTTGTGGTCATCCTCCACTGCAATAGTTGTGGTCATCCTCCACTGCAACAGTTGTGGTCATCCTCCACTGAAACAGTTGTGGTCATCCTCCACTGCAATAGTTGTGGTCATCCTCCACTGCAATAGTTGTGGTCATCCTCCCCTGCAACAGTTGTGGTCATCCTCCACTGCAATAGTTGTGGTCATCGTCCACTGCAACAGTTGTGGTCATCCTCCACAGGAATAGTTGTGGTCATCCCCCACTGTAACAGTTGTGGTCATCCTCCACTGGAATATTTGTGGTCATCCTCCACTGCAATAGTTGTGGTCATCCTCCACTGCAACAGTTGTGGTCATCCTCCACTGTACTTTGGCATTTTATTTATTTATTTTTTTTGTATCTACAGATGTATTCTTATCAGCTGGTACAGCAATATCTATCAGGCTAGATGTCCTATCAGAACTTGGACGCCTTTACATGTCCTATCAGAACTTGGACGCCTTTTCTGTCTTCACTGCGACTTTTCGCGCCTACTCTACCGATCTCATGACATCGATAATTTCCATATATGGTATGAACATTAACCAAAACAGTCATCTAAAATGGCAACATATCCATCCTGTGGGTTATGCCTGAGATAACTGACGGAAAAATCGCTGCCAAGAAACCAGATATCAAAATAAAAAGCAAAACAGATAGGACATGTAGCCTGATAGATATAGTTGTACCAACTGATAGGACATGTAGCCTGATAGATATTGTTGTACCAACTGATAGGACATGTAGCATGATAGATATAGTTGTACCAACTGATAGGACATGTAGCCTGATAGATATAGTTGTACCAACAAATAGGACAGGTAGCCTGATAGATATTGTTGTACCAGCTGATAGGACATGTAGCATGATAGATATTGAACAATATCTATCATGCTACATGTCCTATCAGCTGGTACAACAATATCTATCAGGCTACATGTCCTACCAGTTGGTACAACAATATCTATCATGCTACATATCCTATCAGTTGGTACAACAATATCTATCAGGCTACATGTCCTATCAGCTGGTACAACAATATCTATCATGCTACATGTCCTATCAGTTGGTACAACAATATCTATCATGCTACATGTCCTATCAGCTGGTACAACAATATCTATCAGGCTACATGTCCTATCAGTTGGTACAACAATATCTATCAGGCTACATGTCCTATCAGTTGGTACAACAATATCTATCAGGCTACATGTCCTATCAGTTGGTACAACAATATCTATCATGCTACATGTCCTATCAGCTGGTACAACAATATCTATCAGGCTACATGTCCTACCAGTTGGTACAACAATATCTATCATGCTACATATCCTATCAGTTGGTACAACAATATCTATCAGGCTACATGTCCTATCAGCTGGTACAACAATATCTATCATGCTACATGTCCTATCAGTTGGTACAACAATATCTATCATGCTACATGTCCTATCAGCTGGTACAACAATATCTATCAGGCTACATGTCCTATCAGTTGGTACAACAATATCTATCAGGCTACATGTCCTATCAGTTGGTACAACAATATCTATCAGGCTACATGTCCTATCAGTTGGTACAACACTATCTATCATGCTACATGTCCTATCAGCTGGTACAACAATATCTATCAGGCTACATGTCCTACCAGTTGGTACAACAATATCTATCATGCTACATATCCTATCAGTTGGTACAACAATATCTATCAGGCTACATGTCCTATCAGTTGGTACAACTATATCTATCAGGCTACATGTCCTATCTGTTTTGCTTTTTATTTTGATATCTGGTTTCTTGGCAGCGATTTTTCCGTCAGTTATCTCAGGCATAACCCACAGGATGGATATGTTGCCATTTTAGATGACTGTTTTGGTTAATGTTCATACCATATATGGAAATTATCGATGTCATGAGATCGGTAGAGTAGGCGCGAAAAGTCGCAGTGAAGACAGAAAAGGCGTCCAAGTTAAGACATGGGAGGACTTTGGCGTTAAGATCTGACTTCAGATAAAATGTTCTGGCAGACCATCTGCCAACTTCGTAATAAGAAGTCCTCCTCCTATCCTGCTATCAGGAACATGTCTGGAGTTCTTCTCTCTTCAGAGAGATGCAACCTCGCAAGGGAGAGAGAATACTTTTCTGATCTCCTAAAGCCAGTCACAACAGCATCTTTGGATGTATACAAGGTGCATCTGGGAGTGATGACTAACCTGTTGAAGGCTGAGGTCACAAGTGTAATTAAAGATCTCAAATGTGGCTAGGCCACTGGGGAGGATGAAATTCAGCCCAAGATGTTAAAAGCCTTAAATAGAGAAGGTACTCTCTAGCTGACTTGTGTGCCGGGTGGCCTAGATCTCTGGAAAGGCACCTAAGTAATGGCAATCAGGAGTGATAAACCACATGTTCCGATATTACGATAGAGCGTCGGACATGTTTTGTGGCATAGACTTACGTCCCTTTGCGGTGAGTTCAAATCCCACTGAGATAATCTTAGTCTTTCATCCTTACGAGGTCGATAATATAAAGTACCAGTAACGCTCTGGGGTCGAATTAATCGTCTTTCCCCTCCGCCAAAATTATTGGCCTTGTGCCTATATGAGAAACCATTGGTGGATTGGCAGTATCGGTAGAGGGTCGGACGCCATGCTTTGACCCATAGAATTACGGCTCTTTCCATTCTGAGTTCAAATCCCGCCGAGGTCAACTTTGCCTTTCATCCTTACGGGGGTCGATAAAATAAAGTACCAGTAATGTACTGGCTAATTGCTGGCCTTGTGCCAAAAGTAGAAGCAATTATTATTATTGCTGCTGCAGTTCAAACCCCGGCGAAATTTACTTTGCCTTTCATCCTTACGGGGTCGATAAAATAAAGTACCAGTAATACACTGGGATAATAACAATGATAATAATAATAATATAGTCCAACAACTCACTTCTGTTGATGAAATTTCTGGAACCCCAATCTTCGTCAGCATCGAAGTAGAAACAATTATTATTATTGCTGCTGCTGCTGCTGCTATGGTGGGTCGGTAGAATCTTTAGAGCATATTTCAACATGCACTGAATATTTATTTCAGCCCTTTACGTTCTGAGTTCAAATCCCTCCGAGGTCGACTTTGCCTTTCTTCTTTCTGGGAATGATAGAATAAAGTACCAGTAATGCATTGGGGTCGATATAATCGACTTTCCTCTCCATGGAAAATTGCTGGATTTCTACCTAAATCAGAAACCAGGGTTGTTGTTGTTGCTGTTGTTGTTACTGCTGTTGTAGTTGTTGTTACTGTTGTTGTTATCATGAAGTTGTAACTATAACTCTATATTTCTCTCCACACTCCACTCTAACCCAGGCCTGGGAACGTGTCACTCAGTTGACATTCACTCGCAAGAGACGTGGTCCAGTTGACATTGAAGTCAATTTCCTCACTGGCAAACATGGTGACGGCAGTCCATTTGACGGAAGTGGGGGTATTTTGGCGCATGCGTTCTTCCCTTACGACAACTCTCCGGGTCTCTCTGGTGATGCCCACTTCGATGCTGACGAAGATTGGGGTTCCAGAAATTTCATCAACAGAAGTGAGTTGTTGGACTATATTATTATTATTATTATTATCATTGTTATTGTTGTTGTTGTTGTTGTTGTTGTTGTTGTTGTTGTTGTTGTTGTTGTTGTTGTTGTTGTTGTTGTTGTTGTTGTTGTTGTTGTTGTTGTTGTTGCTGTTGTTGATGTTGTTGTTGTTATGGGGGTTGCCATAAAACCGCATGATGGGAGAAATAATGCGGTTTACGGGGTCGATAAAATCAAGTACCAGTAATACACTGGAATAATTGCTGGCCTTGTGCCAAAAATAGAAACAATTATTTATGGGAGAAAAATGCATCCATTGTACACACACACACGCGCGCACGATCACACACACACACACACACACACACACACACAAATCATCATCATCATCATCTTACGTCCGCTTTTCCCTGCTTGCAAGGGTGGGACGGGTTCTATTCAGCACAACATCTCTCCACTTGTCACGGTCCTTCGTCATCTCCTATATAAAAAGGTGTGATAGTTTGCTTGAAGCACTGTGGAGTATGAAATTAAAGAGTCTGTCTAGAAAGCTGTGCAATACAAGTGGGTTAGGTTACCAAGGTAATAAGTCGGAGAAAGCAAAATAAAAGAAAATTAGAGTGACTGAAAGTTACCTTAATTTATTACTGAGAATAATAAATTACTAGGGCAATCTAACCCACTAACGGACTTTTCATATATGACAGGATCCACTGGAAGGAGTGTTTGAGGACTCTTCCCTCACGGCGCTCTCGGGGATAGGTGGGCGAGATCTCTACTTCAATTAATTCTTTTTTTCCCTTCTCTTCATCAGATGCTGAATTGTACTGTGTGGCCGTTCATGAATTTGGCCACAGTCTCGGACTGATGCACTCCCGTTGGCCTCTGTCCATCATGTGGCCATGGATGAAAGGTGACTGTACTCTGTCCAAATTTGATATTGCTGTTATCCAAACTATGTATGGTGAGTTCCTTGCATTTGTTTTCGATTTTTTATTCGTATTTTCTAAAATCCATTCATTAGTATTTTTAGAACTATATTTTAGTCGTTCCAGAAACATATCTTAATATAAAAATATTTTTGATATTTCTGAAACTTTATTTCAGAATTTCTAGAAGAATATTGCAGAATTTCAAGAACCATTTTGAATTTGTTTTATTTTTAAGAAATTTTTTTGAATATTTCTATGATTTTATACTTATATATATATATATATATATATATATATATATATATATATATATATATATATATATATATATGTATGTATGTATGTATGTATGTATATATATGTCGTATGGTTGCTAGGATGCATATATAATGCAAATATAATGGCTAAATATAATGGTGATATATATATATAAATGTCAACATGAATGGACCTGTTATTTTATCTAAAGATTTTTTTTTCCAATTCCATCCCGCCCGTCCCCACAATCTGTCTTATTTCTCATTCTTTCTTCTGATGAAGGATTAACGTCGGAAACGTTAAGACCCTCTTCCTGCTATATCAAGTGTTAACCTAATATATCCCTTCCATATACTGTACCGATTGTGTTGTAATTTCTGTTTACCTTTTACATACATATATATATGTGAGATGTGAGAAAAACCACAGACCCTCCATCTCAATTCTACTTTTGAAAAGCAGAACTGCGAAACCGAAAAGACTCCAGTTGCATTTTCGATTTCATCTATTTTCCTTATACTTTCACTCGTGTAGGACACCTATATATATATATATATATATATATATATATATATATATATATATATATATATATAGAGAGAGAGAGAGAGAGAGAGAGAGAGAGAGAGAGAGAGAGAGAGAGAGCAAGCTTTGTTTATAAACAGCGAAGATTTGAAAAATAACTAGTAACATGTACTTACGCCGTATTTGGCTAAATAAATTAGTCTATTAGTATTGGTGTAAATGGATAGTACATTAACCCGGCAAACCAAAGATGTGGGCTCGTGTTCCATGTACGTCAATACTCATTATTTGTGGCAGTATCGATAGAGGGTTGGACGCCATGATTTCTAGCATAGTTACGTCCCTTTACGGTCTGAGTTCAAATCCCGTCGAGGTTAACTTTGCCTTTCATCCTTACGGGGTCGATAAAATAAAGTACCAGTAATACACTGGTTAATTGCTGGCCTTGTGCTAAAAGTAGAAACAATTATTTTTACTTTTATATCTTTGTATTTTAATATCACTAGAAACATTCAATTTTAGAGTCATGGTATTTCTAAAAATGTTTTTCTAGAGTTATATATCTGTATTTATAGAATACAATCTAATATCACTAAAAACTTAGTTTTAACATTTCTTACATCAAATTTATTATTTCAAAATTATATTTTAATCATTCTAGCACTGTCTTTTGTTATTTCTAGTTCTAGAATCATATTTTAGTATTTCTAGTACCTTATGTTACTATTTTTAGAAAGAAAAATTGAATTCTAGAACCCTGCTTCCAAATTTCTAGAACTATATTTTATTATTTCCAGTACTCTGTTTCTGGAAGAGTATTTCAGAATTTCTAAAACAAAAACCATATGTATATTTTTCTAGAAGTATATTTTACTATTTTTTGAATTATATTTTATTAGTAAATATCTCACCATTCACCTCTACCACTAGGTGTGGGTAAGGGAGGAATATTTCCCAGACGTCCATTTTTCTTCTTCCGAACGCCACCGTCGTCGTCGTCATCACTCCCGTCATCACCGACCTTACCAGACAGACTAAGACCCACCACAACAGATGTAACCGAATCGGAAACAGACATGGCCAGACAAACAACACACGTGTTCAAAAAAACACATGTGATTAGATCTAAAACGGATAGAAATCACGTGACAAGACCAACAGAACCCGTGACCAGACGGACTCACGTGATCAAACCAATAACACGGGGGATCGAACATAAATCACACGTGACCAAGTCAATCCATCTGACTACAGGTGTCATATCAAATGTATCTACGAAACCAAACTCAACAAGACTAATCAACACTGCCAGAACAACAACAACAACAACAACAACAACGGCAACAACAGAAACAACGGCAAAAGCAACAACAACAGCAACAGCAACATCAGTAATGACAACAACAGTAGCAGAAACACATAGAGTACCATTCGAGACTGTGACCTTTGGTAACCCGAATGTGATCCCTGGATCGGGAGGTCAAACACAGACTTCTTCCCAGTCTCACCCATCAAAGGATTATGTTTGGCCCCCAGAGTCGGAGGGAAACGACCGTATATTGACTGAGTCTTCGTTGGCAAAAATTACGTCACCACCACCACTACCTACACCAGCTGCAACATCACCACCACCACCACTACCTACACCAGCTGCAACATCACCACCACCACCACCACCTACACCAGCTGCAACATCACCACCACCAACACCACCACCACCACCACCACCACCACTACCTACACCAGCTGCAACATCACCACCACCACCACCACTACCTACACCAGCTGCAACATCACCACCACCAACACCACCACCACCACCACCACCACTACCTACACCAGCTGCAACATCACCACCACCAACACCACCAGCACCACCACTACCTAGACCAGCTGCAACATCACCACCACCAACACCACCACCACCACCACCACCACTACCTACACCAGCTGCAACATCACCACCACCACCACCACTACCTACACCAGCTGCAACATCATCACCACCACCACCACCACCACTACCTACACCAGCTGCAACATCACCACCACCACCACAGCCACCACCACTACCTACACCACCATCACCACCACTACCTACACCAGCAGCAACATCACCACCACCACCACAGCCACCACCACTACCTACACCAGCAGCAACATCACCACCACCACCACAGCCACCACCACAACTGCCATCATCACCACTACCGTCGCCGCCAATATCACCATCATCATCAACAACACGATTTATTCAAGGCCAGTTGACAACCACGAGACAGAATACTGTCATGGAGGTGATGTCTTTACCTACAGTACCACTACCATTGCCGCGAGCATCACATCCTCCACCCCCACAAACACCTCTAGCAACATCACCTACCCCACAAACACCACCACCATCACAAACATCTCCACAAACACCACCACCACAAACACCACCACCACCACCACCACAAACACCACAAACACCACAACCACAAACACCACCACCACAAACACCACCACCACCACCACCACAAACACCACAAACACCACAACCACAAACACCACCACCACAAACACCACCACCACCACCACCACAAACACCACAAACACCACAACCACAAACACCACCACCACCACAAACACCACCACCATCACAAACACCACCACCACAAACACCACCACCACCACCACAAACACCACAAACACCACAACCACAAACACCACCACCACCACAAACACCACCACCATCACAAACACCACCACCACAAACACCACCACCACAAACACCACCACCACCACCACCACCACCACAAACACCACAAACACCACAACCACAAACACCACCACCACCACAAACACCACCACCATCACAAACACCACCACCACAAACACCACCACCACCACAAACACCACCACCACCACAAACACCACCACCACCACAGACACCACCCCAAACACCACCCCCACCACAGGGACCACCCCAAACACCACCACCACCACAGACACCACCCAAAACACCACCACCAACGTCACCAACAGCAATATTAACAGCACACACCACCCGAGCACATTCGATATTTATAAACCATCCAACCATTTCTAGGTTTCTTCCCTTAACACACAC
>OZ024743.1:52877744-52880244 GCA_964016885.1 Eledone cirrhosa | reverse complement strand
TATAGGCCCATAACGGTTAGTTTAGTAGCGCTGTTGTCGAGAACGTTGATATTTGATTGAACTGAGATCGAATCTTATGAAAGATCAAATCAGAGAGCGCCAAAACCATTTGTATAAGAAATGAAAGTACATAAAATAATTGTTTCTACTTATGGCACAGGCCAGCAATCATCCCAGTGTATTACTGGTACTTTATTTTATCGACCCCGTAAGGATGAAAGGCAAAGTTAACTTTGGCGGGATTTGAACTCACACCATAGAGGGCGGTAAATCTTTGCTGCAAAGCATAGCGTCCGACCCTCTACCGATACAGCCAATCGACAATAATACCCAGTTTTGGCTCAAGGCCTGAATCTTTTTGCGGGGTGAGGAGGGGAAGAAAATCTATTAAATCGACCCGGTAATTCGATGTGTACTTTAGTTTATCGATCTCAGAAGGCTGAAAAGTAAAGTTGACTTCGGCGGGATTTGAACTCAGTATAAGTCGGAATAAATCCTTCTAAGCATTTGTTCCATACTCTAACCACTTTACTAACCAAATACAATAAAATACAATACAACTTAAACAGGTTTCTGTTTTATATATAATTAGTCTTTATTGATACTTTATTTCATATGAGGCACCACTCAGACTGGAGTGTAGTGACTACCCCCCCCCCCCCCTCTTTCTTTCACCGCTTCATCCTTCTTTCTTTTTTTTTCTTCCTTTTCTGTTCCCTTTAGTAGTGTTTTGTTGTTATAAGATATTGCTCAATTATTTATGTCAATGGCCTTTCATGACATTCTCAGATTTTGTAGATTGAATAAATTCTATCCCATTAAAAAAAGCTTACTGATTTATTTTGTACATGTCTGGGATCGATAAAAGGGTCAAAGATTTCTCGAAGGGATCGATGGTATAAAAAGTTGGGGGAGGGGGGAATCTTTGGTTTAAATCAATAAAATCAGTAATAATTGTTTCTACTTTTGGAACAAGGCCAGCAATTACCCAGTGCATTACTGGTACTTTATTTTATCGACACCGTAAGGATGAAAGACAAAGCTAACCTCGGCGGGATTTGAACTCAAATCGTAAAGGGACGTAACTATGCTGGAAAGCATGTCCAACCCGCTACCGATACTGCCAATTCAAATAATAAGATAGGGAGGTTAACTGTGTCGGTTTTACATTTACTGTTTAGTCATAGTGGGAATGGCAGTGGCCATGGAAGGAGAGTAAGATAGTGCTAATGATAACTTTTTAGGGCCACTGAGACTGGTGGGAGGAATATAAATACAATGCCTTTGACCCTTTTCAGGACCGCTGAGACTTAGGTTGTGTCTTCATAAAACGTATTCTTTTTAGAAGGACGGGAAGTGTCCTACACACACGCGCACTAATGCAAGGTCAGAGACGGGGTCAGGTGACCCAGTTGGTGTGAGACTACGATTTTGAAGAAGTCTACAAAAAGGGACCCATTCATATAAAATTGTTTCAATATAAATCAATCTTGTTCCTTTATTTTGTTATTTTACATAAAGTAGACGTACACTATATATACAGGTATATACACCTGTATATACACAGGTATATACAGGTGTATACACCTGTGTATACAGGTATATACACCTGTATTTATAGGTATATATACCTGTGTATATACAGGTATATATACCTGTATATACAGGTATATATACCTGTGTTTACACAGGTATATATACCTGTATATACACAGGTATATACACGTGTATATACAGGTGTACATACCTGTGTATATACCTGATATATACAGGTATATATACGTGTGTATACACAGGTATATATACAGGTGGATATACCTGTATATACACAGGTATATACACCTGTAACTCATGTAGCAACAATATGTTACATCATGTAAACTTCATTGACATGTATATATAATATAAATTATAATCAATTAGCACTGATTAAAAATATATATATAAAGAGAAGAAAATATATAGAGAATGATCAGAGATAGAGGAGAGACAAGCATAATTAAAAATAATTAAAAATCTCTTTATATATATTTTTTTTCTCTGTAATAATTTCTCCTTTTTCTTATTTTTTCTCTTTCTCTTTTTCTTTTTCCTTCTTTTTTCTTTTTCTTTTCCTTTCTTTCTTTACTGTATCTATCTCCTCTTCTTTTTTCTCTCTATATCTTTATTATTAATATTATTATTGATGATGTAATTTGAATTTGTAAATTTGCCGGTTACATATATTTTCAATCAACAGTTTCTGAAGATCTGATAGAGCTAACATCGTATTTAAAATTGAGTGGCACTGCTTCTAGTGTTCAGCAATTTTTAGACATCTTTATCAGTGAAACAATTGTTAGACAATTGTTAGACCCCTTTTTTTGTACTGTTGACCATGTTATTCTCCACTTTTTCAATTCTATTACTCCAAGATAAACTTACATAGGAATACAAGTGAAATCATAAACTCCTCCTCTACGTAAACGTCTTGTTGAGTCAAACAACGCCGTACGCTAAA
>OZ024743.1:52852744-52872744 GCA_964016885.1 Eledone cirrhosa | reverse complement strand
GCAGAGGAAAACGTCAGTCAGGAGAAACGTCGACAGCGGCGGTCTCGATGGCAACCGTCAAGAGAAGGAAGCGTCCCGTTGAATCCTGATAACGTCAGTTTGTTTGTTCAACGGATGCGTGTGAAACTAATGATATTCTGAGTATTTTAGGTAAATGAACCATTTGTTAATGTCAGTTCGTGTGAATAGACACGTCTGTGTGCTTCAGTTACTATATATGCATATATATATATATATACGAGGTGTGTCAGAAAAGTTCCAGGACTGACGTCACAAAAGATTTATTTCAAACTCAAACTTCACACTAAGAGTTTTCTCCTTCAAAGTAATCCCCTGGAGTATGTAACTGTAATATTAGCTCTCTGCAGCGATCAAACCTTTTTCTTCATAATTTTATATACATGTCCTCTGTTTTAGGTCGTCAAGCAATGACCACAGAGCAACGAACAAACTTGAAGTGTCTGGTACAGTTGGGTAAAATTCCGTCAGAAGCACTGGGATTGCTGCAGCAAGTGTATGGAGACACGTTCACGTGTTTTTGAGTGGTGCAAAAGGTTTAAAGAAGGACGCGAGGACGTGGAAGATGACCCCAGGAGCGGAAGGCCCTCAACAACCAGGACTGAGATCCACGTTGAGCGCGTCAGGCAGATGGTGCGTAGCGATCGTCGGCTGACTGTTCAACTGATGGCAAATGAGCTGGGCATGAATCGGGACAGCGTCTGGAAGATTCTCACTGAAGATTTGGACATGCGGAAAGTCTGCGCGAAGATGGTGCCAAAACTGCTGAACGATGACCAGAAGGTTCGATGCATGCAAGTGTGCCAGGACATCCTCGAGCGTCTTGAAACCGAACCAGACTTGCTAGGGACAGTCATCACCGGTGATGAGTCATGGATCTTCGAGTATGACTCGGAGGGGACCCGTTTTGAAGACGTGGACGACATCAAAAAGGCCGTGGCGACGGAACTGCGGAGGATCCCGGAAGAATCCTTCCAGGAGTGCATGCAAGCGTGGCAGAAAAGGATGGAAAACTGCATTAGACTCCAGGGGGATTACTTTGAAGGAGAAAACTCTTAGTGTGAAGTTTGGGTTTGAAATAAATCCTTTGTGACATCAGTCCTGGAACTTTTCTGACACACCTCATATATGTGTGTGTGTGCATGCGTGTGTGTATGTATATGTGTGTGTGTGCGTGTGTGTGTGTATATATATGTGTGTATGTATATATATATATATATATATATATATATATATATATATACATACACATATATATATTTTTTTTGGTGTGTATAAGTATGCATATATATGTGTGTGTGTGTATGTATATGTGGGTGGGTGTACTTGTGTGTATATATACACATACACGCATAGACATGTTCATAGATAAATAAAAACGCACTTGTATATTACGCGTTCGATGAGACAAATACCATCACACATACACACATACGCACACTGACACACATACACACGTACACACGTGCACACGTACACACATACACACACTGACACACACTCACACACTGACACACGTACATACGTACACACATACACACATACACACTGACACACAAAAGTACACATACACACGTACACACACTGACACACAAAAGTACACATACATACACACACTGACACACAAAAGTACACATACATACACACACTGACACACAAAAGTACACACACACACACACACACACACACACACATTGACACACAAAACTACACGTACATAGACACTGACACACAACATTACACATACATACACACACTGACATATAAAAGTACACATACATAGACACACTGACACACAACACTGCACATACACATACATAGGCACACTGACACACAAAACTACACATACATAGACATGCACACACTGACACACATCACTACACATACATAGACATACACACACTGACACACATCACTACACATACATAGACATACACACACTGACACACAACACTACACATACACATACATAGACACACTGACACACAAAACTACACATACATAGACATACACAGACTGACACACAACACTACACATACACATACATAGACACACTGACACACATCACTACACATACATAGACATACACATACAATAATCCCAGAGCATACATTAAGGGCAATTATAGCCAACCCGATAAAACCCGGCGTCAATGTTGTAGTGACACCAGTGAAACATTAACAAGACATTAACACCAAATTATGGTTGACTGTTTAACATTTTCACTGTTCCTTATTTTAGCTATTGTTTCTTAAACCGAGCAAAGTTGAAATGATGAAAGCAAATCTCTTGTTGAATGTATACTCGTGCATTAAAACTAATTGCAATGTTTGACGATATATATCCCAGCTTAGATATTCTAAGTTAGCAACAGTTACCCTAGTTTCTGTGGACCAAGTGATTTCTCTGGCTTCAGTTCATGAGGTACAAAACTTCCACTTTTATCTTCCATCCATTTAAGCAGCTAATTCATGAAATAAAAAAGCCTCAGTTTTTTCTAGTTAATTGTATAATGGTTCCACTCTATCTGTCACCCATTAACCCATCTATCTATCTATCTATCTATCTTGATAGAGTAAGACACGCTTCGCATCGGCTCCGCTATTCCATCGGGATTTACCCTTACTATTGTAAGTACCGGATAAATTTTTTAGTGCAACACATTTGGAACACTAACCCCTGTTATTTAGGGAAACATTTTTGCATTTACCCCCTTTTTAGGGGGTAAAATAAATATCTATTTTTGCCGAAAAATTTCTTTCTTGGCAGCATGGCGGAAAAGATGGCAGACATGTCTGCCATTAGCTCTGCCACGCCCCCCAAGTCTGAAGAACAAAAAATAATTACAACAAAATTAGACATTGAAACAAACAAACAAAATGAAAAAACAAATGTTAAGGAAAATGAGCAAACAGAAAACAAACAAACAGAAAATAATACAAATAACGACAGGGCAACTTTCGCCCAGAAAACAAAACAATCCATTACATACACACCAATTGACCTAACTGCCGCCAGAGAAAAACTGGCCGAAGCAAAGAAACACATTGTTTTGGGGGAGAACGGAATGTTTTCCATTAACTCCCCCCCAGAATTCAAGAAAGCCAGAGCAGAAAACACAGTTCTATACAGAACTATACTGAACCAGACAAGAAAGCCAGCACAGCCCAGCCAAATGGAAATAGAGTTAGTCCTAAAAGACTATATGAAGAATATTCTCTTCATACGAAAGGACCGACTCTATGGCAGCATTTCGGTCCTAACAAGAGACAAAGAAACGGCGGAGAAGCTTTCCCTAAGCCCACTCTCGTCGACAACATATAGCTTCTATCCCTCCTACATGGGTAGAAGAACACAGAGAGTAAAAGTAAAAACAATGCTGCCCACAATGGACTTCTGGTGGGCTATTGCTGGCTTCATTGATATGGGCGAAGACACTATGCTGTCAATGGGGAAGGCAACTGGAGATGCGTTCCTGGGAATGGGCCTCGACATACTAGTGCAAATGAGGCCCGAAAGAATAGCACAAATCCCGGATCGCATCTGGCTGGATGACCTTACCCCAATAGACATAATTGTAGAGGGGAGAAGACCAGCATGCTATTTATGCATGGAAAGGGGACACGTTAAGGCTAACTGCCCGAAACGTATCCCCCAAAAAGGACTATTGCCCACACCCACCACAAACAGTACACCAGCACCACCCACCTCCAAAAATACACTAATACCACACACAGCAAACAAAATACAGACACCACCAACCACAAACACAACACAAACATCACCACCACCAGCACCAAACACAAGCACGACACAAAAATCACCACCACCAACCACAACACAAACATCACCACCACCATCACCAACCACAAGCACGACACAAACATTACCACCACCACCACCACAAAACCCATTCCAAACAAATAATAAAAAAAACAGTAACAAATCTACCCCTCCCGCAAAAAAGAAACAACCACACAACACGTCCCTCCCACCTAGCGCTGAAGAATTTCCCCCAACTTCTGAAGAAGAAGGAGGAGAAGCCTTCAGACAAGTTAAAAGAAAAAAAAGAAAACACACACCCAGCACACCACAAATAACCCACACACAAACACCAACTCCAATCAAAAACACCCCACCCTCAACAAACAAAAATAAATCTGCGCCTCCCCTCTCCGAAACATTGACAGCATCACAAAAAAAGACGTTGCAATACACATATATAAATAAAGAAAACAAAAAACTGGTTAAATTAATAAACAATAACCCTATGGTGCAGACCGAAGGGCCAAACTTTATCTCAACAGAGAACTTCACCCATTTAAAAATGATAAAGGTCCCTCTGGACCTTTATCGTTCCTTAAAAGAACAATTTAGACGGGACGTGAGCCCCCCCCTGTTTAAAACCGTTGAATCGCGTCCTCTTGAAAGATTTCCCCATAACCGCCCCTCTCCCTGACACAACTCCAAATACCCCAACCCCACCACACACGTGTACCCCCACACCACCACAAAACATCCCTCCACCCAACACACCTGATGCCATGGAAATTACGCAACCCGGAGAGGTAAGTGCTTTTCTTTCTTCACTTTCAACACCAAAATAGATCAATTGAGAGTTGGCTGTTTGAACGCGCGTGGCCTGGGCTCAGCTTGGAAGCAAGCAAAGCTTCTAAGTGACCTCAGGTCACAAAGTATAGATGTGATGGTTGTTTGCGAGAGTCGGATCAGCAGCGTGAGACAGCTGGCGCCCGCCTTCGATGACTTTGAGATGCACGCATCTCTCTGTGAACCCGGAGGCGGGGGGGGGGGGAGTTGCCGTACTGCTGGATAAACGTCTGACTCTCGACGTACAGATTGTTCACTCGGACCCGGGGGGTCGATTACTGGTGCTGGACGTCGGAGGCGGTGAAGGCGGGGCTTTCAGACTGGTCGGTCTTTATGCTCCCTTCGGGGCGGAAAGAGCCGACTTCTTCCAACGTCTGGAGACTTTTCTAGGAACGTCGCGTTCCCTGCTTTTAGTGGGGGACTGGAATGGAATCCTAGATGCGCGTTGGGACTATGCAGGGGCATGTCCCGATAGAGGGGGGTGTAGCAGCCTCAAGGGGTTACTCGATCGATTCGACCTGGTCGATAGATTTCGACTAGATTGTCCAACTGCGCCAACCTGGACCTGGGCAAACCGCAGTGGACAATCTAGATCGTACCTAGATAGGTTTTTGGTTAGGAGTAAGGATAGGGACGTATTTAGTTGTCCAGAACTGATCATGGTTGGCTATTCAGATCACAAATTAGTGACCTGCGTGGTCAACCTTGATAGAACGCATAGACAGGGTCCCGGTTACTGGAAGATGAACTTGTCCTTACCGACAAAGAAAGATTACAGAAACCGGATTAGTAGCTTAGTTAAGATGCGGTTGACGGGAGCAATCGTCAACAGTAGGTGGTGGATATCTCTAAAGAGAGAGATTAGAGTAAGTTCGATAGGTTACAGTAAGGAACTAGCGGCGAATAGAAATAGGAGGGAAAGGGAGTTAACAGATAAACTAGAAGAGGCGATTAGGAGCGGAGACGTAGCCAGAGTGTTAGCGACGAGAACGGCATTGAGCCAGTTCTTTGACGCGAAGCACGAAGGCTGCGTTGTCCGAAGTAAAATACGTGCTTTAGGAAACGAGGGGACCAAAGCTGTTAGCTGGGCCCGCGTGACAGAAGCCAAGAGTGGGATTAAATCCACCATTCGGTCTTTGCGAGACCAGGATGGACGGGTGATCCTTGAACCTGAGCGAATGTGCGAGACCTTTCAAAGGCACTTTGCTCGACTGTTCGGAGGTGGCGGGGGGCCGGACGGGGATGTGGACTTCGGTCCATACCTCGACGGTCTACCGCGTCTTTCGAGCGGCGAAGCGGAGTGCTGCGAAAGGCCAATCACAGCCACTGAAATCGAGGAAGCGCTCAGCCAATGCAGCAGACGCAAATCCCCGGGTCTCGATGGTCTACCATACGAACTTTATTTAGCTATGCCGGTCTTGTTCTCCGAACTCCTCGAGGCTGTCTATTGCAACTGGCAACAGAACGGGAGAATTCCCTGTTCTGTGACCAAGGGCGTGGTCACGCTAGTGAGGAAGGACGAGAGCAAGGGGGACGACTTAAGTAACTTTAGGCCCATAACTCTGCTGAATGCAGAGTTACAGATTTTGGCCAAGGTGTTGGCGAAGAGGTTGGCGCTTGTGGTGGTTGGTTTGGTGGGAGACGCGCAGACATGCGCTATCCCGTCCAGGTCCATTCACGACAACCTCCACCTCATGCGATACATCATAGAGAGGGTTGGCTACGAACCCGGCTTTGGTGGGGCCCTGATCAACTTGGATCAATCTAAGGCGTTCGATAGGGTCGACCATGGTTACCTGGATGCGGTGCTAGCGGCGGCGGGCTTCGGACCCGTTTTCAGGGGCTGGATTTCTGCCATGCACAGTGGCAACATCTACTCTAGGATTAAAGTAAACGGCTACCTCTCGGAGCCGTTTCAAATCACCCGATCCATCAGACAGGGGTGCCCCCTCTCCTCCCTTCTGTACGTATTGACTCTCGAGCCACTGCTGCGGAAGTTGGAGTTGCTGCGGGGCATACCCCTGGAACCGGGATTGCACAAAGCGGTCTCGGCCTATGCCGACGACGTAACAGTAATGGTGGCGGACGCCTCGGAAATCGGGGCGATCGCCACCCTACTGGAGGAATACGAAAGGCTGACGGGGGCTAAGCTGAACCAGGACAAGTCAGTCGGTTTGCAACTCGGAACGTGGAGGGGCAAACCGATGCCGTTAGACGGTGTCGTCGGGCGGTGGACGGAGGGCCCGGTGAAGCTGCTCGGGGTCTGGTTCGGACCGGACCTCCAGGTGGAGAAGAATTGGGGCGAGGTGACGAGCAGGGTGTTTGCGCTGACCCAGAAGTGGGCCAAGTGCAAACTATCACTGAAAGGTCGGGCGGAGGTGACGAACGCTTACATAGCGTCCGTCATCTACTACCGCCTGACCGTCGTGCCTTGCCCCAAGGAAAAGCTCACCATCATGGAACGCATGCTCTTCCAGTTCCTCTGGAAGAAGCGGCCTCCCATGGTGAGGAGATCCATCTGCTGCCAGCACCCTTCGAAAGGAGGGCTGGGTATGCCGTGGCTGTTGATGCGTAGGCACGTATTGAGGCTACGGCATCTACAGGTATTCCTCAACGGTCAGCCGGTGTGGGCCCCGTTTGTGAGGCGAGCCTTCCCACAGCTCGTCTCGCTCACCGAACTGCAATCCTGGGTGAAGCAAAGACCGAGAAAACTGGGCAACTGGCACACCGAGTGTGCCCAGGCGCTCACGGCTATCTGGCAAGCGGACCGGACTGTCAGTGGAGAATCCACCTCGACATTCTATAGAGGGTTGGTGGCTAGCAGGGGCGACGACACCCTTGGAGAGTCGCTAGGCATGGAGGAGGACGAACTGGCCAGCCTGTTCGGTAGAACTTTCGGCCCGGGACCCATGGACAACTTCCAGAGGTCCCTAGCCTGGCAGTGTTACCGGGGGGCTCTGCCCGTTCGAGAAAAGCTCTACAGACACGGGCGCCCGGGCAGGGATCCCGCGAAAAAGATCTGTCCCAGATGCGTGCGCGACGAGGAAACCGTTGCGCATGCACTGGTACACTGCCCGGGCGTTGCCGATCTGTGGGGCTACGTCGAACGACTGCTGTCGCGTGTGGCGCCGATTCGATTAACCGCCGAGTCTGTGGTGAACATCAAGCCGCCTCCTCCCTTCAGAAATGAAGCAGAGGCGGTCTTTCTGTGCGTAATAGCCATGATGAAAGAGGTTGTGTGGTGGACGCGCCTGAAAGGTCTGAGGTCGGGTGACTTTCTCTCCGGCCATCACCTGGTTTACTTCTTCCGATACCACTTCGGAAGAAGAATCAGGATGGAGAGAGAAGTGCTTGGTCCCAGACAGTTTTATGAAAGGTGGGTGAAAGAAGCGAGAATGGCCCGTGTAAATGGGCCTTCTCTCTACATTGTTCTGTAGGTGAAGAAGTGAAGAGGAAAGGGGGAGCGCCTCCTCTCTGGGCTTCCCCCGCGAAAAGAGTTGCACACTTTTCGGGGGTATGTGCAATCCCCAACACGCCCCCTCCCTTTTGAGGACTTTTTATTGTTATATTATTATTGTTATTCCTTTTTTCTTTACTCGATTTATGTAAACTCCCCCACTGTGTAAATGTCCCCTTCTTTTGTGCCCTCGTGGCAAATAAATAGAAATTTATCTATCTATCTTGATAGAGTAAGACACGCTTCACATCGGCTCTGCTATTCCATCGGGATTTACCCTTACTATTGTAAGTACCGGATAAATTTTTCAGTGCAACACATTTGGAACACTAACCCCTGTTTTTTAGGGAAACATTTTTGCATTTACCCCCTTTTTAGGGGGTAAAATAAATATCTATTTTTGCCGAAAAATTTCTTTCTTGGCAGCATGGCGGAAAAGATGGCAGACATGTCTGCCATTAGCTCTGCCACGCCCCCCAAGTCTGAAGAACAAAAAATAATTACAACAAAATTAGACAACGAAACAAACAAAGAAAATGAAAAAACAAATGTTAAGGAAAATGAGCAAACGGAAAACAAACAAACAGAAAATAATACAAATAACGACAGGGCAACTTTCGCCCAGAAAACAAAACAATCCATTACATACACACCAATTGACCTAACGGCCGCCAGAGAAAAACTGGCCGAAGCAAAGAAACACATTGTTTTGGGGGAGAATGGAATGTTTTCCATTAACTCCCCCCCAGAATTCAAGAAAGCGAGAACAGAGAACACAGTTCTCTTCAGAACAATCCTAAACCAAACAAGAAAGCCAGCACAGCCCAGCCAAATGGAGATAGAGTTGGTCCTAAAAGACTATATGAAGAATATTCTCTTCATACGAAAGGACCGACTCTATGGCAGCATTTCGGTCCTAACAAAAGACAAGGAAACGGCGGAGGAGCTTTCCATAAGCCCACTCTCATCGACAACATACAGCTTCTATCCCTCCTACATGGGTAGAAGAACACAGAGAGTAAAAATACAAACAATGCTGCCCACAATGGACTTCTGGTGGGCTATTACTGGCTTCATAGACATGGGCGAGGACACAGTGCTGTCAATGGGGAAGGCATCCGGAGATGCGTTCCTGGGAATGGGCCTCGACCTACTAGTCCAAATGAGGCCCGAAAGAATAGCACAAATCCCGGATCGCATCTGGCTGGATGAGCTCACCCCAATAGATATAATTGTAGAGGGGAGAAGACCAGCATGCTATTTATGCATGGAAAGGGGACACATTAAGGCTAACTGCCCGAAACGTGTCCCCCAAAAAGGACTATTGCCCACACCCACCACAAACAGTACACCAACACCACCCACCTCCAAAAATACACTAATACCACACACAGCAAACAAAATACAAACACCACCAAGCACATCACCACCACCAGCAGCAAACACAAGCTCGACACAAAAATCACCACCACCATCACCAACACAAACACCATCACCACCATTACCAACCACAAGCACGACACAAACAGCACCACCACCACCACAAAACGCATTCCAAACAAATAATAAAAAAAACAGCAACAAATCTACCCCTCCCGCAAAAAAAAAACAACCAGACACGACGTCCCTCCCACCTAGCGCTGAAGAGTTTCCCCCAACTTCTGAAGAAGAAGGAGGAGAAGCCTTCAGACAAGTTAAAAGAAAAAAAAGAAAGCACACACCCAGCACACCACAAATAACCCACACACAAACACCAACTCCAATAAAAAACACCCCACCCTCAACAAACAAAAATAAATCTGCGCCTCCCCTCTCCGAAACATTGACAGCATCACAAAAAAAGACATTGCAATACACATATATAAATAAAGAAAACAAAAAACTGGTTAAATTAATAAACAATAACCCTATGGTGCAGACCGAAGGGCCAAACTTTATCTCATCAGAGAACTTCACCCATTTAAAAATGATAAAGGTCCCTCTGGACCTTTATCGTTCCTTAAAAGAACAATTTAGACAGGACGTGAGCCCCCCCTGTTTAAAACCGTTAAATCGCGTCCTCTTGAAAGATTTCCCCATAACCTCCTCTCTCCCTGACACAACTCCAAACACCCCAACCCAACCACACTCGGGCACCCCCACACCACCACAAAACATCCCTCCACCCAACACACCTGACGCCATGGAAATTACACAACCCGGAGAGGTAAGTGCTTTTCTTTCTTCACTTTCAACACCAAAATAGATCAATTGAGAGTTGGCTGTTTGAACGCGCGTGGCCTGGGCTCAGCTTGGCAGCAAGCAAAGCTACTAAGTGACCTCAGGTCACGAAGTATAGATGTGATGGTTGTTTGCGAGAGTCGGATCAGCAGCGTGCGACAGCTGGCTCCCGCCTTCGATGACTTTGAGATGCACGCATCTCTCTGTCAACCCGGAGGCGGGGGGGGGGGGGTAGTTGCCGTACTGCTGGATAAACGTCTGGCTCTCGACGTACAGATTGTTCACTCGGACCCGGGGGGTCGAATACTGGTGCTGGACGTCGGAGGCGGTGAAGGCGGGGCTTTCAGACTGGTCGGTCTTTATGCCCCCTTCGGGGCTGAAAGAGCCGACTTCTTCCAGCGTCTGGAGACTTTTCTAGGAACGTCGCGTTCCCTGCTTTTAGTGGGGGACTGGAATGGAATCCTAGATGCGCGTTGGGACTATGCAGGGGCATGTCCCGATAGAGGGGGGTGTAGCAGCCTCAATGGGTTACTCGATCGATTCGACCTGGTCGATAGATTTCGACTAGATTGTCCAACTGCGCCAACCTGGACCTGGGCAAACCGCAGTGGACAATCTAGATCGTACCTAGATAGGTTTTTGGTTAGGAGTAAGGATAGGGACGTATTTAGTTGTCCAGAATTGATCATGGTTGGCTATTCAGATCACAAATTAGTGACCTGCGTGGTCAACCTTGATAGAACGCATAGACAGGGTCCCGGTTACTGGAAGATGAACTTGTCCTTGCCGGCAAAGAAAGATTACAGGAACCGGATTAGTAGCTTAGTTAAGATGCGGTTGACGGGAGCGATTGTCAACAGTAGGTGGTGGGTATCTCTAAAGAGAGAGATTAGAGTAAGTTCGATAGGTTACAGTAAGGAACTAGCGGCGAATAGAAATAGGAAGGAAAGGGAGTTAACAGATAAACTAGAAGAGGCGATTAGGAGCGGAGACGTAGCCAGAGTGTTAGCGGCGAGAACGGCGTTGAGCCAGTTCTTTGACGCGAAGCACGAAGGCTGCGTTGTCCGAAGTAAAATACGTGCTTTAGGAAACGAGGGGACCAAAGCTGTTAGCTGGGCCCGCGTGACAGAAGCCAAGAGTGGGATTAAATCCACCATTCGGTCTTTGCGAGACCAGGATGGACGGGTGATCCTTGAACCTGAGCGGATGTGCGAGGCCTTTCAAAGGCACTTTGCTCGACTGTTTGGAGGGGGCGGGGGGCCGGACGGGGATGTGGATTTCGGTCCATACCTCGACGGTCTACCGCGTCTTTCGAGCGGCGAAGCGGAGTGCTGCGAAAGGCCAATCACAGCCACTGAAATCGGGGAAGCGCTCAGCCAATGCAGCAGACGCAAATCTCCGGGTCTCGATGGTCTACCATACGAACTTTATTTAGCTATGCCGGTCTTGTTCTCCGAACTCCTCGAGGCTGTCTATTGCAACTGGCAACAGAACGGGAGAATTCCCTGTTCTGTGACCAAGGGCGTGGTCACGCTAGTGAGGAAGGACGAGAGCAAGGGGGACGACTGAAGTAACTTCAGGCCCATAACTCTGCTGAATGCAGAGTTACAGATTTTGGCCAAGGTGTTGGCGAAGAGGTTGGCGCTTGTGGTGGGTGGTTTGGTGGGAGACGCGCAGACATGCGCTATCCCGTCCAGGTCCATTCACGACAACCTCCAGCTCATGCGATACATCATAGAGAGGGTTGGCAACGAACCCGGCTTTGGTGGGGCCCTGATCAACTTGGATCAATCTAAGGCGTTCGATAGGGTCGACCATGGTTACCTGGATGCGGTGCTAGCGGCGGCGGGCTTCGGACTTGTTTTCAGGGGCTGGATTTCTGCCATGCACAGTGGCAACATCTACTCTAGGATTAAAGTAAACGGCTACCTCTCGGAGCCGTTTCAAATCACCCGGTCCATCAGACAGGGGTGCCCCCTCTCCTCCCTTCTGTACGTATTGACTCTCGAGCCACTGCTGCGGAAGTTGGAGTTGCTGCGGGGCATACCCCTGGAACCGGGATTGCACAAAGCGGTCTCGGCCTATGCCGACGACGTAACAGTAATGGTGGCGGACGCCTCGGAAATCGGGGCGATCGCCACCCTACTGGAGGAATACGAAAGGCTGACGGGGGCTAGGCTGAACCGGGACAAGTCAGTCGGTTTGCAACTCGGAACGTGGAGAGGCAAACCGATGCCGTTAGACGGTGTCGTCGGGCGGTGGACGGAGGGCCCGGTGAAGCTGCTCGGGGTCTGGTTCGGACCGGATCTCCAGGTGGAGAAGAATTGGAGCGAGGTGACGAGCAGGGTGTTTGCGCTGACCCAGAAGTGGGCCAAGTGCAAACTATCACTGAAAGGTCGGGCGGAGGTGACGAACGCTTACATAGCGTCCGTCATCTGCTACCGCCTGACCGTCGTGCCTTGCCCCAAGGAAAAGATCACCATCATGGAACGCATGCTCTTCCAGTTCCTCTGGAAGAAGCGGCCTCCCATGGTGAGGAGATCCATCTGCTGCCAGCACCCTTCGAAAGGAGGGCTGGGTATGCCGTGGATGTTGATGCGTAGGCACGCATTGAGGCTACGGCATCTACAGGTATTCCTCACCGGTCAGCCGGTGTGGGCCCCGTTTGTGAGGCGAGCCTTCCCACAGCTCGTCTCGCTCACCGAGCTGCAATCCTGGGTGAAGCAAAGACCGAGAAAACTGGGCAACTGGCACACCGAGTGTGCCCAGGCGCTCACGGCTATCTGGCAAGCGGAGCCGACTGTCAGTGGAGAATCCACCTCGACATTCTATAGAGGGCTGGTGGCTAGCAGGGGCGACGACACCCTTGGAGAGTCGCTAGGCATGGAGGAGGACGAACTGGCCAGCCTGTTCGGTAGAGCTTTCGGCCCGGGACCCATGGACAACTTCCAGAGGTCCCTAGCCTGGCAGTGTTACCGGGGGGCTCTGCCCGTTCGAGAAAAGCTCTACAGACACGGGCGCCCGGGCAGGGATCCAGCGAAAAAGATCTGTCCCAGATGCGTGCGCGACGAGGAAACCGTTGCGCATGCACTGGTACACTGCCCGGGCGTTGCCGATCTGTGGGGCTACGTCGAACGACTGCTGTCGCGTGTGGCGCCGATTCGATTAACCGCCGAGTCTGTGGTGAACATCAAGCCGCCGCCTCCCTTCAGAAACGAAGCAGAGGCGGTCTTTCTGTGCGTAATAGCCATGATGAAAGAGGTTGTGTGGTGGATGCGCCTGAAAGGTCTGAGGTCGGGTGACTTTCTCTCCGGCCATCACCTGGTTTACTTCTTCCGATACCACTTCTGAAGAAGGGTCAGGATGGAGAGAGAAGTGCTTGGCCCCAGACAGTTTTATGAAAGGTGGGTGAAAGAAGCGAGAATGGCTCGTGTAAATGGGCCTTCTCTCTACATTATTCTGTAGGTGAAGAAGTGAAGAGGAAAGGGGGAGCGCCTCCTCTCTGGGCTTCCCCCGCGAAAAGAGTTGCACACTTTTCGGGGGTATGTGCAATCCCGAACACGCCCCCTGCCTTTTGAGGACTTTTTATTATTATATTATTATTGTTATTCCTTTTTCTTTACTCGATTTATGTAAACTCCCCCACTGTGTATTTGTCCCCTTCTTTTGTGCCCTCGTGGCAAATAAATAGAAATTTATCTATCTATCTATCTATCTATCTATCTATCTATCTATCTATCTATCTATCTATCTCTCTCTCTCTCTCTCTCTCTCGCGCGCATAATTCAGGCTGTTTGTTTGTTTACAAACAAACAAACCGAGCATTATTATAAATGTTCGGTAAACCGATACGTGCATATATATATGTGTGTGCATGTATGTATATATATACATACTACTGTACGTCTGTATACATATATGTATGTACGTATACATACATACATACTTACATTTAAGTAAGTGCCGTACTAAGAGTGAAAAATGAAATTTCGTTTCATTCTATTCCATTTATCGTTTTCGGTGTGCCCGGCCGACTGAACTCACTCGATATGCAAATTAGGCTGCTCAGCCGTTAATATGCATAAGGAAAGTATATACTTTCAGACGTTCAACCGTCTGGCAGGAGGGTGTACGATGCTGACGATAGCTAGTAGGCTTGAGACTAGTACATCGTTCCTGTGTCAGTGTTGAACAAAAAGGTGACGTGGTTGCCTAGACACTGTACGGCGTAATTCAGGCTGTTTGTTTGTTTACAAACAAACAAACTGAGCATTATAATAAATGTTCGGTAAACCGATACGTGCATATATATATATATATGTGTGTGCATGTATGTATATATATATACATACTACTGTACGTCTGTATACATATACGTATGTACGTATACATACATACACACTTACATTTAAGTAAGTGCCGTACTAAGAGTGAGAAATGAAATTTCGTTTCATTCTATTCCATTTATATATATATATATATATATATATATATATATATATCCGTCTATCTATCCGTCTATTCATCCCTCCATCCATCCATTTGTCCACTCAACTATCCATCATCTGTTCATCCATCCCTCCATCCCTCCATCCCTCCATCTATCCAGCCAATCTTCCTTCATTCATCCATTCACCCACCCACCCAGCAAGAAACTTCATTCATTAAAAAGAATGAAATACCACGGGGTGTTCAGTACTGGAATTAGCCGGTCTCTGACGGGACTTAGACGGCCCCTGACGGGACTTATCGCATAGGAGATTTCTTTAGTGTTTTAATAATAATGAGCCCTAGTTCTATAATGTTGTTGATGTTACAATTCACCTCTATATAGGTTTTCATAGGAGGGTTCTTTGCTATTTCAATGATAGTGGACCATGGTCTTATAATGTAGTTACAGCTCATACCTCTGTATGTATATATATATATATATATATATATATATATATATATATATATATACATATATATATATATATATACTAGCGGAATTACCCGCGCCTTGCTGCGTTTCACACATTACCAGTAAAGTACCAGTAATACACTGGGTTATTGCTGGCCTTGTGCCAAAAGTAGAAACAATTATTTTTGTAAGAAAATGATGATTGATTTTAAATCGGTGATATAATTTATGGAGAAAAACTCCATTAGAGTGTCTTATTATTATTGAAATTTGCTGAAATTTTGTGAATGGGCATCATATCTTGTCATTTACCTATGGTTTAAATTTCATGTAAATCGAAGGGAAAAAAATTTTCAGCGGGGGTTTGTGCCCCCGGGGAACCCTCCAAAACCATAGGAGGAGTTCGTGAACAAACAACAAACAGACAGGAACTACATAGATAGATATATAGGGGAACTTCGGTTCACGAATGCCTGTTATCACGAAAAAAAAAAACGATTCACAAACAATTTTTCCGAACAGAAAACGTCTCAAGTAACGAATGGTGTCTCGAATAACGAATACGCAAGTCTGCAGCAACGGTTGGTGACAAGCTGGGAGTATCGGCGGGAAAGCGTCACTTGCTGTGTAGTTAGTTACTATGGTGAACTATCTGTCTTTCACACGCAGTCTCTCTCCCCCCCCCCCCCTCTCTCTCTCTCTCTCGCTGTATTTCTCTCTCAACATTTCTTATAGGAAAAATTGTTTCGGGTGACGAACGGCGGCCTTCACGAACAAATTAATTTCATGAACCGAGGCTCCACTATATATATATATATATATATATATATATATATGTGTGTGTGTGTGTGTGTGTGTATGTATGTATAATCGGTACAGTATATGGAAGGGATATATTAGGTTATAAAATAACATATTAAAGTTTAAGCAAAGAATACATATATATATATATTTTTAAAAAAATAGAGGTGACACACGAGTTGTGATATATTAGTAAAACGGAAAAAAAAATGCTGACAAACTTTTTCCAGTGAAAAATAGTTTAATTAGGAATAAGTATAAATTAGTAATAAGTATTAGTTAGTATTCAGTTTTAGAAAACTAAAACTGAATACTAACTAATAAATCACTAATTTATACTTATTCCTAATTAAACTATTTTTCACTGGGAAAATTTTGTCAGCATTTTCCTTTTTACTATGTATATATATGAGTAAATTTTGTCTATTTTTTTCTTCCCACTTCTAACTATATTTAACTCGGATTAATTGATTATTTATTTATTTAATTCTTTCTGGACTACGAGAAAAAAATTAGGTAAATTTTGATTGTTTGTTCTTCACATTCATAATTAAATATATATATATATATATATATATATATGAAAACAAGACGTGCTGCGTGGTTGCAAATGGGTTACATATGAATAAATTTAGTCCTTCATCAGTGATCTTCCAACCTTCATTGGTATAGACATATATATATATATATATATATATATATATATATATTCATTTTATTAAGGCAAAATAGTGAGTCTTGTTACTTTGAGTCACGCCGAAAACACATATATACATACACACATATATACATACACACATATGTACATACACACGTAAATAAACACATATATACATACACACATATATACATACACACATATGTACATACACACACACATGAATATATGTGAGAAGGGGGGGGGGTGTCTAAGGAATGTCTAGGATGGTAGAAAGCAAGGTTATGGGAAAACTTCAGACACAATTTCTCATTGATAAATTTTCTTGAAAAGTTAGAAATAAATAAATAAATGAAAGATTCAAAGAAAAAAATAATAAAAACGAAATTTAATGTAAAATAACATCTCTACCATCATCATCACCATCACTACCACCATCACTACCACCATCACTACCACCATCACTACCAACACTACCATCACTACCACCATCACTACTGTCATCCTGATCACCATCACCACCACTATCACTACCATCACTGCCATCACCACCATCACCATCACCACCACTATCACTACCATCACTGCCATCACCACCATCACCATCACACCCACCATTACCACCATCACCACCATCACCACCATCACTACCATCACCACCACTATCACTACCATCACTACCATCAACACCATCACCACCACACCCACCACCATCACCATCACACCCACCATCACCACCATCGCCACCATCACCACCATCACTACCATCACCACCACTATCACAACCATCACTACCATCACACCCACCATCACACCCACCATCACCACCATCACCACCATCACCGCCACCACCAACCCCACCATCACTACCATCAACATCATGTTCATCACCACCATCACCACCATCACCACCCCACCACCATCACCACCATCATCATCACTACCATCATCAACCCCAAGACCACAACCCTCACATACCTTATATGTTCCAACTTTTCCCGTTCTGAGTTTAAATATGGTTGTGGCCTACATGGATGGTAGACTTAAGGGTCACCCGGTTGAACACCAACATCTGGTGTCTTTAGGGCAGTCCACTCTGTTGTAAGTATTTGGTCGAGGTCTCCATTTTGAATATACCTACTCTTGTACTGACAGTCACATAATGCTACATGACACAGGGGAAACTCTGGACTCATGAGTCCCTGGGCCTAAGACAAAACCTGATCAGTTTGAGAATGTAGTTGGTGTTTTTAGCAGGTCACACGATCATGTAGAAACCTCCCTCGTTCTATGAAATGGTAAAATCTATTGAAGAAATATGATAGTTTAGCTGTTGAGTAATGAAGGAATTCTTACCGCCGCCGCCGCCACCAGTTGGCGAGTAACCTTGAGAGGGACTCACGCCCTATCCACCACTGCCGCCACCACCACCACCACCACCACCACTATCAGTCGGAGATTAACCTTGAGAGGGACTCACGCCCTATCCACCACTGCCGCCACCACCACCACCAGTCGGAGATTAACCTTGAGAGGGACTCACGCCCTATCCACCACCACCACCACCACCACCACCACCACCACCACCACCACCAGTCGGAGATTAACCTTGAGAGGGACTCACGCCCTATCCACCACCACCACCACCACCACCACCACCACCACCACCACCACCACCACCAGTTGGAGATTAACCTTGAGAGGGACTCACACCCTATCCAGGGGGAGTATTTTATTATCAGTGGCTTAACACCGCATGATGAGCCTCTAGGTTCTTAATGCCATAACTTTAACATTAATCTTAAAAGTCTGAGGATGTAGGGCAGAGGAATTTGGCTGTTGTTTTTAGCAAGTGACGAGAGCAAGTAGAGGCCTCACTATTTGTAAGGAATGGCGTCTAATCCATTTTCCTAGCCGCAACCTGGTGCAGTCTGCGACTAACCCAGGTTCTGCTGCACGTCGGGCTGTGGAGGCCAAACTCTTCAAATACCGGTCACTCTCCGACAGGTTTGCGGTCGTGCCCTTGACAGTGTAGACTTCTGGTGTCCTCGGTCCTAGGGCTACCTCCCTACTCACCACTATAGGTGCTGAGCTGGCCAGCCGCAGGTGTGAGCCTCTCGAGCTGGAATGGCTTTTCCAGCGCGTCTCTCTTGCCGTCCTCCGGGGGAACGCCTTCTCCATTCTGTCCGCCGGGACTGTGGGGAGGCCACCGATATGATTGACTGACTTGTCCTTTTATCAGTCAGATACTCACTCATCCATATTTCACTCCACTTACTCCTCGTGCCATGTCATATGAAAGCAGGATAAAATCCAGTTTGATAAGGATTCCAGATAGACTTTAACTTTGGAGGGTGGATTTGACTGTTTGTTTTAGCGGGTCCAGTGACCAAATAACCCACCACCACCACCCACCCTATCTCTAAATATGATGGAATGTTAAAAGTCTTATTGAAGAAATACGATACTTCAAGACAGTTGTAAAACAACAATACGGTTGTTTGATTGTACGGTGCATGTGTACTGAAGATGGTTTCACTTGCAAAACCTTATGGCATACTCATTTCTTGCCTACTTCATTCTTTCCTTCCTTTCGTCCTGTCTTCCTTTCTTTCCTTCCTTCTTCATTTCGTTCTCGCAATCTTTCTTCCTTTCTTTCTTTTGTTCCTCCATTCTTTCGTTGGTGGCGCTGCTAGTTGTGCTGGTGTAGGTGATGGTGATGGTGGTGTTGTGAATCTATTGTCTTTTGCTGCATTGTCGTTCATTCACCATACATACACTGAGGTTCTCTCACGCACACTCACACACACACACATGCACACACACACACACACACACGTGCACACACATACACACTCACACACGCACACACACACACACGTGCACACACAGACACACGTGTGCACACACTCACACACACACACGTGTACACACACGCACGTGTGTACACACTAACACACACACACACACACGCGCACGTGTGTACACACTCACACACACGCAGACACGTGTGTACACACTCACACACACGCAGACACGTGTGTACACACTCACACACGCACTCACACACGTGCACATTTGCACAGATATATTCGTACTATATGCATGAAAATAAAATCCAATGTTATGGGGCATCATCACAGATACAAATATATATATATATATATCAATGATATTAATAAATGGAAACTATATTTATAAAACCATATTTATTGTATTATATATATTTCAAGGGTACCAAAATTTTGGTACGTTCTGATCAGATAAAATACTAAATTTGTTTTATAAATGTTGACATACCCAAGAAACCAGACCTTATCGGTTCAGGCTCAGTT
>OZ024743.1:52840244-52845244 GCA_964016885.1 Eledone cirrhosa | reverse complement strand
TTGGTCTACTTACCAATATATGTGTGCGGAAACCTTGTGAATTGTCAAATTTTAGAATGTGAGCGTCCCAAACACAGAAATATCTGTAACAACGCTCGATCATTAATAGCCGAGAAAAAATGGGGAATTTACCCTTCAAGGTGAAAAAAGTGGACAGAGGCGCCTTCCTCTATCCAAAGTTTTCTATATATATATATATATATATATATATATATATATATATATGTGTGTGAGGTAATATATATATATATATATATATGAGGTAATTCCGAAGGAAAGGCAAAGGGAAAAAGAGTGCCCTATGTATAAAACACAGGTATTTAATTAGAAAGTGAACAACACAAAATATAACTACTCCTTTACCAAAGGTTTCTGGATCACAGACGATAATAAAATCTGTTATAAAACAGATTTTAAATCTCATTTCATATCTTTTATCTATAACATCTGTCTGACGACCGATCCAGACGTATATTATTATCGTCTGTATCCAGAAACCTTTGGTAATGGAGTAGTTATATTTTGTGTTGTTCACTTTCTAATTAAATATATATGTAGGCCCTTTCTAAAACACTCCTTAAACAACTCAACACCTCCAACTTCCACTCTCAATCAATTATCATGCTTTTACCATTCACTATTTTATTTCAGCTCTTGTGTGTATACATATGCTTTAATTCCTTTAAATCTTCATCAACACTCCTTCACTCCCACCCTCATTAACCCATCCCCCCAGACACACCCAAATCTCTTATATATAGAGTCACACATCACAACACAACCTAAAATCAGTTTGACAATCACCACCGACGAATGCGAGAAAGTGCTCCAGGAAAGTCAATCAGGAATCTTTAAAAAATCTCCCCACCGAAGTTAACAGAGAACTTACTAGATCTACAAAACCAAATTGTTGGATTGGCAGTATCGTTAGAGGGTCGGACGCCATGCTTTGACGCATAGAGTTACGGCCTTTGCCATTTTGAGTTCAAATCCCGCCGAGGTTAACTTTGCCTTTCATCCTTAAGTGGTCGATAAAATAAAGTACGAGTAATGCACTGGGTAATTGCTGGCCTTGTGCCCAAAAGTAGAAACAATTATATATATATATATATATATATATATAGTATTAAGGATAGTATTTATGGTTATGTATATACTAAAACTGTTTATAGTTATATATATTTTAAACCCTAAAGAGTGAAAGTCAGTAATTTCTTATTACCTTATTACCAGTAAGATAAATAGCTCAATGTAATAACATCAGTTGTTCTACAGAGCAGTTATATGTATGTGTACAAACATTGACAAATGGTCCGAAGACTGCACGCCTCGGTTTGGATGAAACAATTGTAAGCGAATAAATGCTTTGAACATAGCTTTGATTCCTGTGTATTCTATATATATATATATATATATAATATATATATATATATATATATATATATTATATATATATATATATATATACAATGATAATAATTCAATGATATTAAATAAATGGAAACTACAACTTTCATGTTTATTTATCTCAATACTTGGGGTGGTAGAGTGGGTAATAAGAACAAGTAGGACCCCGACGGCTGAGCTCAGGCCGTTTCGACGGCTAAATCTGGACTAAATCTTTACTCTAGATTTGGCCGTCGAAACGGCTTGAGCTCAGCCGTCGGACTCCTACTCGTTCCTATATATATATATATATATATATATATATATATATAAAAGTAGAAGTTGTATTTAATTTGTTGGAAGTCCGACAAACATAAATGTTTATAACTGATTTAGAGCACTCAACAAGTTACTGGAGTAAATATTCAATGATATTAAATAAATGGAAACTATATTTATAAAACCATATTTATTTTATTATATATATTTCAAGGACAACCAAAAAAACATTTGTACGCTTTCATCAGATAAAATACAAAGTTTGTTTTATAAATAGAGACGTACCCATGAAAATCATACCTTATCGGTTGGAAATTGAGTGGATAGTGGAAATATATTAGGGATTATTCAAACTTATGTTTGAATATGTAAATAATTGAAACACAACCGTTTATTTAAATGACACTGGAGAAAGAGAGAGAAGAAAGAGAGAGAGAAAAAATATTAATATTACGAGAGAGATAGAGAGAAGAAATTAACAAGATGATGAATAGAACTCATGTAACATTAATATGGGGGAATACATTTTAAGTATATATCTACTAATGGTACGTATATTTACGATTATTTAGTTGTAAAAATTCTTTTCTAATATATTATTTACTGTTAAAAGTAGATAGAAAAATAAATAGATATATATATATAGAAAAATAAATATATATAAAATTAGATAGAAAAATATATGGAAAAATAAATAGATAGAAAAATAGATAGATAGAAAAATAAATAGAAAAATAAATAGGAAAATAAAAAATAAATCAATAAATAGATAAATAGATAAATAGATAGATAAATGGATAGATGGGTATATCGTGTTATAGATAATTATTTTAATGAGTTATGAGGGATATTGGTTTATATTTAATGTAAGTAATTAAGTTAACTGAGTTAATAAGAATATTTATATTTATATATTTTAAATTGGGAAGATACGGAAAAAAACTCCAGTTTGGTTTATTTATTCGTTAGTATGAGACTATTTTGTCAAAATAAGTATAAATGTTAAAGATGTAAATGTTGAAAGATATATTTAGCCTGAATTAGTTAATGGTTATAAATCTAATAAAATATATTAAAAAATGTTATTAAAAAATATAAAAAATACGGGAAAATTTTTTTTAAATAGTTTAAGTAATTTTTTTAAAAATAAGTAATTTTTAAAAAGTAATTTTAAAATATATGAAAAATTTAAGAAATAAAAAATAAAAAGTAAAAAAAAATAAATAAATAAATAAATAAATAGAAAATAAAAAATAAAAAAATTTAAAAAAAATTAAAAAAATAAAAAAAATAATTTAAAAAAAAAAAAAAAAAAAAAAAAAATTTAAAAAAATAAATAAATAAAAAAAAATAAAAAAAAATAAAGAATTAAAAAAACTTTAAAAATATTAAAATTAAAGTTAAAATTAAAATTAAAATTAAAATTTAAATTAAAAAATTTAAAAGTTAGGATCATATATGTATATATTTTAAGAAATTTTAAGAAGTGAAATTATAGCAAATATTATAGATATGATTTAGAGATAATATTTTAAAACAGAATGGATAAGATTGTTATGGAAATAAGTAGAAATATTATAAGTGTAATTATAATTTATATATAGTTCTAAATGTTGAATTTAGGCGATGTTTACAAGAACTAAATAAATTCGTCCGTACATTAATAGAGTTCTTACATTTAAGTATAAAGAAAATTTCTTCAACACACAATTTGCAAAATCTAGATAAAGCTGTGTTTCGGTAGGCTTTTGAAATTATTTCCCAAGTTAAAGAATAGTCCATATTTTTGGATTTTAAGTTCCATATCAGGTTTGATAAAGAAGTTGAAGATTTTTTATCAAGTTTTCGGAAAGAGCACTTGTGATTATTCCAATGACTTTTAAAGTCTGTAGAAGTTGAACCTACATAGTTAAATATATTATCACTGGTTTTGCCTGTGCATTTTGTTGACCACGTCCTTATCTAAGCACTTATTTTTTAAAGGACAGTTAGATTTAATTCTACAGTTACATTTAGCGGAGTTGATGTTATTCGAAACGGTACTATTATGTTGGATATTGCTAGAGATATTACTGCTATTTTGGTTATGGGTTGAATTTTTATTATTGATTCTATTTATATTTTGTGCTATGTTCATAGTAGTAGAGTAAGATAGTTTTATTGTATGTCTGTTAAAGATTGAGTGGTATCTATGGGCTTTTGGAAAACATTTATCTAGTGCTTTAAAGAATAGCTTTGCTAAAGGTGTTTTAACGCTTAATGAGAATGGGGGTGAGTAGCAAATTATATTTCTAGTTCTATTTCTTCTATTAGTTTTAGAGTTTAAGTTAGATTTGTTATTGTAATTATAATTAATAGTAGGGTTATTTTCCTTATCACTGTTGTCGATGTATTTAATCTTATTTATATAACCTGCTCTATTTAAAGCTTCATTATAATATTCTGCCTTATCGTCAAAAATGTTTTTATTAGCGGAGATGCGTGAAATACGTTGTTGGATAGAATTTACAATAGTGTTCTTGATAGATCTAGAATGATTAGAGTTAAAACTTACATAGTTTAGATTCTCATTAATTTTATGGAATGGATAGTAGAGCCCTGTGTTAAGGTTTAATGTTACGTCTAAAAAGTTAACAATTTTATAGTTATTCTCTATTTCTAACTTAAGATTGTAGCTATTGAAAAATTGTATTATTGATTTTCTTTTTCTATTAATTTCCCATTTACTATGATTTTCAATTAAAAGCATATCATCACGAGATTTCCGAAAACTTGATAAAAAATCTTCAACTTCTCTATCAAACCTGATATGGAACTTAAAATCCAAAAATATGGACTATTCTTTAACTTGGGAAATAATTTCAAAAGCCTACCGAAACACAGCTTTATCTAGATTTTGCAAATTGTGTGTTGAGGAAATTTTCTTTATACTTAAATGTAAGAACTCTATTAATGTACGGACGAATTTATTTAGTTCTTGTAAACATAATAGTAAATTCAACGTTTAGAACTATATATAAATTATAATTACACTTATAATATTTCTACTTATTTCCATAACAATCTTATCCACTCTGTTTTAATATATTATCTCTAAATCATATCTATAATATTTGCTATAATTTCACTTCTTAAAATTTCTTAAAATATATACATATATGATCCTAATTTTTTAATTTTTTAATTTTAATTTTTAATTTTAACTTTAATGTTAATATTTAAAAAAAATTTTTAATTCTTTATTTTTAATTTTTAATTTTTTATTTTTTTATTCTTTAATTTTATTTTTTTACTTTTTTTTTCTTCTTAAATTTTTCATATATTTTAAAATTACT
>OZ024743.1:52830244-52835244 GCA_964016885.1 Eledone cirrhosa | reverse complement strand
CTATCTCAAATTTTAAAATCCCAAAGGATTGGGCGTTAGACAAGATCCAACGTTTTATCATAGACCCCAGATTTCATCTTGTACCCCTTCCCAGCACCATTATTATCCCCAGGGCAGTGGATTGGCAGTATCGGTAGAGGGTCGGACGTCATGTTTTGCAGCAAAAAGTTACGGCCCTTTATGGTCTGAATTCAAATCCTGCCGACGTTAACTTTGCCTTTCATCCTTACGGGGTCGATAAAATAAAGTACCAGTAATTCACTGGGATAATTGCTGGCCTTGTGCCAAATGTAGAAACAATTATTATCCCCACCTCACCCTATCGTTAGTTCCTCACCCCACCAACTGTAATTATCTATATATCTAAAACAGAGAATGTATGTCTGTCTGTCCAATTCACTAAAACTCGAGAACCGCCCAACCGATTGTTTTCAAACTTTACACATGTAATACTTATGGTCCTTGTGAGTGTTTTGAGCAAAAAAATTTCAAATTTTCAATGCGCTAGGGACCGAATTAGGCGATTTAGCGATATCTCTCTATAACTCTTAGTCTTTCTCTTTTTAGATAGATACATAGATATAACGTTGCACCCTTATAATATCTGTCTGTATGCCTGGTTGTCTGCATTACGTCATTATGACGGGATAAGTGTGTGTATATATGTATATATAGTGTGTGTATATATATGTATATATATAGTGTGTGTGTGTATATATATATATATATTCTTACGCCAGGGAACGTCTTTTCGAACCAAAGTATCGTCTTCCTGTTTTCCTGCGGTTGCAACGTTTTTCAAAATATTTACATCTGCGTTCACAGATTGATTTTTTTAGTTTCAGAAGATCGCGTTAAGGTTGAAAGCAGGTTATATAAGGTTATATTGCCACGAAAAAAGCCATAAAAATATGCGGTGGTTTCCACGAACAAATATCAGTTAAGTTCTAAAGAAAATACCGCGAATAACCGGGACCGCGAATGCCGGGGGTACACTGTATATGTATATATATATATATATGTAGATAAATCTACCAAGAGTTTACGGTAGTGTCCAATCCGTATGAAGAACTCAATGTAATCCGGATATCGTGGAAAGAAGAGATGCAATGAAAAATCACTTTCGGTGAAAGATAAACGGAATACAGAGTCAAGATAAAATATTAAAAAAATAATGAATAAAACAATGAAACAGTTCCTTATATTAAACAAAAAAAGTTCATTATTTAACGATCGTTTCTAGGATATATATGTGTTAGAATTGGCATGCATATTCAACAGATCTATGTACAAAATTATACAAAATTATACAAACTATCAAAATTAAATATACATACCAAACACATATATATGCCGTCTTCAGAAACAATTATTTCTGAAGACGGCATATATATGTGTTTGGTATGTATATTTAATTTTGATAGTTTGTATAATTTTGTATAATTTTGTACATAGATCTGTTGAATATGCATGCCAATTCTAACACATATATATCCTAGAAACGATCGTTAAATAATGAACTTTTTTTGTTTAATATAAGGAACTGTTTCATTGTTTTATTCATTATTTTTTTAATATTTTATATATATATATATATATATATATATATATATATATATATATATATATATATGTGTGTGTGTGTGTGTGTGTATAGGAGATGAATGAATTTGGTATAATACCAGTTTCTTACCAAAGAAGCTCGATATAAACAGTAGCGGTGGAAGGGAGGGGGCATGTCCCCCTCTAATAAATATATTTTCTCCCCAAACTACCAAAACACATCTATTTGTATATACGCTACAATTTATGTACATGTTATGTTTATCACATATCCAAGTTTTCTGACCAATTTAGAGTGCAGAGAGCTAAACTAATCACTACAACTAAATTGTCCAAATTTGGTCCCCCTCACATCTCTCCTCAAATTCAGAAATACTCCCAATGCCTCTGCAGATATATATATATATATATATAAATACTTAGGTTAATAGGAGCTAGGTATTGTATACCCGTGTCCCATTAAGGTATTGGCAGCATAATAATTAGCTCTATGCTTTGGAGCAGAGCCGTATATATGAAAAAGAACACAAGAGCGTCTACAACATCAAAAGATTTTTATTGGCTTACAATGTTTCTTCCTTACGTAACCGTATATATATATATATATATATATATATATATATATATATATATATATATATATACGTATATATATATATATATATATATATATATATATATATATATATATATATATATATATATAAAACATGAGAAGAAAGAAGAATACTGCGTGGTTTGCACATGGGTTACATATGATAAAAATAGTCCTTCGTCAGTGATTTTCCAACCATCATTGGTATTTCATCGCATTAAAAATCAGATACCTCAGGTTGGTGCGAGCAATAATCTAAAAAAAGTTATTGGGACCAGTAATCGCGTAAAGCGAGGGGGACAAGTGAACAACATAGAAGGATAAAAACAAACCAAAGAAAGGAAATAAACAAGCAACATGGTAGTCCTGGTCAGCATAAACTGGGTGGATTTCATGAGCGAAAAAGTATAGACGTCCGACCTGAGTGAGATGTAAGCAAGAAGAGAGGCCCGCTGTTAGCCAAACGGGAGGAAGTGAGAAGGGGAGAAACAGAGAGTGAGTGAGTGGAAGTGCGAGGAAGCGGTCAGTCGAGAGAAAGTGTAACTGACAGAGGGGGCGAAAGAAGGTGAGAGAAACAGAGAGAGCGGGGAAGCAGTAAGAGAGAAACTATATGTTAAATCCCTATATATAGAACAACACACCACATACACATCAGTTTGACAAGCGCACCTCAGCGTGAAAGGTCGTTCTAAAAACGAAACAATACCTCCTTCGTTAACCAAGAACTCCTAAGACCCAACAACTTAATTTATAAAATAATTTTTTTTAAGAAAAAATTTTTTTCTAATCACGAAAAAAATTCTTTTTGGATTTTGTGAAGAAAATAAATTTGTTGAAAGCACAAGTGAAGCCATTTCCCCCCCCCCCCTGTCTTAATATATATATATATATATATATATATATATGTATATATATATATATATATACGGGATAACAGGTTATCGTTATAGGTAGTCCACTTAGATGTAGTCCAGTTAGAGTAATCCGTGTTGTGGATGGTATTAACGTGTGGCTTAGTTTGACTCAACAAGACGTTTCCATAGTGATGCTGCGAGTTCGCGGTGATTTCTATGTAGTTTATACTTGGAGTAATAATAATTCAAGAAAGAAGAGTGACATGGTTCGCTATACAATTGCTGACAATTGTTTCTTTGATCTGGTAGGTCTAGAGTTCGCTATTCGCTTGGTGTTGCGTCACTCGATCTCCAATACTTTGTTTATAACCAGTCCTTTCATCAGAGCGTGCGAAAGTGAGGAAGATACTCGAGGCATGGCTTTTATAGAGGAGTGGTACTAAACCAGAACAATAATATCAATAATAAAATAACTAGATACTGAATAGTTTAATAACATCAATATAAGTAAGAAATAGAGTATAATGATAAATCTAGCATATTAAACGAACTGATATAATACAGATGTATGAAATTGACATGTGAAAACTGCTATATGGTACATTAGATTTAGTATTAAGTTGGTGAAGAGATAACTGATAAAATGTACTTGGAGTCAGGATTTAGGAGTAATTATGAGGTGTATACGTGTGCTGTAGGTCTAAAAGAACACTAGCAATAAATCGGAGATTGATTTATAGTTTGATAGATAAGTATTTTCGTTGTATCAACTTAGTGAAAATGATAGAGCGGGTGCATAGAGATATATGGGTTTTATGTGGTATTAAGTGAAGTTGGAGATTCGGTATTTAAAGGTTTTAGGTGGCCTATTCTAAAAGTCGGGATTGTTAGTTCGAATCATGGGGGTTTAGTTTTCACAACATTAGTAACAAATAGTGTATAAATAAGACAATAATAAGAACAATAATAGAGACAATAAAAGTAATAAAATAATAAAATATGCATGGTAAATAGAGATAACATGATGGATAAAATTAGGGATACATTGAGATGATCATAATAATAATAAGAAGAAAATAAGATTTCAAGGAGTGTAGGAGTAATAAGGTAATGTACTTAGAATTAAGTTCAACAGTTAGAGATCATGAGTGCTAATGTGAGATACGTAGATATAATTGTTTGGTCCGAAGGAATAAACAACAGCAAAGATGGGATTGATTTATGGGCTGACAAGATAATTGTAGGCGTTACTGCCCCGTCCTAGTTACTAGAAATAGCAGCACGATACAACATTTTTTTCTCTACATAAAAGGAGAATACAAATAAATGATATAAATATTCCAGTAGGTACTAAGTACCCACAGAAATATATATGGTGTCTATAACAGTGGTTATTCAATGGTACTATTTATATTATATATATATATATATAGAGAGAGAGAGAGAGAGAGAGAGAGAGAGAGAGGTGGTGGTGATGGTGATTTGGGTTCTAGCAGTGATGGTGGTGGTGGTAGGATTACTAGGTGTGCGTGTGTGGATGATATTAAAGTGTGTGTGTGTGTGTAATGAGCGGAAATTAAGCAAGCTGTCACTAGAACGCCCTTGGTCATCGTAGTTAATGTTGACATTACAGTTATCATAATGGCGCCTCCTACCATACATACACACACTCATATATATATATATATATATATATATATATATATATATATATATATATATATATATATATATATATACACACATACACACACACACATACACACACTCATATATATATATACACATACATACACACGCACTCACTCATATATATATATATACACACATACACACACATACATACACACACTCATATATATATATATACACATACATACACACGCACTCACTCATATATATATATATATAAATATACACACATACACACACACACACACTCACTCATATATATATATATATATATACACACACACACACACTCATAT
>OZ024743.1:52810244-52822744 GCA_964016885.1 Eledone cirrhosa | reverse complement strand
TATACAAACATATATATATATATATATAGAGAGAGAGATGTGTGTGAGAGAGAGAGAGAGTGTGTGTGTGTGAGAGAGACTATGTGAGAGAGAGGTGGGGTGGTTAGATTGGTGGGTCTGTGGGGGTTATATTGTAAGGAGGAGGTAGAAAAATAAGGATGTCTGAAGCAACACATGTATATATAATTCTACTACTACAACAATCGAGTATGACTTGGTAGTATCGCCATACTTCCTCTGAGGGTTTTACTACCCGTGTGACCCTCCCCCCTTTGGTCCAGCCGAACATTCAGGGTGTGATTACTGGAAGGAAAGAAATTTATAACAGCTCTGGACTGTTACTTTCTTCTTCTTCTTCTTCTTCTTCTTCTTCTTCTTCTTCTTCTTCTTCTTCTTCTTCTTCTTCTTCTTCTTCTTCTTCTTCTTCTTCTTCTTCTTCTTCTTCTTCTTCTTCTTCTTCTTCTTCTTCTTCTTCTTCTTCTTCTTCTTCTTCTTCTTCTTCTTCTTCTTCTTCTTCTTCTTCTTCTTCCTCTTCCTGAGAGGGTTGTGTCAGAAGCAACTGTCTCCAACTGGTCCGGCTAGATATCCCAAGGAAGACCAGCTACGTTCATGGATATCACCCAGCCATCTTGCTCGCGGTCTACCCCTGTGTCTCCTGCCAGCTAGTTTTGCCAGTAAAATCTGTCCAGTGTTTCTTTCCTGAGACATTCTAACAACAACAACAACAAACAACCACAAGATGGTGTAGGATAATACAAAGAAGAGACACAAAATAACAATGTAGCCACTGCGGAGGTCACAGAATGTGTGACGAAAGATCTTTGACAATAAATAAACAACCATCCGGTTATTAAACCAACCAACTGTGACGATTGACTTAGGGTTAAACAACAGCAGCAATTATCATACTGTTTTTTTCTGTTCTTTTTTTGTTTTGTTTTGTTTTTTCAATAATATTTAGTGATCACGATATAACGGCGTGTGCTACTATTAGTGTCTCTGTCCGCAGTTTTAATGCTTAAAGCTTTCGTTACCATAATTCTAATAAAATACAAAAAATAAAAGTTTGAAGGAATTTAATATTTATAACTCATGTTCTCATTGTTAAACTGGTGTTTAGAACAACTTAAAAAAGGAGGTCTTTCATAAAACTAAAATGGAAGGTTTTTAATCCTTTCGAAACCATATTTCTAATGTTAGACAGTGTTTCAATAATCAAGTAAGAAAGGAGTCTAACATAAAACTGTGATGGAAGACTTTCAATTAATCCTCTCGTTACCATATTTCTAATGACACACACTCTATAATTTCCAAATAATTTTGAAAATAGTCAAGAATTTGGAGGAATTTAATAATACAACTAACCTTTTCATTATTAAGCTGGTTTTGGAACATAAATCTTCTTATATTAATTTATTATGGGAATATTTTTAGATAAATATAAGCACTTTAAAATGTTCTTTAAAATACACAGCTTGGTATTGTATAAACAAGTGTGACTTCAGGCTGGTTGATCTTTGGAATATAACATAACAAAGGTTCTTAGATAAATTTATGAGGGAAGTATTTTTAGAAAAATATAAACACTTTAAATAGTTTTAAGATACACAGCTTTGTATTGTGGAACGAGATGTGGTTTCATGCAGTTTGGTATAAAAGGGTTAAATAGATATTTTAAAACGAGATATATCATATGATTGTACACAAGGTGTCGGGGGATTTAGTATCAAAACTCCATCAAAGTCACTACTGTGATTCATGTTTTCTTTTCAAGTAGTTTATTTATATCTTTCTATCATCCTTTCTTTCCTCACAAGAACTTAATTTCAGTTTCCTCAGTCACCCACCCCTTACTTCTGGTGACCCCCCTCTCTCTGTGTGTGTATATATATATATATATATATATATATATATATATATATATATATATATATATATATATATATATATATGTATATGTATATATATATATATATATATATATATATATATATATATATATATATATGTATATGTATATATATATGTATATATATATATGTATATATATATATATATATATATATATATATATATATGTATATATATGTATATATATATATATATATATATATATATATATATATATATATATATATATATATATATATATATACATATATATATACATATACATATACATATATATATACATATATATATATATATATATATATATATATATATATATATATATATATATATATTTTAGTCAAACATGTACCACCTTATAAGAAGATAACATGAATTCAATATATATATATATATATATATATATATATATGGGTTATTATATTGGTCAACATCTTTGAAAATGAAGAATACTCTTTTATTTTGTAGTCATTTAAGCATGCTTATGGACCAATGCTTTGTGAGTGGAATTCAGTAAACGGAAACTGCGTGTGACATAACGTCGTACTCACTCCCCCCCCTCTCTCTCTCTCTCTCTCTCTCTCTCTATATATATATATATATATATATATATATATATATATATATATTGGTAAACGGAATAGAAAATGCTGACAAATTGTTCACAGTTGAAAAATGGTTTAATTAGGAATAAAAGAGTATTAGTGATTGTATGGGTTAGTATTCAGTTGTGGTTTTAAGTTTTTAAGTTTTTACCGGTTGCGCATTTCTAAATGCTTTTCAAAAATAATTTTGAGATAGAGTGTCCGTGCTGTTTGCTCTGATCTGATTAGTTTGGGGAATTCTACCTGTTTTTATGTTAAAAAAGTGGCTCCAGCGTTATTTTTGTGTTGCAAAGTAACGCTGGAGCCACTTTTTAACATAAAAACAGGTAGAATTCCCCAAACTAATCAGATCAGAGCAAACAGCACGGACACTCTATCTCAAAATTATTTTTGAAAAGCATTTAGAAATGCGCAACCGGTAAAAACTTAAAAACTTAAAACCACAACTGAATACTAACCCATACAATCACTAATCCTCTTTTATTCCTAATTAAACCATTTTTCAACTGTGAACAATTTGTCAGCATTTTCTATTCCGTTTACCAATATATAACTTGTGTGTTACACCTCTATTCTTTTAACTATATATATATATATATATATATATATATATTTATTTTTTTTATTTTCAATTGAGTTCTTAAACATGTTGGATTGATAATGTTTTCAAAAACACTAATTAACCCGCGTGTATATTATTTTTTTTCCTCATTTCGTGGGTTGTCTCCCCTTCCCGCTTCGTGTTGCTATGATACTTCCTCAGTCAAAAACTGCTGGAATTTCAAATTTGGCGGTCATTCGAGGTGAGAGAGAGAGTAACTTTACGGACATGATTTTTGACAGCGGTAAGAAATTGTTTTCTTATATCAATGTTTAATGGGCTTCCGCTGATGAATTATAAGTGCCCACCTAAATATATTCTTACTTGAATATATATTAGGCTTCTACATAAACTGGAAACATTCTCCCAAACTTGTAGAAAACTTATAATGAAACAATTGTTTGGAAAGAGAGATATACTTTAACTTTAATTATATCTCATAAAATAATACAACTGGTTTTTCCACATTATACATATTGTTAGCACCCCAAACACTTAAATTGGGTTTATATTTTAATATAACCTAATGTTTGTTGAGTGAGATGGTTACCAGTCAGAGTTTAGCTTTAAACTATCTCTGTTATTGTATTAAATATTTACTCTTGATTGGCCAGAGGTGTTTATTTCCAGGTACCTTATGAATTTGACTTTCCGTATTTATTACTGTTGTGAAATATTGTGGCTTTTTTTGGTTGTAACTTCTCTATTTTTTAGCCAAGGAAAATATTTATATATATGCCTACGTATATAATTACATGCATATATGTATTTATTTTATTTTATTAATTGAGTTCTTTACACGAGGAATTAATATTGGTTTTGAAATAACTAATTAACCCGCGTGTGTTTTATATTTTACTCTTAATAATTCGGCCGGAGAATTATATTCCCATTTGCCCTTTATAGCATAACTTTCTGCATTTACTGCGATTATGAGAAGCGGTTCTTATTCGGGTACAACTTCTGATTTAGCCTAAGAAAATATCTATATGCGTGTGTAATTTATACAAGCATATATTTATTTTTTTATTTTCAATTGAGTTCTTAAACATGTTGGATTGATAATGTTTTCAAAAAAACTAATTAACCCGCGTGTATATCATTTTTTTTCCTCATTTCGTGGGTTGTCTCCCCTTCCCGCTTCGTGTCGCTATGATACTTCCTCAGTCAAAAACTGCTGGAATTTCAAATTTGGCAGTCATTCGAGGTGAGAGAGAAAGTAACTTTACGGACATGATTTTTGACAGCGGTAAGAAATTGTTTTCTTATATCAATGTTTAATGGGCTTCCACTGATGAATTATAAGTGCCCACCTAAATATATTCTTACTTGAATATATATTAGGCTTCTACATAAACTGGAAACATTCTCCCAAACTTGTAGAAAACTTATAATGAAACAATTGTTTGGAAAGAGAGATATACTTTAACTTTAATTATATCTCATAAAATAATACAACTGGTTTTTCCACATTATACATATTGTTAGCACCCCAAACACTTAAATTGGGTTTATATTTAAATATAACCTAATGTTTGTTGAGTGAGATGGTTACCAGTCAGAGTTTAGCTTTAAACTATCTCTGTTATTGTATTAATTATATATACATATATATATATATATGTATATGTATATGTATATATATATATATATATATATACACATCCAAACTTTAACATTTTCCCCATTTACAAATTCATAGACAACGCTACTTTCATCCAACGTACCAATAAGTAAACATATTTCATTAACAAATTCCAACCTTTACTTAATGCTCTAAAAATCGGACTAATCTAAAACTGCAACAAACAATCAGACATTTACAAGAGTTACCTCCCTCACACCCTACCTAATCCTTTTTCTTAAATAAATTAAATATCATCCAGCAAGAATTGCTTCCCCCTGCATATTAACTCTCTAAAAAGGGAAATCATATCAAACCTCAGTTCACCATTTGCCTCCATCATGGAATCATGGATCAACTAAGCACTCTTGCTATATTAACACATTTTGATCTGTAACTAACATTATTTTTTCTTCCACATTGACTTTTTATGCTCTACATTATGTCCGTTTTTATTCTTTTTTCTTTTTTCTTTTTTCTTTTTTCTTTTATCTTTTTTCTTTTTTCTTTTTTCTTTTTTCTTCTTTCTTTTTTCTTTTTTCTTTTTTCTTTTTTCTTTTTTCTTTTTTCTTTTTTCTTTTCTCTTTTTTCTTTTTTCTTTTTTCTTTTTTCTTTTTTCTTTTTTCTTTTTTCTTTTTTCCTTTTTCTTTTTTTTCTTTTTTCTTTTTTCTTTTTTCTTTTTTCTTTTTCTTTTTTCTTTTTTCTTTTCACTTCATAAACCTTGTTTGTAAATAACATTATTCTTTCTGCACCTTCTCTTTAACATGTGCGACACCACACTAATACATTTCACTATCATTTGATAATGCATAGAAATGCTGAAACCGGTAATAGACAATTATTAAATATATAAATAGATAATAAATGCCATTGTTAAATAATAAATAAATCAACTAAAACCTTAACACTTCACACAAAGTAAAACATTTCGTTTTAATCATTTTCTAACCCAGAAAAAAGAGAGAAAGAAACAAAAAAGGAAAAAAATATATTTTTCTTCCTAATAAATGTCTCTTTCTCCCTGTTTTCATATATATATATATATATATATATATATATATATATTCTCTCATCGCTTAAACCCCGAAAATTCGACTTACGTACAATGTTTGTTTACATGCCTGACATCTGAAAACTGTTGTCCAGTTATCGCTTTTATTTTTCTACCTGTTGCAGCAATCCGGCTGAGGCCATGCTGCGGCACCGCCCTATGTAGTTAAAAAGACGGCAAAAAAATTGTCATGACCCCTTAGCTTAATAGTTAAAACGTCTATTCCTCATAGCGGCCAATGGTAACTTCTTTTTCTGTCTTTTAAGGCTTTTCACCCTATTGTGTCAGCATATGTGCGTTTGAGCACATCGTCATCTATACTTATATATATATACTGTATATATATATACATATATATATATATATATATATATATATATATATATATATATATATATATATATATATATATATATATATATATATATATATATATATGTATATATATATACATACATATATATATATATATATATATATATATATATATATATATATATATATATATATATATATATATATATATATATATATATATATATACTGTATATATATATACATATATATATATATATATATATATATATATATATATATATATATATATATATATATATATATATATATATATATATAGGAAAATAGTCAGAACTCCGACGGCAGAGCTAAAGCCGTTTCGGCAGCTATTTCTGGACCGAGACGATGGGCTCCTTGCCCTCAAAGGGTACAACCCCAGTAGTACGGACCGGGTCCTTAAACACCTAATCAACTTCTTCCGGGATTGGGGTTTCAAAATCACCCTACAGACGTCCCTAGCCCGAGTCAATTTCATGGACGTTACAATCAACCTCGAAAATGATCTGTACTACCCATACAGGAAACCTAACGACAAAAAAGAGGTCCAGAAATAGCTGTCGAAACGGCTTGAGCTCTGTCGTCGGGGTTCTGACTCTTTTCCTATTATCCACTCTACTACCCAAAGTATCGAGTACTCTGGCGAGTTATGGTCCACCTGGTTCCTTACCACATTTCCTTCGTTATATATATACATATATATATATCTGTATATATATAAAATTTAAGTATGTGTGTGTGTGTCTGTGTATTACCTATAGGGGCCTACATCTTCCGACCGATTTTCATGAAACTTTACAGGCTCATAGATTAGTCATCGGGGAGTGTTTTCTATATATCTCCGTATCGTTTTTTTTTTATTCCGTGGTTATTCTGCAGATAAAAATCGATAGGAGGTCACTTTTTTTAGGTATCGAAAAATAAGATTTTTGCCTCTAGCTCCCACATTTTGCCACTGATTTCATCCAAATTTTAAAGCAAAATAGAATTTATCATTGCACATCCTGTAATAGCTTTATATCTTGCATTTGCTGTTCAGGGACGGCGTGGCAGCCGCTTAAATATTCAAAAATACTACTTTTAGACTCAAATTTCCACTTTTTCGGCTTTAGCTCCCACATTAATCAACGTACTTTGTTCAAATTTTACACTACGCTAGATCTGATTATTTCACGTCTTAAAGTGGCTTTATATTTTGGATTTTTTTTGTTCAGGAACGGCGTGGCAGCCGCTTAAATATTCGAAAATACCACCTTTTCGCTCAAATTTCCGCCTTTTCGGCTCTAGCTCCCACATTTTTCAACCGATTTCGTTCAAATTCGAAACTCCTTCCCCCAGCATGCCCCTTCGTCAGTCACCCGCGTTTCTCAGTGATAAAGGTCATCACCACCCTCCCCCGCATGGCCTGTGTGTGGCCATAGATGTCATCGAGAAGCAGTCGCTAAGATCAACACCTTTTCATCAAAGCAGATATTATTTTACCTACCCAGGCAACGCTGGGTACTGCTGTTAGTATATATATATATATATATATATATATATATATATATATATTCTCGGCACTTCAAAGTCCGAACATTCGGCTTACCTACATGGTTTTTTGTACATATATATGTATGTTTGTATGCGTACAAGCAATGTACGTAAGGTAAATTTTCGGTCATATCTGATGACTTCAGTATTAATATTTAAACTCCAAGGGATAATCCGCATCCAAATTGTGAGTTGGACTTTTTACTGTGTTTATTATAGTTCAATTTTATTAATTGCTTGCAATTTTTATCTTTGTTTTCTATCTAGAAGCCCTGGTCGAGTACCTCTTGGTACAATTTTTCTTTGTTCATTTTGAAATAAATGCCAGCGTTGTCTTTGAAATAGTAGGTGCCTGATTACCTCCACATCATTGTCACATGACACTGAGAGTGGAGATTACTGCTGTAATGGCGATCTCAAAATAAGACAGTAGGCACTAACCTGCTCCGAAGAGTCTAATTTTCCTCGCTGATGAAGCTACTCTTACTCGAATTACGTGATACTTAATAACATTACCTGACTTTCTGTGAACGCCAGCTCCATATGGACTGTGGCCAACAGGTGGGGTAGTGGAAACTAATTAATTAGTCGGGGAAGAGGGAATTTAATTCTCTACCCACACGAAATCGTTCTTTTCACTATTTAACGTATTAGGGTACACTGTTTTTATCTGGGTTGGTATCTTAGAGATAGTAGCTTAACTCAAACATCGAGTAAGTGGGAAAACGATCGAAGATTTTTCGGTCATATCCGATCACCGGTAGATTGGCAGTATCGGTAGAGGGTCGGACACCATGCTTTACAGCATAGAGTTATGCCACTTTATGATCTGAGTTCAAATCCCGCCGAGGTTAATTTTGCCTTTCATCCTTACGGGGTCGATAAAATAAAGTACCGGTAATACACTGGGATAATTGCTGGCCTTGTGCCAAAAGTAGAAAGAATTATATATGTATATCTATATATATATATATATGTATGTATGAGTGTGTGTGTGTGTGTGCGCGCGTGTGTGTGTGTGCGTTTCTGTGTGTACATGTGTGTAGCAGTAATTTGATACTTTCCACAATAGAATTTCTTTAACACTATCAAGCGGCCACCATGAAGTTGACGTTGGTGGTCTCATAGATAAGTTTCCATTGTGAATCGGCTTTTAGTCTCCAATATGTCTGGAGAAACTGGCCAACTAGAGAGTTTTTGCGATAACTATTTCATGGGCCCGAGTTGCTCTCAGTCAATCGAGACAGTTTCAGAGTTCCGACCAGCTAAGATGTAGTGGTCAACTGTCCCACACACCGACCCATTTCGGTTTCTCTTTCTTTGGCTCCCTCTCTCTTTCTCTCTTTGCCCCACCCCTCTCTTTCTCCCTCTCTCGCTGCCAGGCCAGCGAAATTCATCGCTTCAACAGAAGTTTCGTAAATACATTTTAATAATACTTTTGCAAGCAAACACATCATACCTTATGCAAAATCACGCAATTCATTTGTGTTTATTTGTTCTTCGTGTATTGTCGTATAACTTCGAGGAAAGTTATATTTAATAAATCAGTAATATGGCGGCTTTGTGTTATTGAGGTCGATATATTTCATTTCCCATGTGATTAGGGTGAATCATTTACCTAAAGATTCATCATCGTCATCATAATGAACACTGTATCAGGCACACCATTCTTCTTTTGCCTACATTCTACACAACAATGACAACACAACTGAGCAATCCACAAGTGAGTACACACAACGACCGAATCAACACCACTACACACCGCCTTTTCATTCCAGCATCAATCAGGCTATAATATATATATATATATATATATATATATATATATATATAGTATCGTCTTCCTGTCTTCCTCCGGTTGCAACGTTTTTTGAAATATTCACTTCTGCATTCACAGATTGACTTTGTTAGTTTCAGAAGATCCCGTTAAGGGTGAAAGCAGCGATTCTTTGCTTAAACATTAATCATATACCACCACCATACACCACCATACACCACCATATACCACCATATACCACCATATACCACCATATACCACCATACACCACCATATACCACCATACACCACCACATACCACCATATACCACCACCATATACCACCATATACCACCATACACCAACATACACCACCATACACCAACATACACCACCATACACCACCATATACCACCATACACCACCATATACCACCATACACAACCATACACCACAATACACCACCATATACCACCATACACCATCATACACCACCATATACACCATATACCACCATACACCACCACATACCACCATATACCACCACCATATACCACCATATACCACCATACACCAACATACACCACCATATAACACCATACACCACCATATACCACCATATACCATATACCACCATATACCACCACCATACACCACCATACACCACCAAACAACACCATATACCACCATACACCACCATACACCACCAAACAACACCATATACCACCATATACCACCATATACCACCATACACAACCATACACCACCATACACCACCATATACCACCATACACCACCATATACACCATATACCACCATACACCACCATATACCACCATACACCACCACATACCACCATATACCACCACCATATACCACCATACACAACCATATACCACCATATACCATATACCACCATATACCACTACCATACACCACCATACAACACCATATACCACCATATAATACCACCATATTCCACCATACACCACCATATAATACCATATACAACCATATACCACCATATAATACCACCATATACCACCATACACCACCATATAATACCATATACAACCATATACCACCATACGCCACCATATACCATCATATACCAACATATACCACCATATATCACCATATACCACCATATACCACCATATACCACCACCATATACCACCACACACTACCATGCACCACGATACACCACGATACACCACCATACATCACGATACACCACCATACACAACCATACACCACGATATACCACCATAGATCACCATAAACCACCACCTTACACCACCATATACCATCATATACCAACATATACCACTATACACCACCATACACCACCATACACCACCATACACCCCCATACACAACCATATACCACCATATACCACCATATACCACCATATACTACCACCATATACCACCATATACCGCCATATACCACCATATACCACCATACACCACCACATACCACCATATACCACCACCATACACCACCATATACCACCATATACCACCATACACCATCATATACCACCATATACCACCATATACCACCATATACCACCATACACCACCACATACCATCATATGCCACCAACATACACCACCTTATACCACCATACACCACCATACACCAACATATGCCACCATACACCACCATACACGACCATATACCACCATATACCACCATATACCACCATATACTACCACCATATACCACCATATACCGCCATATACCACCATATACCAACATACACCACCACATACCACCATATACCACCACCATACACCACCATATACCACCATACACCATCATATACCACCATATACCACCATATACCACCATATACCACCATACACCATCACATACCATCATATGCCACCACCATATACCACCATATACCACCATACACCAACATATACCACGATATACCAACATATACCGCCATATACCACCACCATATACCACCACCATATACCACCATATACCACCATATACCACCATACACCACCATATACCACCATATACCACCATATACCACCACCATACACCACCATATACCTCCATATACCACCTTACACCACCATATACCACCATATACCACCATATGTCATCACCATACATCACCATACACCACCATATACACTATATACCACCATACACCACCATATACCACCACCATATACCACCACCACACACCACCATACACCACCATATACCACCATACATCACCACATACCACCATATACCACCACCATATACCATCATATACCACCATACACCAACATATAACACCATACACCACCATATACCATATACCATATACTATATACCACCATATACCACCACCATACACAACCATACACCACCATATACCACCATATTCCACCATATACCACCATACACCACCATACACCACCATATACCACCATACACCAATATATAACACTATACGCCACCATATACCAACACCATACACACCCATATACCACCATATACCACCATATACCACCATATACCAACATATACCACTATACACCACCATATACCAACATAAACCACCATATACCACCACACACCACCATACACCACCATATACCACCACCATACACCACCACATACCACTATATACCACCATACATCACCATATACCACCACACACCACCATACACTACCATATACCACCACCATATACCACCACCATGCACCACCACATACCACTATATACCACCATACACCACCATACATCACCATACACCACCATACACCACCATATACCACCATATACCACCATACACCACCATATACCACCATACACCACTATACACCACCATATACCACCATATACCACCATACACTACCATATACTACCATATACCATCATATACCACCATACACCGCCATATACCACCATACACTTCCATACACCACCATACACCACCATACACCACCATATAGTACACACCACTACATACCACCACCATTCACCACCATACACCACCATACACCACCATATACCACCATATACCACCATATACCACCATACACCAC
>OZ024743.1:52792744-52800244 GCA_964016885.1 Eledone cirrhosa | reverse complement strand
CACCCCCCCCCCCCCCCCCCCACCCCCCCCCCACCACCACTTCCACCAACAATACCACCACCCACCGCCACCACCAACACCACACACACTTCCACCACCAACAACAATAACAACACCACCAACACCACCACCACTTCCACCACTAACAACAACACCACCACCAACCGCCACCACCACTCCCACCAACACCACCACCACCACCAACACCAACACCACCACCACCATCTCCACCACCACGATCAACACCTCCACCACTTCCACCAACAACAACAACACCACCACCAACACCACCACCACCAACACCGCCAACACTTCCACCAACACCACCAACACCACCACCACTTCCAGCACTAACAACAACACCACCACCACCGCCACCACCACTCCCACCAACACCACCACCACCACCACCATCTCCACCACCACGATCAAAACCACCACCACTTCCACCAACAACAACAACACCACCACCGCCAACACCACCACCACTTCCACCAACAACAACAACACCACCACCACAACCAACACCACCACCACTTCCACCAACAATACCACCACCACCGCCACCACCAACACCACACACACTTCCACCACCAACAACAATAACAACACCACCACCACCAACACCACCACCACTTCCACCACTAACAACAACACCACCACCACCGCCACCACCACTCCCACCAACACCACCACCACCACCACCATCTCCACCACCACGATCAAAACCACCACCACTTCCACCAACAACAACAACCATCACCACCACCACCACCACCACCAACACCACTACCACCAACACCACCAACACTTCCACCAACACCACCACCACCACCAACACCACCACCACTTCCACCACCAACAACAACACCACCACCACCACCACCACTTCCACCAACACCACCACCACCACCACCAACACCACCAACGCCAACACCACCACCACCAACACCACCACCACTTCCACCAACAACAACAACAACACCACCACCAACACCACCACCACTTCCACCAATAACAACAACACCACCACCGCCAACACCACCACCACTTCCACCAACAACAACAACACCACCACCACAACCAACACCACCACCACTTCCACCAACAATACCACCACCACCGCCACCACCAACACCACACACACTTCCACCACCAACAACAATAACAACACCACCACCACCAACACCACCACCACTTCCACCACTAACAACAACACCACCACCACCGCCACCACCACTCCCACCAACACCACCACCACCATCTCCACCACCACGATCAAAACCACCACCACTTCCACCAACAACAACAACCATCACCACCACCACCACCACCACCAACACCACTACCACCAACACCACCAACACTTCCACCAACACCACCACCACTACCAACACCACCACCACTTCCACCACCAACAACAACACCACCACCACCACCACCACTTCCACCAACACCACCACCACCAACACCACCAACGCCAACACCACCACCACCAACACCACCACCACTTCCACCAACAACAACAACACCACCACCACCAACACCACCACCACTTCCACCAATAACAACAACACCACCACCGCCAACACCACCACCACTTCCACCAACAACAACACCACCACCACAACCAACACCACCACCACTTCCACCAACAATACCACCACCACCGCCACCACCAACACCACACACACTTCCACCACCAACAACAATAACAACACCACCAACACCACCACCACTTCCACCACTAACAACAACACCACCACCACCGCCACCACCACTCCCACCAACACCACCACCACCACCAACACCACCACCACCATCTCCACCACCACGATCAACACCTCCACCACTTCCACCAACAACAACAACACCACCACCAACACCACCACCACCAACACCGCCAACACTTCCACCAACACCACCATCACCACCACCACCACCAACACCACCACCATCATCACCACCACAACCAACACCACCACCACTTCCACCACCAACAACAACACAGATGCACACACAGAAAACAGATGCACACACAGAGAAAACAGATACACACCCACAGATAAAGCAGATGCACACACACCGAGAAAACAGATACACACACACTGAGAAAACAGATACACACATACACACAGAAAAACAGATGCACACACACGGAGAAAACAGATGCACACACACAGAGAAAACAGATGCACACACACACACAAAGAAAACAGATGCACACACACAGAGAAAACAGATGCACGCACACAGAGAAAACAGATTCACACACAGAGAGAAAACAGATACACACATACAGAGAAAACAGATGCACACACACAGAGAAAACAGATGCACACACACAGAGAAAACAGATGCACGCACACAGAGAAAACAGATACACACACACCGAGAAAACAGATACACACACACTGAGAAAACAGATACACACATACACACAGAAAAACAGATGCACACACACAGAGAAAACAGATGTACACACACAGAGAAAACAGATACACACACACAGAGAAAACAGATGCACACACAGAGAGAAAACAGATGCACACACACACAGAGAAAACAGATGCACACACAGAGAAAACAGATGCACACACACAGAGAAAACAGATGCACACACACAGAAAACAGATGCACACACACAGAGAAAACAGATGCACACACAGAGAGAAAACAGATGTACACACACAGAGAGAAAACAGATACAGACACACAGATAAAACAGATGCACACACAACAACTACAACAACACCACCGTCTCCACCACCTACACCACCACCACTTCCACCAACAACAACAACACCACCACCACCACCAACACCACCACCACTTCCACCAACAACAACACCACCACCACAACCAACACCACCACCACCACCAACACAACCATCACTTCCACCAACAACAACAACACCACCACAACCAACACCACCACCACCACCAACACAACCACCACATCCACCAACAACAACAACACCACCACAACCAACACCACCACCACCACCAACACAACCACCACTTCCACCAACAACAACAACACCACCAACACCACCAACACCACCACCACTTCCACCAACAACAACAACCCCACCACCACCACAACACCAACACCTCCACCAACAACAACGCCACCACCAACAAGACCACCACCACTTCCACCAACAACAACACCACCACCACCACCAACACCACCACCTCTTCCATCAACAACAACAACAACACCACCACCAGCACCACCACCACCAACACCAACACCAACACTTCCACCACCAACAACAACACCACCACCACCACTTCCACCAACAACAACAAAACCACCACCAACACCAACACCACCAACACCAACACCACCAACACCACCAACACTTCCACCAACATCACCACCAACAACAACACCACCACAACACCACCACCACGGCCAACAACATCACCAACAACAACACCACCACCAACACCACCACCAACAACAAGACCACCATCACCACCACCACCACCAACAACAACAACAACGCCACCACCAACACCACCACCACCACACCAGCAACACCACCACCACTACCACCACGAACACCACCACCATCACCACCACCACCATCACCAACAACAACAACAACAACTACAACAACACCAATACCGCCACCACCACTACCACCAACACCGCCAACAAACCACCACCAACAACAACAACAACAACAACAACAACACCACCACCAACACCAACACCACCACCACCAACACCAACACCATCACCACCACCAATCCTATTTTCGATGGATTTAGCCTCACCCTTCCCGAAAACGTAATGTAATATTTACCATTTGAATGTTTCACACTATTACAACACACACACAGAGAAACAGATGCACACACACAGAGAAACAGATGCACACACACAGAGAAACAGATGCACACACACAGAGAAACAGATGCACACACTCAGAAAAACAGATGCACACACACAGAGAAACAGATGCACACACACAGAGAAACAGATGCACACACACAGAGAAACAGATGCACACACACAGAGAAAACAGATGCACACACACAGAGAAACAGATGCACACACACAGAGAAACAGATACACACACAGAGAGAAAACAAATACACACATACAGAGAAAACAGATGCACACACACAGAGAAAACAGATACACACACACAGAGAAAACAGATGCACACACACAGAGAAAACAGATACACACACAGAGAGAAAACAGATGCACACACACAGGGAAAACAGATATACACATACAGAGAAAACTGATACACACACAGAGAAAACAAATGCACACACACAGAGAAAACAGATGCACACACAGAGAAAACAGATACACACACACACACAGAGAAAACAGATGCACACACAGAGAAAACAGATGCACACACACAGAGAAAACAGATGCACACACAGAAAACAGATGCACACACACACAGAAAACAGATGCACACACACAGAGAAAACAGATACACACCCACAGATAAAGCAGATGCACACACACCGAGAAAACAGATACACACACACTGAGAAAACAGATACACACATACACACAGAAAAACAGATCCACACACACAGAGAAAACAGATACACACACAGAGAAAACAGGTGCACACACACAGAGAAAACAGATATACACAGAGAAAACAGATACACACACAGAGAAAACAGATACACACACACAAAGAAAACAGATATACACAGACACAGAAAACAGATACACACACACACAGAAAACATATGCAAACACACAGAAAACATATGCAAACACACAGAAAACATACACACACACACATGCATACACGCACATAAAAACACATACACACACATACATGGAGTCTCTGCGTTTCTAGGCCAATCCAATTTTCTTTGATAATCTCCACTTTGTTAGTTTTTCTTTTGTACCGGCCATGCTGGAGTTTTTTGGCAATGTTTTCTCAGGGTATTCTATAGGCCAATTATTAGCTGTTGTAGGGCAAAACCCTGAACACCCCCACCTTACTAAAAGTGGACTAGGCGAAATGTCTCTAAATAATAACTGAAGTGAACTGTCAGTAGACTGTGTATGCGGAGTCTCATTCTAGTGATCTCGTTGGTAGTTTGTACAGGTAAAATTCCGTTATAACGAATACCATTATAACGAATTTTTCAGTATAACGAAATGTTTTCAATCTTCGAGGTAATAACAAACAAACGCTCTATTTGTTTCGGTCGATCACGTTATAAAGAATTTTTCGTTACAACGAATTTTTTTATACCCCGTTAATTTCGTTATAACGGAATTTGACTGTATAACATTGGCTTAGATTTTATCCTTTACACAATTTAAGTTGTTTTTCTTTTCTCAGTTTTCTTCATAACTATCAGACATTCCTGTTTCTTATTGGGTTCCTTGAAAACAGAAAACAATATTTTTTTTTTATATCTAGAGCTTTAGCTGTTTATATCATGAGCTTTAGCTGTTTATATGATGAGCTTTAGCTGTTTAATCATGAGCTTTAGCTGTTTATATCATGAGCTTTAGCTGTTTATATGATGAGCTTTAGCTGTTTATATGATGAGCTTTAGCTGTTTATATGATGAGCTTTAGCTGTTTAATCATGAGCTTTAGCTGTTTATATGATGAGCTTTAGCTGTTTATATGATGAGCTTTAGCTGTTTAATCATGAGCTTTAGCTGTTTATATGATGAGCTTTAGCTGTTTATATGATGAGCTTTAGCTGTTTATATGATGAGCTTTAGCTGTTTATATCATGAGCTTTAGCTGTTTATATCTAGAGATTTAGCTGTTTATATCATGAGCTTTAGCTGTTTATATCATGAGCTTTAGCTGTTTATATCTAGAGCTTTAGCTGTTTATATCATGAGCTTTAGCTGTTTATATGATGAGCTTTAGCTGTTTAATCATGAGCTTTAGCTGTTTATATCATGAGCTTTAGCTGTTTATATCTAGAGCTTTAGCTGTTTATATCATGAGCTTTAGCTGTTTATATCTAGAGCTTTAGCTGTTTATATCATGAGCTTTAGCTGTTTATATCATGAGCTTTAGCTGTTTATATCATGAGCTTTAGCTGTTTATATCTAGAGCTTTAGCTGTTTATATCATGAGCTTTAGCTGTTTATATGATGAGCTTTAGCTGTTTATATCTAGAGCTTTAGCTGTTTATATCATGAGCTTTAGCTGTTTCTGATCTTCTGTAAACATGTAGTTTTGTTTTTTTAGTTAACAATTAAATAGGTTTATTTACAATAGTTTATAACTTTGCCTATTAACCCGTATGGTGAGCAAATGGGGTCCCACGTCATGGCCTCTCCACAGCCCCGGCGGACAGGACGGAGAAGGCGTTTCTCCGGAGGATGGTAAGGGAGATGCGACTAACCCAGGTTCTGCTGCACGTCGGGCTGAGGAGGCCAAACTCTTCAAATACCGGTCACTCTCCGACAGGTTTGCGGTTGTACCATTGGCAGTGGAGACTTCTGGTGTCCTCGGTCCTTGGGCTATCTCCCTACTCACCACCATAGGCGCTGAGCTGGCCAGCCGCAGGTGTGAGCCTCGCGAGTTGGAATGGCTTTTCCAGAGCGTCTCCCTTGCCGTCCTCCGGGGAAACGCCTTCTCCATTCTGTCCACGAGTGGGGAGGCCACCAATATGATTGACTGACTTGTCATTTTATCAGCCAGATGTTCTAATGATTCTATATATATATATATATATGTCATATTTCCACAGGCAACTACTGTGAGATTGTTTCATTTTTACATTTCTTTAATTTTTACATTTGTTTAATTTTTATTTTTATTTTTAAGTTTAACACTCGTCAAATTAGATACTTTAAATTTTAAATACTTTAAACTGAATTTTGAAATCTTAAAACGTCCTGGTGCCTTCCTGTTGTTTGATTTGTGGTTTGTTTCATGGAAAATTGATTTTATGTTTATTTGTGTTGGAACATTGGATAGAAATGGAGAAAGGAAAGAAAAGAAAAAGTGAAAGAAAAATCCAGGGAAAATAGCGACTGATTGATTGGATATCGAACCTGTGTGATCATTGGAGTGAGTGAGAAGGGCAGAGAGAGAGGGGGGTGGGAGACGGGTGGGAGACGGGGGAAGACGGGGTGGTAAGAAATGAGAATAGGTCGGGGAGGGGGGAAATAGGACGAGGAAGAAGAAGAAGAGGAGGAGGAGGAGGGGGGAGTGAAGGACGAAGAGAGAGAGAGAGATGATAAGGAGAGCGGCAGAGATGGGGTGGGAGAAAGAGGTGGTAGAATGGAAAAGGTGGGAAGGAGTGTGGGTGAGAGGGAGGTGTGTGAGGTTGTATGAGCATGTGTACGTGAGAGTGAGTGAGTGTGTGTATATATATATATATGTATGTATGTGTGTGTGTGTCTATGTGTGTGTGTGTATTTGTGTCTCTGTGTGTGTGCCTGTGTGTGTGTGTATTTGTGTGTGTGTGTGTGTATGTGTGCCTGTGTCTGTGTGTCTGAGTGTCTGTGTCTGTGTGT
>OZ024743.1:52767744-52790244 GCA_964016885.1 Eledone cirrhosa | reverse complement strand
TTGCCACGAGGGCACAATAGAAGGGGACAAATACAAATGGGGAGTTTACATACAGGTATATGAAAATAAAACTATTAATAAAATAACAAATAACAATTTAAATCCTCAACAGGGGGGGAGGGGGGTCGTTACACAGGGGTTGTACACACCCCGAAAAAATGTACAACCCTCATCTCCGGGAGCACCAAGAGTAAGTACTCCCCTCCTCTCTTTCTCTTTTTCCTCAACCTACAGGCTTATATAGAGAGAAGGCCCAATTACTCGGGTCATCTTTGCCCCATTCACCCACCTTTTATAAAATTTTCTGGGGTGCAGCACCTCTCTCTCCGTCCTGATTCTTCTTCCAAAATGATATTTAAAAAACGAATCAGTTGTTCGCCGGAGAGAAAGGTGTCTGACCTCAGCCCTTTTAATCTCGTCCACCATATAACCTCTTTCACCATAGCCATAACACATAGGAAAACTGCCTCTCCTTCGTTTTTGAAGGAGGGTGGCGGTTTGATCATGACAATGGACTCGGTGGTCAACTGGATTGGTCCCACCCGCGACAATAGTCGTTCTACATAGCCCCACAGGTCAGTAACGCCCGGGCAGTGTACAAATGCGTGCGCGACGGTTTTTCTCGTCGCGCACGCATCTCGGACAGATCTTTTTCGAAGGGTCCCTGCCCGGGCGCCCGTGTCTGTAGCACTTCTAGGCCAGGGACATTTGGAAGTTGTCCATCGGTCCCGGGCGGAAGGTTCTACCGAACAGACTGGCCAGTTCGTCTTCCTCTACGCCTAGAGTTTCTCCGAGCGCGTCGTCGCACTTGCTGCGAACCAACCCTCTATAGAATGACGAAGTGGAGTCTCCACTGATCGCCGGGTCCGCCTGCCAGAGAGCTGTGAGCGCCTGAGCACATTAGATGTGCCAGTCGCCCATTTTCCTCGGTCTTTGCTTGACCCAGGACTGCAGCTCGGTCAGCGAGACGAGTCGTGGGAATGCTCGCCTCACGAACGGGGCCCACACCTGTTGTCCGGTGAGGAATACGTGGAGGTGCCGCAGCCTGAGCGCGTGTTTGTGCATCGTCAGCCACGGCATCCCCAGCACTCCATTTGAAGGGTGTTGGCAGCAGAAGGATCTTCTCACCAAAGGAGTCCTTTTCTTCCAAAGGAATTGGAAGAGCGCGCGCTCCATTTTGGTGAGCATTTTGGCTGGACAAGGCACGACGGTCAAACGGTAGTAGATGATAGACGCTATAAAAGTGTTCTCCACCTCCGCTCGAATTTCAAGGATAGTTTGCACTCGGCCCACTTCTGGGTGAGCGCAAACACCTTGGCCGTGACCTCGTTCCAGTTCTTCTCCACCTGGAGGTCCGGACCAAACCAGACCCCGAGCAGCTTTACCAGTCCTTCCGTCCAGCGTCCGACGACGCCATCGGAAGGCATCGGTTTGTCTCTCCAATTTCCGAGTTGCAAACAGACGGATTTGTCCCGGTTCAGCGTCCTGTGAACCTTTCGTATTCCTTCAGTAAGGTGCCGACCTCCCCGATTTACGAGGTACTCGACACCATTACTGTCACATCGTCGGCATAGGCCGACGCCGCTTTTCGCAGTCCTGGTTCCAAAGGGATACCCTGCAATAGCTCCAACCCCCGCAGTAGTGGCTCGAGAGTCAGTACGTACAGAAGGGAGAAGAGATGGCATCCCTGTCGGATGGATCGCATGATATGGAACGGCTCCGAGAGGTAGCCGTTAACCTTGACCCTTGAGCAGATGTTGCTGCTGTGCTTTCAAGCAATCCAGCCCCTGAACATGGGTCCGAAGCCTGCAGCCTCGAGCACCGCATGCAGGTAACGATGGTCAACCCTATCGAAAGCCTTAGACTGATCCAAGTTGATCAGGGCCCCACCGAAGCCGGGTTTACACCCCTACCCTCTCTATTATGTATCGCATGAGGTGGAGGTTGTCCTGTATGGATCTTGTCGGGATTGCGCATGTCTGCACTTCTCCCTCCAGGTTTTCGACGACAAGCGCCAGCCTCTTTGCCAACACCCTGGCAAAAATCTGTGTTGAGAAGAGTTATGGCCGTATGGCAGTAGACCGCTTCCAGGAGACCGGAGAACAAGTCCGGCAATGCTACGTAAAATTCGTAGGGTAGACCGTCGAGACCTGGAGATTTGCGTTTGCCGCATTGGCTCAGTGCGTCCTCTCAGCAGCCGAAATCGGCCTTTCGCAGAACTTCGCCTCGCTGTCCGAGAGTCGCAGTAGGCCGTCGAGGTATGGACCGAAATCCATAGCCCCTCTCGGCGCGCCGCCCTGTCCGAACAGTTGAGCAAAGTTCCGCTGAAAGGCCGCGCACATCTGCTTCAGCTCACGTATCACGCGTCCGTCTTGGTCCTTCAAAGACCGAATCGTGGACTTGTTGCCATTTTTCGCTTCCGTCACGCGGGCCCAGCTAACAGCTTTGGCTCCCTCGAGGTTGGTAGATAGGTTGGTAGATAGGTTGGTAGATAGATAGGTAGATAGATATCTTTCTTTATTTGCCACAGGGGCGTACAAAAATGGGACATTACAAGACGTAGCGGCGGGGTTTTTACATAAAAATAACTTTAACATTAATAAATAACAATAAACTATATATAATAAAATAACAATTGAAATCCCCAATAGGGGGGAACGTTACTGCAGGGTTGTTTTACACCCCGTGGGTAGAACAACCCTCAACACCAGGAACACGTTTTGTAGATGTTCCCGTCTTCCCTCTGTTTATCTTCCTCAACCTACAGGTTCATATACAGAGAAGGCCCATTCACTCGGCCCATTTTCGCCACATTCACCCACCTTTAAGCAAATTTACTGGGGTGTAGCACCTTTCTCTCCACTCTCTCCTTCCTTCTGAAGTGGTACTTAAAGAAGGGGATAAGTTGTTGTCCGGAGAAAAAGGTGTTTGCCCTCAGTCCTTTTAACCTCGTCCACCATATTACCTCTTTCGCCATAGCCACCAGACAGAGGAAAACCGCCTCTCCTTCGTTCTTAAATGAAGGCGGCGGGGTGATCCTCACGATGGACTCGGCTGACAACTGGATGCGTCCCACACGTGACAGTATGCTGTTCGACATAATTCCACAGGTCGGTCGCACCTGGGCACTGAACAATTGCGTGCAGAACGGTTTCGATGTCCTGCTCGCATCTTGGACAGGTCCTTTTGGCAGAATCTCTGCCAGGGCGTCCGTGCCTGTAGATTTTGTCTCGAACCGGTAGAACTCCTCGGTAGCACTGCCAGGCCAGAGACCTCTGGAAGTTATCCATAGGCCCTGGACGGAAAGTCCTCCCGAACAGACTGGTCAATTCGTCCTCCTCGATGCCTAGAGTTTCCCCGAGAACGTCGTCACACTTATGCTACACTAATCCCCTATAGAATGTCGAAGTGGAGTCTCCGCTGATTGCCGTTTCCGCTTGGTAGAGGGTTGTGAGCGCCTGTAGGCACTCGAGGTGCCAGGCACCCATTTTCGGTCTTTGCTTGACCCAGGACTGCAGCTCTGTTAGTGAGACGAGTTGTGGAAGAGCTTGTCTCACAAACGACAGCCACACCGGTTCACCGGTCAGGAATACCTATAGATGGCGTAACCTCAGCGCATGTTTGCGCATCAGCAGCCACGGCATGCCCATCCCTCCGTTAGAAGGGTGTTGACAGCAGATGGATCTCCTCACCAATGGAGCCTGTTTCTTCCAGAGGAACTTGAAGAGTAGGCGTTCCATTTTGGTAAGGTATTCGCGGGAGCAAGGCACGATTGTCAAGCGGTAGTAGATGATGGACGCTATGTAAGTGTTTGCCACCTCCGCTCGACCTTTCAAGGAGAGTTTGCACTCAACCCGCTTCTGGGTGAGTGCAAACACCTTCGCCGTGACTTCGTTCCAGTTCTTTTCAACCTGGAGGTCTGGACCAAACCAGACCCCGAGTAATTTCACCGGTCCTTCCGTCCAGCGTCCAACGACACTGTCGGAAGACATGGGTTTGCCTCTCCATGTGCCGAGTTGGAAACCGACCTACTTGTTTGGGTTTAGTCTTGCTCCTGTCAACGTTTCGTATTCCTGTAATAGGTTGCCGATTACCCCGATTTCCGAGGTTTTCGACACCATTACGGTTATGTCGTCGGCATAGGCCGACTCTTCTTTCCGCAGTCCTGGTTCGATCGGAATGCCCTGCAACAGCTCCAACTTCCGCAGTAACAGCTCGAGAGTCAGTACATACAGAATGGAGGAGAGAGGGCATCCCTGACAGGTGGAACGCATGATTTGGAATGGCTCTGATAGGTAGCCATTCCAAGTATTGATCGTTGACCCTATTAAATGCCTTAGACTGATCTAAATTGATCAGAGCCCCACCGAAGCCAGGTTTACACCCTACCCTCTCTATGATGTATCGCATGAGTTTGTGTGTTTGAAACAGAAGAGACTATGATAAAGCGACTCAAGGACAGGAGTTTGGGTGATGAATTAAAGCCCTCAATCAGGTACGTGTACAATCAATCTGGCGGACTTCCACACAGTTTATGTCAACCCAATTTCCCCTCACAACGCTTGGGTTGACCCTAGGATATGGTTGGCACACCTACCCAAAAATGTCGTATAGTGGAATCGAACCCAGCACCAGAAATTTTGAGTCACAATTCGCTATTTGTATTTTTTAATACATAACAGAGAATTGGCAGAATCGTTAGAACGATTCGCGGTGATCGTTCTGACTTTTGGTTCTAATCCCGCAGAAGTCAACTTTACCTTTCATCCATTCGATGTCGATTAAAACACCAGTCAAGTATTTGGGCCTATTCTTCCTCTCTCTCTCTCTCTCTCTCGTTCTCGCTATCCCCCTCCTCTCTCACCCTTTCTCGTTCTCACCCCCCCCCCCCTCTCTCACACACACACATTCTGAAGTACAAAACTTCAGCTTAGTTTGAACTATCATGTGTACTGCGGAACTGAAATAATACACTTAGTACATAGTGTACATGAAGAAATGAAATAAACCACTATAGTTGTTAAATGTGAAAAATAGAAGACAGGGAAATGTTGTGCTCAAGTTCAGAAGGCAACGAGTCAGATGGCATTTAATGAAATCAATTTAAGTGATGTTAAAGTACCTACTATACACTAACAACAAGTTTTTGAGGAGTTTCGTCAATAGTATGACATCCAAGCTGCTTGAATTAACAACAACTTCAATCGATAAATGTAGACAAGTGTATTAACCAAGCGAGATATTTAAATATTAATAATATTCCAGAACATTCACTTTTGGCGATAATGACATACAAAATGACCGAGCTACTTGGTTTAAATGAATAGATAAGTGTCAGAGCCCATATAGAAGGAATAAAAGGGCAAGATAGTTTCAGCACATTTTCAACTGTCATTTGTTACCAACCAAGTTAAAACTGACTCTGGTTCTGAACCAAAAACAGCCATTTTAAAAGGTTCTTATATATATTAAAATCTTCCAACTTAATTTTATATAAGAACTATATGCTAAATTACTATCTAAGCAATTAAATAATTAATAATCTTACCAAATCCCTCGAACTTCTTACTTAATCGAAATAGAGTATATTTCTAATGAAATACATTAATTAATGAAAAATGTTGAGGGATTTACTTAAATTATCAATTATTTCATTGCTAAGATAGTAATTATGTTCCTTATATAAAATTATGTTGGAAGATTTAGATTTAAATTTTGTTGTCAAGAGAAGAATATGAAAGTTTGAGCCTGGGTACAGCTTGTGACGAGGTGAAGTAAGTTGTTTAGTGTAAGGTTTGGACTGAGTGAAGCTTGTAACGAGGTGAAGTGAGTTGTTGAGTGTAAAGTTCGTGACGAGGTGAAGTAAACCAGTTTCGTGTTGTTTGTAGTTTATTGTGTCAAGAAGTTGAAACTTATGGTCAGAAGTGGTTCTATGAAAGACAACCACCCATACTTCCTACTCAAGAATCTCGGTAGATGTTAACAACCTTAGTGTACGTCTGCCATTTGTAGCAACAGCAGTAACAACAACAACAACAGCAGCAGCAGTGGCAACAGAAGTTAGAGCGTTGTTGTCTTACATCATCAACCTCGTTCCAGAAAAAATTATTTATTTTTCTTGTTTGTTTATTCATAGTTTAAAGAAAGAAAAATGTAAAACAACATAGGAAGTTGTCACTTGTGACTAACACACATCAGTAAGTAATGGCTGTAATGTTTGCTAACCAAACCCTGACACACTAAACTCATTAGCACTAACCATATTCTCTCTTATTTTTTTATTTCTTTTACTGGTTTTCAGTCATTTTACTGCGGCTATAAGGCCCCACATTCAAGGACTTTAGTTGATCGACCCTAGTGCATATTTTTCTAGTCTTGTTCTCATCTTATCGATCTCTATCTCGTCAAATCGATAAGTTACGGAACATAAGTAAACGTAAACACAGACGCGGAGACAAATTTTCTTCTGTCTTAAAATTTACTGAAAAATAATCCATTTTCTTTATATAGAATTCGATTTCAACTCTGCCAAATACAAGCCCCATCAAGAAATAATATAAATAAAGACTCCCACCGTCCCACACAATTATGAAGAATATTGTAAATAATTGTCTCTACTTTTGGCACAAGGCCAGCAATTAACCCAGTTCATTACTGGTACTTTATTTTATCGACCCCCGTAAGGATGAAAGTTAACCTTGGCGGGATTCGAACTCAGACCGCAAAGGGACGTAACTATGCTGGAAAGCATGGCGTCCAACCCTCTACCGATACTGCTGTAAATAATATTAAGAGATATATCAATAACCAATAATTAATCAGTAATATATATATATATAATAATTATATTTTCATATATGTATAGTACTAAAGAAAGAATAAAACGGGAGAAAGAAATAATGGTTTATGATTTAGGCACAAGGCCAGTAATTTTAGAGGAGAGGAAAGTCGACTAAATCAACCCCAGTGTGTGACTGGTACTTTATTTTATCGACCCTGTAAGGATTAAAGGCAAAGCTAACCTCAGCGAGATTTTAACCCAGTCCGTATAGGGCCGTAACTCTATGCTGCAAAGCATGACGTCCCACCCTCTACCGATACTGCCAATCAAGTGCCTTAAGGGAGGAAGAAATAATAAAAAAGAAAAACGTTGGGTAAAAGATACTCATACTCCATCACACGCCACAACAGGAGTACGGCAGCTTCTCTCTAATAATCTTTTAGGCAAGCTAATACATTCACAACATCATTACGGGTGTTAGCGAGACTAAGGCGCTGGAATAACCAGTCTCGCTGGCATCACTTGGATAAGGCGAACTCCCAACAATGATAAGAACTTCGTTGTCAGGGTTCCAACTGTTACAAATGTTTCGAACGTAGGCTGAATCGGAGAATATGAAGGAATAGATGACTGGTGATATTTTAAGAACCAAAATGGAATGGGAAAAAAAAACGATATTCTAAAAATCTAATATTTTCGACAGATAAGGGAATATTCAAGCTGAGCCTTAAAAAGAAGAGTTCCAACGACAAACTGAGACCCACAGAACGTCTCCCGTATAAGAAATACCAAGAGAGAGCAGATTAATCTGTTTAATCTCCCATATATCAAAACTATGGCTACACAGAGGGCAAGGATAATATTGATAAATATTGAGCCGGGTATGTGTCAGCATAATGATTTACTGAGAAGGATGTTATGTGTGTGTGTGTCTATGTGTGTGTGTCTGTGTGTGTCTATGTGTGTCTGTGTGTGTGTGCGTGTGCGTGTGTGTGTGTGTGTGTCAGTGTGTGTCTGTGTGTGTCTGTCTGTGTGTGTGTATGTGTCTGTGTGTGTGTGTGTGTGTGTGTGTGTATGTGTGTATGTGTGTGTATGTGTGTCTGTGTATGTGTGTGTATGTGTGTGTGTGTCTATGTGTGTATGTATGTGTGTCTGTGTGTCTGTGTGTGTACGTGTGTGTGTGTGTGTTTGTGTGTGTGTCTGTATGTGTGCGTGTGTCTGTGTGTCTGTGTGTCTGTGTGTGTCTGTGTGTGTGTGTGTGTGTGTGTGTGTCTGTGTGTCTGTGTGTGTCTGTGTGTGTCTGTGTGTGTCTGTGTGTGTGTGTGTGTCTCTGTGTGTGTGTGTCTGTGTGTGTGCCTGTGTGTCTGTGAGTCTGTGTGTGTGCCTGTGTGTCTGTGAGTCTGTGTGTGTGTGTGTGTGTCTGTGTGTTATTATATTTGGGGATGGTCATGTTAGTATTGCCCAATAAAAAGAAATACGCGCCTCATATGACTTTTACTTTTTCACTTTATTTTTATTACTAGTTATTCGTTAGTTCGTCAAAGTTCTTTCGTCACACATTCTGTAACCTCCTCAATGACAATCTGTTTTCTTTTGTGCCTTCTTTCGGGTCTTAAACTGTTGCTTCATCTTGTCTTTTGTTTTGTGGTACGTTTTCCGTAATTTCTGTCTGCGCATGCGCCTGCGCCTTCGCCTGTGTGTGTCTTTATGTTTGTCATGTCTATGTGCGTTTTATGTGTGTATGGGAGCTTGTATTTTCACTGTTTGTGATTTTCCCCTACTCTGTCTTCAGTTCGGTTGCAGGCTGATAGTATTCAACTCGAGGTTTCTGTTCAGGCTAGGTCTATCTTCTATTATGTGTGTGGCCTCCGTAATTTGTCTGAATGTTGCCTCAGTTCTATGTGTGGATAGGATCTTTATTTCTATGTTATCTACTGAACCCTCGTGTTCTAATTTGGCGTGCTGGTCACTGATGAGCTTCTCTCCTCCTTAACTTCTCGCCAGTGTTCCTTTATTATATTTCATATACTACGAGCTGTAGCGAAGGAAGTGTGGTAAGGAAGCAGGTGGACCATAACGCACCAGAGTACTCGATACTTTGGGTAGTAGAGTGGGTAATAAAAAATAGTCAAGACCCCGACGGCAGAGCTCAAGACGTTTCGACGGCTATTTCTGGACACTCCAGAAATAGAGCCATCGAAACGGCTTGTACTCTGTCGTCGGGGTCTTGATTCTTTTCCTATCGCACTAAGCTACAGGCACATTTTCATCAAACGCCATCGGTTCCGAACGCCCCAGACCCGTTTCTCGCCCTGGGCCGACGACCATCGTCTTTGACGCCGGCCCCAGGGCAATTTAGCACCCTGGACGCGTTCGTCGACGCCTTCCGTAGCGCAGTAAATCGCTTCGACTTCCGCCACCGGTCCAAACGGCATAACATCTCACGGGGTGAACTCCTCTCTCTCCGCTGCCTCCGTAGCCGAGATGACATCGTCATCAAACCGGCGGACAAGGGAGGCGCCGTGAGGGTGTGGCGCGCTGACCTCTACACGGCTGAAGCCCTCAGGCAGCTCCGTAACCCCCTCTTCTACCGCCCTCTACCCTCCGACCCCACACCCCTCTACCAACAACAAGTTTCCTCCACCATCCAACACCTTGTCTCCTCTTCCCTCCTCCCTCCCCCGCTTCCCACCTCATCGTCCGCAACCCCCGCACCCCACTATCTACTTCCTCCCCAAACTCCACAAACCCGACAACCCCGACCGCCCCATCGTCTCCGCTTGCAACAGCCCCACCGAACTCATCTCCGCCTTTCTTGACTCCATCCTCGCCCCCCTCGTCACCACCCTCCCCTCCCACATCTCCGACACCAACCACGTCCTTCGCCTATTCAACTCCTTCACCTTCCCACCCGGCCCACAGCCCTTCCTCTTCACCCTAGATATCAAGTCGCTTTATACTGTCATTCCCCACGCCGACGGCCTACGTGCCCTCAAGCACTACCTCGACCTTTGCCCCTCCCCCATCCCTTCCACCCCACACTCCTTCGCCTCGCCGAGCTGGTCCTCACCCTCAACTGCTTCTCCTTCTCGGATGAGTTTTACCAACAGGTCACGGAGTAGCCATGGGCACAAGAATGGGCCCAAACTATGCCAACCTTTTCGTTGGCCTTGTTGAGGCCCAAATCTTTGCCCAGTACACTGGCCCCACGGCCGAACTGTACGGTCGTTACATCGACGACTGTATCGGAGCCACGACCCTCACCCGAGAACAGCTCGACTCCTTTCTCTCCTTCTTCTGCTCCCCCCCCCCCCCACCCGTCCACTTCACCACCTCTATCTCCACCACCCACGTCCACTTCTTAGACATCTCCGTCGCCATCGACCCCTCCCACCACTCCCTCGTCACCTCCGCCTTCTTCAAACCCACCGACTCCCACTCCTACCTCGACTTCACCTCTTCCCACCCCACATACACTAAACACTCTATTCCCTACTCCCAACCCCTCTGCAGCCGAGATGCTGACTTTGAGTCCCAGGCCCTTTCCCTAGTCAGCTATTTCATCCGCAGAGGTTACCCCCCCCCTCTCTCTCGTCCACACCGCCCTCACTCGCGCCCGTGCTGTCCACCGCTCCACCACGTTCACCCCACGCCACCGCACACCCACCCACCGTCTCCCCTTCCTCATCACCTACCACCCTCCACCCTACCCCTCCACCGCACCATTTTCTGCCTCTTCCGACACCTCCAGTCCAACCCCTCCACCTCCCACATGTTTCCATCCCCACCACTCCCCTCCTTCAAACGCGCACGTAATCTCCGCACCCTCCTCGTCCGCTGCTCACTACCCCCCAAACCACACTCTCCCCCCCCCAGTTCCCTTCCCTGTTCCAGGCCTCGTTGTAACACCTGCCCCCAGATCACCAACACCACCACCTTCCAGGGTCCCAACGGCCTCTCTCTCTCTATCCGGCACGCTTTCCGCTGCACCTCCTCCAACCTAGTCTATGGACTTCGTTGCACGGAATGCAGCGCAACCTACATCGGACAGACTGGGCGGCGCCTGGCTGACCGTTTCACCGAACACCTCCGGGATATTCGTCTCGGCGGGAGTTCCCCTATCGCCCGCCACTTTGGCTCTCCTGGACATTCCGCGCACCACCTCACAGTCTGTGGCCTACTCCAATGCCACGGAACACCCGCCACCCGCCTCAGGGTCGAACAACGCACCATCTTCACCCTACAGACCCACACTCCCCTACCGCCTGAACTCCCCACGCCTATTCCTTTAGCCTTCGACCGCCCTGTCCCCTCCCCCCACACACACATATCCCCCATTAACACCACTAACACACTCCTCCTTTTCACCACTTAACCCCTTGGCCCACCCCACAACTAACAATAGTAACATCCCCCCGACTCCACGCACACGAACACACACACACCCACCACACCCACTTACACCACCCACTCTACACACCCTACCACCACTGACCCCCACTAACACACCCGCATTCAACCCTTTCCCCACCACCAGTATACTAACATCCACTAACACCCCCTTCACCACACACACACTCATCCAAACACGCACACACGCACCAGTACACTACACTCCCTCCACACCTTTTCTCTCCCTCTCCCCGCTCCACCCACGCCCCTTCACACACACACATACATCCCACTAACACCTCTACCAATACACACCCCATCCCCCCACATGACCCCCTCCCCACTCCACCTTTCACACCTACCCATCCTCTCCCCTGTACCCCGCACCTCCGCACACACTGACACACTAACTTTCTCCACCTGCCATTCTCCTCTACCTCTGCTATGCCTTGACCCTCTGACCACTTCTCCGCACACACAGACACACAGTCCTCTCCACCTGTCACTCCTCTACCCTCCTCCTGCCTTGACCCTCTGAGCACTTCCTGTTGCGCGCGCACCCCACATCTCCCCTCTTCCGATTACCACAACCACGGATTACACACCATTGGCCATCGTTCCCACTATCTACTCCACCACATGGAAAATATCCGGCAGCTCTTCACACCCTCTACGGAACTACCTTAGGAACTTACCCACGGACATACACTCACAAACATTTTTTTCGAACAACGCCACCTACATCCACAAAACGTATAAACACCACACACACGTGCGTACCCCCACATATATACACACTCAGCCTCCGGAATCGTCCCCCCCCCTCCTCCCCCACCCCTCTGACCCCTCCCCATCCACACGCACACACACGCCGACCTACACCCCACCCCACACACACCTTTTCCTGAACATGGAACCTCGTTCTTCCCCCAACTCTCACACACACACGTACACCTACACACATACACCACCTTCAGTCCTCCCCGCTCGGACACCTCGCCTACCTCTCCCCACTCCACCCGCCACCACCCCTATACGCCCCAGATCCTTCCACCACTTGTTTATCTTCATGTTTATTTATTTTTATTTTTATTTTTATTTGTACCCCTTCCACCTCTCCCCCCCTTTTCTAAATGTCTCTCTTCCACTCCCCTACACACCCTCGGAACTCTCTTCCCACCCACTTTTCGCCTGAAGAAGGGCTTATGCTTGAAACGTCCCCCCTCCCCACTCTCAAGAGCGTGAAACTAATAAACCTTTGTTCTTACTGCCTCTCTGTTTTGTTCCCGTTCCATTTTTCACTATATATATATATTATATATATATATATATATATATATATATATATATATATATCATAAATCATGTCCTTAGAATTATTAGATAAAATATATACCATTTCCTCTCCCAATTAGCATAATTAACCATATAAAAAATCAATTAGACCAAGCTATAAGAATAAAGGCTCTTATGAAGAAATTTCCGACAAATAACCGAAAGCGGCCTCTTCGCGGTGGCCCCAATAGAGTATTTATCCAACATTTCGACAGCGTGTAGAAACTGACTAAATATACCATCAACCATACACAATTAGGTGCAAATTCAAACTTAGAAGAAATGTGTACATACCGTAATTATATCTCTACCATGGTTTCATCCGTATTTTTAGACGTCCAATTAATAGGATATGTCTGGAGTATCGGATTCATCAGGAGACAAATTCAAAATTAGACATTTAGTTTTCCAAAGTGATCGCGCCAAAAATAGATTAAAAAATGGCTAAGAATCGTGACGTTGCAGTGGTCAAGTTAGAAAGAATGTGATGAGTTGCTTACGGCAGGTAGGCTTGTTGCTAAAAAGCGCAGCCTAATATCACCCAATTGTATCTCAACCTATCGGGAGATTATTAAATATAAAGGTTTACATATACATAAACATAAAGTCATAGATATATATGTTGCAACCGGTCACGTTGTAGCTCTATGAAGAATTAATAAACTAAATAATCAGAGCAATATATCATAAATCATGTCCTTAGAATTATTAGATAAAATATATACCATTTCCTCTCCCAATTAGCATAATTAACCATATAAAAAATCAATTAGACCAAGCTATAAGAATAAAGGCTCTTATGAAGAAATTTCCGACAAATAACCGAAAGCGGCCTCTTCGCGGTGGCCCCAATAGAGTATTTATCCAACATTTCGACAGCGTGTAGAAACTGACTAAATATACCATCAACCATACACAATTAATATATATATATATATATAATACTGGGTTGCATTAGGGTTATTTTTAATGTTGTGTTACTTTTTTACGGAAAAATTCGGATTAACCCATTTATTATTATTATTATCATTTGTTGTGTTGTAAACAACACTACCACCACCACCACCACCACCACCAACAACAACAACAACAACAACAACAACAACAACAACAACAACAACAACACCAACACCACCAACAACAACACCAACAACACCACCAACAACAACATCCCCAACAACAACACCAACAACACCACCAACAACAACACCAACACCAACAACACCACCAACAACAACACCAACACCAACAACACCACTAACAACACCAACAACAACACCACCAACAACAACACCAACAACATCACCAACAACATCCCCAACAACAACACCAACAACACCACCAACAACAACACCAACACCAACAACACCACCAACAACACCACTAACAACACCAACAACAACACCACCAACAACATCACCAACAACATCACCAACAACATCACCAACAACATCACCAACAACACCACTAACAACATCACCAACACCACCAACAACAACACCAACAACAACACCAACAACACCACCACCAACAACAACAACAACACCAACAACACCAACAACATCACCAACAACATCACCAACAACATCACCAACAACATCACCAACAACACCACTAACAACATCACCAAAACCACCAACAACAACATCACCAACAACACCAACAACATCACCAACAACACCACTAACAACACCAACAACACCAACAACACCAACACCCCCAACAACACCAACACCAACAACACCAACACCAACAACATCACCACCACCAACACCACCAACAACAACACCACCAACAACGATTATAATAATAATCCCAGTGTATTACAGGAACTCTATTTTATCGACCCTGTAGAGATGAAAGGCAGTTAACCTCGGCGGGATTTGAACTCAGACCATAAAGGGCCGTAACTCTATGCTGCAAAGCATGTTGTCCGACCTTCTACCGATACTGCCAATCCACCGTCCTTGCCAATAATAATAATAATTGTTTCTACTTTAGGCACAAGGCCAGCAAATACCCAGTGCATTACTGGTACTTTATTTTATCGACTACGTAAGGATGAAAGGCAAAGCTAAACTCTGTGGGATTTGAACTCAGACAGTAAAGGGCTGTAACTCTATGCTGCACAGTATGGTGTCCAATGTTATTTTTCGGACAATAAAAGTCAGATCAGTCTGTCTACCTAGCTGTTTATCTACCTACTTATCTCCCTGTATTCCTGTCTACCTAGCTGTTTATCTACCTACTTATCTCCCTGTATTCCTGTCTACCTAGCTGTTTATCTACCTACTTATCTCCCTGTATTCCTGTCTACCTAGCTGTTTATCTACCTACTTATCTCCCTGTATTCCTGTCTACCTAGCTGTTTATCTACCTACTTATCTCCCTGTATTCCTGTCTACCTAGCTGTTTATCTACCTACTTATCTCCCTGTATTCCTGTCTACCTAGCTGTTTATCTACCTACTTATCTCCCTGTATTCCTGTCTACCTAGCTGTTTATCTACCTACTTATCTCCCTATATTCCTGTCTACCTAGCTGTTTATCTACCTACTTATCTCCCTGTATTCCTGTCTACCTATAGCTATCTATTTATTACCTTTGATCTTTTATCTTCAGACAAGAGCAATAACAACAACAACAAAGCGTGAATCCCAATAGCAGTCGGAAAATAGACAGATACGAGTACATAGGGGAGACTTCTGATGTCATTGGCCCTAAGGCCACCTCCCTGCTCACCATCATCGGCACAGAGTTGGTTACCCGCATGTGTGAGCCTTGGGAACTGGAATGGCTCGTCAAGCGCGTCTCTTTCACCATCTTCCGGGAAAACGCCTTCCCTATTCTCTCCGCCGGGGCTGCGGGGTGGCCAGCATGTGGGCCCCCATTTGCTCATAATAGTGAGAGATGTGGAGATCTGGGAAAGACGGACAGTGACAGTGGGCGTTTGGTTCCTTTGTGCTAGGCCTGGTGTTTCACAGACACACACTGATAGTAAGCAGTATGAAGTTAAATAGCTACAGCTAGACATTTGAGGTGTGGGCAAAGTATCCTCCAAATGGTATATGTATAATCACAGCTCTTTTGGTTTGGAGGAGAAAAGGTAACAGTAGGTACAACAAATCATCGTAATATAATTGTTTCTACTTTTGGCACAAGGCCAGCAATTATGCCAGTGTATTACTGGTACTTGGTTTTATCGACCCCGTAAGGATGAAAGGCAAAGTTAACCTCGGCGGGATTTCAACTCGGACCATAAAGGGCCGTAACCATTTGCTGCAAAACATGGCGTCCGACCCTCTACCGATACTGCTAATAATTGTTTCTACTTTAGGCACAAGGCCAGCAATTACCCAGTGCATTACTGGTACTTTATTTTATCGACCCCGTAAGGATGAAAGGCAAAGTCAACCTCGGCGGGATTTGAACTCAGATCGTAAAGGGACGTAACTATGCTGCAAAGCATGGCGTCCGACCCTCTACCGATACTGCTAATAATAAATATATGTTTGATAAGGATTAAAGAAAATTATTACAATTGATTTAAATGAATGTTAAATGAAATATGGCGATGGTCGTAATGGAGGGAGAAAGTCAAGGAAAACTCGAGTATTCAAACATATTTACATAAAATGTTGTAATCAAGTAATTAGTAAATTAAATATTCTTTACTATACGTCTCACCATTTTTTACGGATATTATACTACTCTCTCTCTCACTCTCTCTCTCTCTCTATATATACATATATATATCTATGTATGTGTGTATATATATATATATATATATATATATATATATATATATATATATATAAAGAAAAAAAGATGAAATCGAAAATGCAACTGGAGTCTTATTTTTAAAAAAATATATATATTTATTTGGTTCCTTTACCGGTTTCTCAGTTCTTCTGCTTTTCAAAAGTAGAGTTGAGATGGAGGGTCTGTGGTTTTTCTCACATCTGATGTAAAAATAAGACTCCAGTTGCATTTTCGATTTCAACTTTTTTTCTTTATACTTTCACTCGTGTAGGACACCTCGGTTATTTTTCGATTCGTAAAAAAAACATCACTTTCTAATATATATATATATATATACATACATACATACATACATATATATATATATATATATACACACACACTTCAGCAGCTTTCTAATAAATATTGCCTGTACAGGTAATCAAATTGCGTATACATTTTTGGGGGACACCCTGTATATATATATATATATATATATATATATATATATATATATATATATATATATATATATATATATATATAATGTAATATAATATAATATAATATAATGTAAATGCATATGTCTATAAGTGTATATGTTTATATATATAAATTAATCTACATAGTGTAAGACAGTGGTCATTGTATAGAGAAGTGTGCAGAGCAGAGCAAAGTAAACGTTTTCATTGGTTGTTCACACTCACGTGGCTATGACACAATATGGCGTTTCAGCAACAGCAGACGTTAGTCTATGCAATTGAACGAGTTTGTGTTTGTTCATCTGTGTTTGTATTTTCCCTTCGTCACGCGTGCATGCGCGTGTATACGGTTGTTCACATTCATGTGTACATGTGTATGCACATTTGTACATATATACATGTGTGTGTTGGGAGGTCCATTTGAGCACGTGTGTGCACCTTTTACATATCTACATGTATGCATTCATGTGTATGTATGTATCTATTATATATGAGTGTTTGTGTGAGTTTGTGCAATAGCGTGTGAGTGTGTATGCGTGTCTGTTTGTTTGTATATACATTTGTGCATATGTACATGTTCAGCATATATATGTGTGTGTGTGTGTGTGTGTGTGTGAGTACTTAAGTTGATCATTGTCCATACAATGCTATAATGTAACTAAGGAGGGCATCCACTACTAAACAATACTAACACTTCATCTGCAACTATCGTGTGAAATAAAATTATTATTATTGATGGTTTGCCAGTATCAGTAGAGCGTCAGACACTTTGCGGCATAGAGTTATGGCTCTTAACGTTCTGAGTTCATATCCCACCGAAGTTAGTTTTGCATTTCATCGTTACGGGGTCGATAAAATAAAGTACCAGTAATGCACTGGGGTTGATTTAATCGACTTTCCCCCTCCCCAAAATTGCTGGCCTTGTGCCTAAAGTAAAACAATTATTATTATCGTTGTAGTTGTTCTTGTGTGTAAATGTGTCATAAATCTTTCTATTTCAAGTTCTCGTTTTTTCTTTGATTTTTTTTCTCTTTCTTAAAGCTTACATATATGAAATAAAGTACTCAATACTTCCAAGAGTAGAGTTATATTTTTATAATATTTATTAATTTTACAGAATTAATCACATTTCCATTCACCTCGAAACCATTTCCTTTCCACTTTTCACATCGACACGGTCTTAATTGTGATTAATTTAATTTATTTCTATCATATGAGATCGACGACTAATTGGTAGAGTCATTGGTAGAGTCGTATAGAACGTTGTATAGAACGTCGTATAGAACGCTGTATACAACGTTGTATAGAACGCTGTATACAACGTCGTATAGAACGCTTTGCGATATGCGTTCTAGCATTCTGAGTGTTCAAATCCCGCGGAGGTTAACTTTGCCTTTCATACTTTCAATATCGATAATATATCAGTCCAATACCAGGGTCGATTCTTCCTCACTTCCTCTCTATAATGCCCTCTCTCCTTCTTTAGGGCCGTGTCCAAACTGGAAAAGGGGATGGGCTCCACCAGGTTTAAGATGTTCAAGACACGCAGTATGTAACTACGGCATGTACCACTCCACCAAGAGTTACGGATACATACATAAATACATCAGCTGGGGAAGTTAGAGTTATCGTTTTACGCCCATTTTTCCATACTTGCATGGGTTGGACGAAACTTTGAGCTTATCCTGGTTTCATGGACGTTAAGTGATGGAGAGGAAAGACTCGCCAGTCCATTGCAGAGCTCAACTCAGAATACAGCTGGTACTCATTTCCAGGTTAGTGAAATGAGGCAACATCAATTGAATTGTGTGTTTATAACTGAGTAACGAAGATACTCAACAAACCATATAGCTCATTGCTTATATATATAGAGAGAGAGAGAATAGTTTATAACTTTGCCTATTAATCCGTATGGTGAGCAAATGGGGTCCTACATGCTGGCTTCCCCACAGCACTTCATCGGGCTTATACCATTAAGTTGACATGAAGATATGTCACTGAGTAACGACGTAGTGAACCAACATAGAACAAATAAGTTATACTCTGCGACATGTCCAAGGAATGTTTTCTTCCACTTTATACCCTACCTTGTGTGTGTGTGTGTGCGTGTATGTGTCTGTGTGTGTATGTGCGTGTGTATATGTGTCTGTGTGTGTCTGTGTGTGTGTGTATGTGTGTGTGTGTATGTGTATGTGTGTGTGTGTGTATGTGTCTGTGTGTGTCTCTGTGTGTGTGTATGTGTGTGTGTGTGTCTGTGTGTATTTGTGTGTGTGTGTGTATGTGTATGTGTGTGTGTGTGTGTATGTGTGTGCCTTTATATATGTCTGTGAAAATGTTGATATTACAAACACTACAAGGTATTAACAACTGTTTAAGTGAAACACTAACATTTAGATATAAACATTACCTCTTCACAACAAATATACTCAAACAGTATTTCTGCAAAACTCCTTCACATTAGTTTATTTACTTGGTCGGCTTACATGATTGATAGGAAAACTGCCAAGGTATATACATACATGCATATATATATACAAATAACGAAACGAAATTAAATTTCGCTTCGTTTGTAACTCACTTTTGTATGACTGACGCTTAAACAATTAAGTTAAAAATGTACATCCACATATGTATACTGAAATACTAGTATGCATATGAATACACACACGTGTACATATGTAGATGTACCGAGTTTTTCACTGGACACTTTACTGTGAGTGTTCAGCTATTCTGTATGTAAACACACAGACAAACCGGTTTTTAGAGTCATACTGGTTTTCGAGGAAACACCTTTCCTCTATTCACCAGAAAGCCAGACAGGAATATTGGACTAGTTTCGATGTTGTTACATCTCATCAGCAATATTTACCTATCCTCCGGCCTTTCTAGAGAATCGTAAAAGCACATATCGTTATATGCTTTTTCTATGAAAATTAGTAGTGGGCAGACTAATTTGCATAGAGCGTGAGTACGTACCGGTTCAGCGGAGACGATAAAAACAAATAACGAACGAAATTAAATTTCGCTTCGTTTGTAACTCACTTTTGTATGACTGACGCTTAAACAATTAAGTTAAAAATGTACATCCACATATGTATACTGAAATACTAGTATGCATATGAATACACACACGTGTACATATGTAGATGTACCGAGTTTTTCACTGGACACTTTACTGTGAGTGTTCAGCTATTCTGTATGTAAACACACAGACAAACCGGTTTTTAGAGTCATACTGGTTTTCGAGGAAACACCTTTCCTCTATTCACCAGAAAGCCAGACAGGAATATTGGACTAGTTTCGATGTTGTTACATCTCATCAGCAATATTTACCTATCCTCCGGCCTTTCTAGAGAATCGTAAAAGCACATATCGTTATATGCTTTTTCTATGAAAATTAGTAGTGGGCAGACTAATTTGCATAGAGCGTGAGTACGTACCGGTTCAGCGGAGACGATAAAAACAAATAACGAAACGAAATTAAATTTCGCTTCGTTTGTAACTCACTTTTGTATGACTGACGCTTAAACAATTAAGTTAAAAATGTACATCCACATATGTATACTGAAATACTAGTATGCATATGAATACACACACGTGTACATATGTAGATGTACCGAGTTTTTCACTGGACACTTTACTGTGAGTGTTCAGCTATTCTGTATGTAAACACACAGACAAACCGGTTTTTAGAGTCATACTGGTTTTCGAGGAAACACCTTTCCTCTATTCACCAGAAAGCCAGACAGGAATATTGGATTAGTTTCGATGTTGTTACATCTCATCAGCAATATTTACCTATCCTCCGGCCTTTCTAGAGAATCGTAAAAGCACATATCGTTATATGCTTTTTCTATGAAAATTAGTAGTGGGCAGACTAATTTGCATAGAGCGTGAGTACGTACCGGTTCAGCGGAGACGATAAAAACAAATAACGAAACGAAATTAAATTTCGCTTCGTTTGTAACTCACTTTTGTATGACTGACGCTTAAACAATTAAGTTAAAAATGTACATCCACATATGTATACTGAAATACTAGTATGCATATGAATACACACACGTGTACATATGTAGATGTACCGAGTTTTTCACTGGACACTTTACTGTGAGTGTTCAGCTATTCTGTATGTAAACACACAGACAAACCGGTTTTTAGAGTCATACTGGTTTTCGTACTCACGCTCTATGCAAATTAGTCTGCCCACTACTAATTTTCATAGAAAAAGCATATAACGATATGTGCTTTTACGATTCTCTAGAAAGGCCGGAGGATAGGTAAATATTGCTGATGAGATGTAGCAACATCGAAACTAGTCCAATATTCCTGTCTGGCTTTCTGGAGAATAGAGGAAAGGTGTTTCCTCGAAAACCAGTATGACTCTAAAAACCGGTTTGTCTGTGTGTTTACATACAGAATAGCTGAACACTCACAGTAAAGTGTCCAGTGAAAAACTCGGTACATCTACATATGTACACGTGTGTGTATTCATATGCATACTAGTATTTCAGTATACATATGTGGATGTACATTTTTAACTTAATTGTTTAAGCGTCAGTCATATATATATACATATATATATATATATATATATATATATATATTTCGTTTCTGAATTTGTTTAGCAAGATTCTTTATCTGAAATCGTGGCAACATGACCCTCCCAAAGTATAACAATATATATATATATATATATATATCCAGGGAGTGTAACTTGGAGTTACTGTAGGTTCACCCGGATGAGCACTCGATGTCTAGGTTCACTTCAGTGTCGAGATGTAGAGCTAGACAGGATGTATTATAGTGAAGTAACCAATCGTCCTTGTTATTTTATTTCACTATATACATATATATATATATTTAATGTATAATAAACAATACAATATATTTACCTCATTACCAGAGGTTTCCCGAATAAGACGAATACAATAAACGTCCGCATTCGTTCGTCAGACAAGGCAATTTAAAACATAGTGAAATATTTGAAAAATCTCATAAAGAAAGGCTAAAAGTTTAACGGGCAAAAAATAAATAAAAGTAATAATACAACAAATGTATAAAAAATAAAAATAAACAAATATAGTAAGGGGATGTGTGTAAATTATATTGTATTGTTTATTATACATTAAATATCTAGCTCTGTAACTTACATAGAACACTCTTCATTCCTCTGACTTTTTCAACGGAAGCTTCAACACACACACACACACACACACACATATATGTATATATATATATATATATATATATATATATATATATATATATATATATATATATATATATATATATATATATATATATATATATATATATATATATATATATATATATATATACATATATATATATATATGATCCCAGTTCCTCAGTGAAATAACAACCCAACCAGGAACTGGGCATACCAGAGTATTGACAAAGTTAAACACCTCAACAACATGTGTACTCGTCTCTACCACACTATTTCGGACTGCCAAAGATGGCTGTCACCGAAATATATATAGCAGTAATAAACGAAGCCAAATTTTAAACATTTGACTTATTTATTTTATTTTATTTTACATTACTCCGGAGTAACCAAACCAACCTGCGCACTTCGTCGAGTGCTCCAATCTGCATACTGAGTTGTGGTATACAATATATATATATATATATATATATAGGTCAGTGTTGTTTGTTTGGGTGTTTTTGTTATTCCATTCATTCTTTCTGTTTAGTCTTGGCCTTCTAAGTTCTATTTCACTGGCCTCTCTGATTTGCCTATCTGCT
>OZ024743.1:52750244-52760244 GCA_964016885.1 Eledone cirrhosa | reverse complement strand
CCACAACCACCAACACCACCACCCCACCACTACCACCACACCACCACAACCACCAACACCAACATACAACCACTACTACCACCACACAACCGCCACCATACAACCACCACCACCACACAACCACCACCACCACAACCACCACTACCACACAACCACCACCACACAACCACCACTACCACACAACCACCACCACACCACCACACAACCACCACCACCACCACCACCACCACACAACCACCACCACCACACAACCACAACCACCACACCACCACACAATCACCACCACCACCACAACCACCACACAACCACCACCACCACTACACAACCACAACCACCACCACACCACCACACAACCACCACAACCACCACCTCCACCACCACTACCACCACCACCTCGCAACCACAACCACCACCACCACCACAACCACCACTACCACACAACCACCACCACCGCCACCACCACGCAACCACCACCACACCATCACACAACCACCACAACCACCACCTCCACCACCACTACCACCACCACCTCGCAACCACAACCACCACCACCACCACAACCACCACTACCACACAACCACCACCACCGCCACCACCACGCAACCACCACCACACCACCACACAACCACCACCACCACAACCACCACCACAACCATCACCACCACACAACCACCACCACCACCACCACTACCCCTACCACCACACAACCACACAACCACCACCACCACCACACAACTACAACCACCACCACCACCACACCACCACACAACCACCACCACCACCACACCACCACACAACCACCACCACCACACAACCACCACCACACAACCACCACCACACAACCACACAACCACCAGCACCACAACCATACAACCACCACCACACCACCGCACAACCACCACCAGCAGCACCACCACAACCACAACCACCACTACCACACAACCACAACCACCACCACCACAACCACCACCACTACCACACAACCACAACCACAACCACCACCAACACCACCAACACCACACAACTACGACTACCACACAACCACAACCACCACCACCACTACCACCACCACCGCACAACCACAACCACCACCACCACCACAATTATATATTTCGTTTCATATTTCAGTTCCAATTTTTTCATTTTACACACACATCTGTATGTGTGTGTGTGTGTGTGAGTATGTGTTGGTGTATGCGCGCGCGCGCGTATGTGTGTGTTTTCATACATATGTACATACATACATTGATGCATGTGTGCATACATACATACATACATACATACATACATACATACATACATACATACATACATACATACATACATACATATACAGTAGGTTTCGCTTTTGATTTGTTTCCTTTCGCTTGCTGTTTCCCGTTTATCTTTTTACCAATTCACGAAACGCTGGTTTCGCTTTAAAACCAGCAAACAATTTATCGTCTGCTGCCTCAGAGAAGAGCTTAACGTTCACGTTGTCAGCCATTTATATATGCTTATGAATCCATCAGTTTACTGCACTTTACCTTCTGTTGCAATACGTTTGTAGCTGAGACTTAAGTAATATAACACTTAATAGTTAAACTAAGATGCCTGATCGCTGTCACTTAAGGGTTTAATGTTTGGGGAAATAGAGTAAAGCAATTTATAACTTGGTCTTTTAAAAGCAGTGAGATTGGAATGAGTAGAGAGAGCTTATAAATTTTTATGCTATGATTTTAGATAGGTTTGTAAGCAATGATATTGTAAAATAGGATCTGGCGTGTAAGTAGAGGAGAAAGTGTTAAGGCGGGGTGTATCTAGAATATAAGATTTACGAGTTTATACAGAGATGAAGCTATGGATTGAGTTACGTTCTTTGTATGAATATCTATACATACACTTGTGTGTGTGCGTTCGTATGTAGATACACACGCACGCACACACAGAGAATTGTGGGAGTTTATGGATATATATTAATATATGCGTTTGTATGTTTATATAGGTGCATATGTTCGTGTACGTCTAATTATATATGTATGTATAAATATATATACATGTGTATGTGCGTGCGTGCGTGCGTGCGTGCGTGCGTGCGTGCGTGTGTGTGTGCGTGTGTGTGTGTGTGTGTGTGTGTGTGTGTGTGTGTGTGTGTGTGTGTGTGTGTGTGTGTGTGTGTGTGTGTGTGTGTGTGTGAGTCACGCGTTCAATCGGGTGTAACCACAGTAAGGAAGGTACTTAATATAGAAATGGCTTCTACAGGACTAGAAATTCTACAGGACTAGAACCATATTTATTCTATTATATATATTTCAAGGGTACCAAAAATTTGGTACGCTCTCATCAGATAAAATACAAAGTTTGTTTTATAAATATTGACATATCCAGGAAGAAGATCTTAACGGTTCAAGTTTTTCCTGGAAAAACTTGAGCAGTTAACAAAAGCAGGTGAAAGAAACATACAATGGCTGCAGGGATACACTTCCTGGATATTACGTCACACGGTGACGTAAGGCGCTAAACCCTAGCCATATCATAGCTCACACAGCACACTAAGTCCTGTTATCTTTCTGATGCAACTCGTACATATATTACATATAAAGGAAAGATAGATTAATAGATAGATAGAGAGAAAGAGAGAGAGAGAGAGAGAGAGAGAGAGAGAGAGAGAGAGAGAGAGAGAGAGAGAGAGAGAGAGAGAGAGAGAGAGAGAGAGAGAGTGAGAAATACAACCAACCATTTAATCAGCTATCCAACTAAACAATCAAACATAAAAGAAACAATAACACACAAAAGAAAAGAGTAGATATAATACAAAAACGACTTGAGAAAGTAGTGTTTATTATCAAGATGAGGTGAGTACCGAGGAAAATCTTTCCAAAATGGCCGCTCGAGTGTTTTACAGTGACGATGTTTGAAGGCCGAACGTCCATCTCAGTTTTCCCAATAGCCTTGTTACTATAATTAAACGTTGCCGGAATATATCCCCGGGTGAACAGTGGTTTCTCTAGTATTTTCCTACTATATATCTATATATCTTATTTATTTATCCTACTTCACATCTCAGCTGATTCACGCTCTCGGTAATACGATTCTGTGAGAACTCTACTCGACACTCTATTGGCGTTGGTATTTCATCTACTGGCTCTCTATCATCTATCTATCTATCTATCTTATATATCTATATATATATATCTATCTCTTATCCCTCTCACTCTCTCTCTCTCCCTCTCTCTCACTCACTCTCTCTCTCACTCTTTGTCTCATCCCTCCGTCTCTCTCTCTCTCTCTATATATATATATATATATATATATATCTTTCTGTTTATTTATTTTTCGTTGTTTTCTTTTTCTATATTTGTCTTGGTTTTTCTTTGTTTATTACTCTCAGTGAATGCATGTGTTGTGTCTATATCTATACTTTAACGTATCTATCCATCCAAGGGGTAACACCGTCATGACGTGTACATATATATATATATATATATAGTTATATATATATGTGTGTGTGTGTGTGTGTATACATATATATATATATATATATATATACAGGAACGAGTAGGACCCCGACGGCTGAGCTCAAGCCGTTTCGACGGCTAATTGAGTCCAGAATTAGCCGTCGAAACGGCTTGAGCTCAGCCGTCGGGGTCCTACTCGTTCCTATTACCCACTCTACTACCCTAAGTATAGAGTACTTTGGTGCGTTATGGTCTACCTGGTTCTTTACCACAGTTCCTTCGTTATATATATATATATATATATATATATATATATATATATATATATATATATATATATATATATATATATATATATATATATATATGTATGTATGTATGTATGTATGTATGTATGTATGTATGTATGTATGTATGTATGTATGTATGTATATAGTATTTACATATACAAGCACCTGCATATAGACACATATACACATACACAAACGCACAAACACATATAGACACACATTGCTATATTTAGCTCTATTGCTTATTTCTCATTATTTTAGTGAAGACATAAGTGTGTATATAAAAATATATATATATATATATATATATATATATATATATATATATATATATATATATATATATATATATATATATATATATACATATATATATACATATATATATATACATATATATAAATACATATATATATATATATATTGTATGTGCATAAATAGATGCAATGTGCCGTTTCATCAAGTAATATCGATATTAATGACATACAACTTCACATGTGCACTCCATGGTTATATATAGACAGCATATCGTAATAACTATTGATCACGTCATATAGGAGTACGTATGTGTGTGTATGTATATATATATATATATATATATATATATATATATATATATATATATATAAATATATATATATATATATATAGGTTAGAGAGAGAGATTGACATACAGACACATACACATTATATATATGTGTCATGCTTTGAAGCATAGAGTTACGTCCCTTTACGATCTGAGTTCAAATCCCACCGAGGTTAACTTTGCCTTTCATCCTTACGGGGTCGATAAAATAAAATACCAGTAATGCACTGGGATAATTGCTGGCCTTGTGCCAAAAGTAGAAACAATTATATATATATATGCGTGTGTGTGTGTGTGTGTGATTGTGGTTGACGGCTGAGAGAATGGAGTACTCAATACCGAAGCAGAGTTTTAATATTCTTTATTATAAAAGCTAAAAATTGAGTCTTGTTAAAATGGCTCCTACAGAACCAGAACTGTTTCATTTAGTGTTGACATCAGAATGGAGTTCGGATTAAAAACGTGTGATGTGTTAATTTTGAACAGAGGTAACATTAAAAGCATTTAGGGGTTTGTCCTTCCATCGGGAAAGGTTATGAAGGTTATAAGTAATTAGGGATATTGGAAGTTGATAAGATAATTGTTTCTACTTTTGGAACAAGGTCAGCAATTATCCCAGTGTATTACTGGTACTTTATTTTATCGACCCGACCCCGTAAGGATGAAAGGCAAAGTTAGCCTCGGCAGGATTTGAACTCAGACTTTAAAGGGCCGTAACTCTATGCTGCAAAGCGTGTCGTCTGACCCTCTACTGATACTGCCAATCCACCGCGAAGGAGGAAAAGGAAACATTTAAGGTGGAATACAAGTGTGACTGAGATTTATTCTCAAGTCGAAACTGAACGGACGGAATAAGATGGAAGCTACCAATACATGGGTGGTATCACTCCTTAGATATGGGGAAGGGGTGATCATGTGGACAGTGGAAGATCTAAACAGTTTATACTGAAAGACAAAATATTGACTAGATATTGGAATATTTCACACAAACAGTGACCCAGCTAGATTATATATACCAAGAGAGGAGGAACTGGACTGATGGGGTGTGAAGACATCATTAGAACAAGAAAATAACATGGCATGGTAGATAAATAATTCCACAGAACCCCTGTTGCTGGAAGAAGGTCAGGGATGGGCAAAATAAAAGATTGTAAAGACAAAACACAGTACAAACATTTGAATATGAAACTGAAAGTAGATGGATGGAAAAAAGAATGTATGGACAGTTCCATAGAGATGTCGAAGACAGGACAGAGAAAAAATGTGGTTATGGATGGCTAAAAGTGATATAATACTGGAAACAGAAGCCTTAATCTGTGCTGCTCAGGAACAAACACTAAGAACTAACTACATCAAGCATAGAGTAGACCACACAGCAGAAAGTGATAAGTGTAGAATTTATGGCATGAATGGAGAAACTGTATAGCATATTAGCAGTCAATGTACACCACTAGCTCAGAAATAATATAAGAGATGTCACAATAACAAAGCAAGGATAGACTATTGGGCACTTTGTGACAATTATGCATTTCAAAGAGCAAAAAAGTGGTCCAAACATAACCCTGAGGGCGTTATCAAAAATGATGATGTAAAGGTCCTGTGGGACTTTTTGATACAGTGTGGGCTTGAAATTGAGCATAGGAAACCAGATATTGTATTGAGAAGGTAAACAGTGTTGGATCATAGATATAGCCTGTCCAGCTGATAACAAGGTATGTGATAAAGCAGGAAAGCAATTTGATAGATATGACAGGTTAGCTTGAGAGGTTAAACAGTTGTGGTCACTGAAAAGGTGCCGCTGATACCTATAATAGTCTTGGGTTTCTTTTGTTTCATTTATCAACTATAAATGATGATGGCTGCCCCCTCGTTATCGAGTATGGCCATTACACGATGTACCATTATTAATTAATTCTATCGTGCAATGCCTGTGCGTGAAGATATTTTTTCAAGTGAGGAAAGACTGTGCACTGAGCCAATCCCACTCTCTGAGCGACAGTAGCTATAACCTGAAAAGAAGAAAAGATCAACATTATCGGTAACTACTGAGCCACAGGTTTTATATTGGAGTTATCCCAGTTTCCTAAGTTGCCTTCTGCTAGAAGAATGCCCTGACAAAGGCTAGGAGTCCTTCACTTCCAGTGGTTTAACCGCGCGATCGGGTGTCCAGCCCGACTATTTCTATGTCCCCGCGCATATACTTACATATCGGATCGTCGGCGACTAAACCGGCAACCCACCAAGTTTACTTGGTGAGGAGGGTGATTTTGGACACCCTGCAGGACAAAAAACAAAACCTGACAAAGGGCGGAAGAACTCATAAGGGTCAACGGCCACCCAAAAGTGTGTAAATATGTATATACACATGTACATATGTATGTATAAGTATATGTGTATATACATGGGTTCAACTATATATATATACATATATATATATATACATATATATATACATATATATATATGTATATATATGTATGTATGTATGTATGTATATATGTATGCATATATATATATATACTTGGGGGGGGGGGTCATATTGTAATAATATTGGCAGAATTAATAAACACATATATATATATATATATATATACTGTAAGTTTAGTGTGTATGTGTAAAAGGTAAACAGAAATAACAACACAATCGGTATAGTATATGGAAGGTATATATTAGGTTAACGCTTGATATAGCAGAAACAAGGTCTTAATGTTTCGGACGCTAGTCTTTCATTAGAAGAAAGAATGAGAAATAAGATAGATTGAGGGGACGAGCGGGTTGGAATTGGAAAAATTGTCTTCAGATAAAAAGAAAAGGTCCATTCATGTTGACATCTCTTGCAAAACTGTTGGTGCTGGCGTTTTGTGTGTGATTTATTTTTTAGAAAAGTGGATGATGGAGCGCGTCTTCCTGAAATGGAAAAAATACCGTTTTGTATTAAGAGCTATACTTGTGCACGTGCGTAAGTATGTGTGTGTGTGTGTGTTATTATACGTCCGTACGAAGCTAGAAGAAGTGTGTGAGTATATGAGTAAGAGTGTGTGTGCATGTAAGTACGAAGCTATGAGCAAAAGTGTGTATGTGTGTATACAGAGCAGTGAAGGGAAAAAGTTGTTAAAAGAAACAAAACTAACACAAGGATACAAAAATACAGTTATATTAAGGTTGACGCTATATGCTTACATAGACACACGAAACATCTAGTCCGCTAACCACTAGTACAGCTTCACGGTGATAATACACTAGACATTATTCTACTCATGTACTGGGGTTTGTTTTTCTCGTTCACATACATACACATACACACTCACACACACTCACACACACACTTACATACACTCACAAGCACACCAACACACACACATACACACACACACACACACATATATATATATATATATATATACAAACACACACTTTAAAAACATCTTCAGTGTTTGTGTTCTAAATAATTACTATATTGTCGATTTGCTCTTCAAGTGATAAACAGACAAAAACTTCAAAACTTGAGTGTTATACAGTAATGCGTTAGACTCTAATTAGTGTAACCTATTAGAGGTTGGCTAATTAGCTGTTGAAATTGTCTCTATGTTCTCGTGGGACATGACAACTGTCGAAATTACTCAGGTTAGTACAATTGAAAAACGTGTTCGGTAGTCAATATATATATATATATATTGTTATACTTGGGGAGTGTCATATTGTTGCTGAGTTCGGATCTAGCTGTCGAAACGACCGGAGCTCAGCCGTCGGGGTCCTAACTCTTTTCCTATTACCCACTCTACTACCCTGATTATTGAGTACTCTGGTGTGTTATGGTGCACCTGGTATCTTACCACACCTTTGTTAGATAGATAGATAGATAGATAGATAGATAGATTTCTTTATTTACCATAAAGGCATAAAAAGAAGGGACAAATACAAAGGGGGAGTTTACATATAATCGAGTAAAAAGGGTGTAACATGAAAATAATCGAAAATAACCTCAAAAGGGAGGGGACGTGATGGGGGTTGCACACACCCCCGAACAAGTGTGCAATCCTTTGCTCGGGGAGCACATGGAGAAGGTGCTCCCCTCTCCTTTACTTCTTTACCTACAGGATGGTATACAGAGAAGGCCCATTTACACGAGCCATTCTCGCTACTATCACCCACCTTTCATAAAACTGCCTGTGGCCAAGCACCTCTCTCTCCATTCTTATCCTTCTTCCGAAGTGATATCGGAAGAAGTAGACCAGACTATGGCCAGAGAGGAAGTTGCCTGACCTCAGACCTTTCAATCGTGTCCACCAAACAACCTCTTTCAACATGGCTATTACGCACAGAAAAACCGCCTTTGCTTCCTTTATGAAGAGGGGAGGCGGTTTGATTGTCATCACGGACTCGGCGGTCAATTTAATCGGCGCCACCCGCGACAGCAGTCGTTCGGCGTAGCCCCACAGATCAGCCACGCCCGGACATTGCACCAATGCGTGCGCAACGGTTTCTTCGTGACGCACGCATCTAGGGCAAATCTTTTTTGAGGGATCCCTGCCCGGGCGCCCGTGTCTGTAGAGCCTCTCTCGAACGGGTAGAGCCCCCCGGTAGCACTGCCAGGCCAGTGACTTCTGGAAGTTGTCCATTGGTCCTGGGCCGAAAGTCCTACCGAACAGGCTGGCCAGTTCATCTTCTTCCATGTCCAGCGACTCTCCAAGGGTGTCATCACCCCTGCTAGCCACCAGCCCTCTATAGAATGATGAGGTGGATTCTCCACCGATGGCCTGGCCCGCTTGCCAGAGAGCCCTGAGCGCCTGAGCACACTCAGTGTGCCAGTCTCCCAGTTTTCCGGATCTTTGCTTGACCCAGGATTGTAGCTCGGTGAGCGAGACGAGTCTCGGAAAGGCTCGTTTCACGAACGGAGCCCACACCGGTTGACCAGTGAGGAATACCTGTAGGTGCCGTAGCCTTAATGCGTGCCTACGCATCATCAACCACGGCATCCCCAGCCCTCCTTTCGAAGGTTGTTGGCAGCAGATGGATCTTCTCACCATAGGAGGGCGCTTCTTTCAAAGAAATTGGAAGAGCATGCGTTCCATGGTGGTGAGTGTTTCCTTAGGGCAAGGCACGACAGTCAGGCGGTAGTAAGTGACGGACGCTATGTAAATGTTCGCCACCTCCGCCCGGCCTTTTAGGGACAGCTTACACTTGGCCCATTTCTGGGTTAGTGCAAACACCTTGTTCGTAACCTCGTTCCAGTTCTTTTCCACCTGGAGGTCCGGTCCAAACCAGACCCCAAGCAACTTTACCGGGCCCTCCGTCCAGTGTCCGACGACACCGTCAGGAGGCATCGGTCTGCCTCTCCACGTTCCGAGTTGCAGCCCGATGGATTTTTCCCGGTTCAGTTTCGCTCCTGACAACCTTTCGTACTCCTCCAGTAAGGTACCGATCGCCTCGATCTCCGAGTCGGTCGATACCATTACTGTTACGTCATCGGCGTAGGCCGACACCGCTTTGCTCAATCCTGGTTCCAGGGGGATACCCTGCAACAACTCCAACTTCCTCAGTAAAGGCTCGAGAGTCAATACGTACAGAAGGGAGGAGAGAAGGCACCCCTGTCGAATGGATCGTGTGATTTCGAACGGCTTCGAAAGGTAGCCGTTCACCTTGATCCTAGAACAGATGTGGTTGCTATGTAAGGCAGTTATCCAGCC
>OZ024743.1:52740244-52742744 GCA_964016885.1 Eledone cirrhosa | reverse complement strand
AGTGGTGGTTGTAGTGGTGGTGGTTGTGGTTGTGGTGGTGGTGGTGGTTGTAGTGGTGGTGATGGTGGTGGTGGTGGTGGTGGTGGTGGTGGTGGTGGTGGTGGTGGTGGTGGTGGTGGTGGTGGTGGTGGTTGTAGTGATGGTGGTTGTGGTTGTGGTGGTGGTGGTTGTAGTGGTGGTGATGGTGGTGGTGGTGGTGGTGGTGGTGGTGGTGGTGGTGGTTGTAGTGGTGGTGATGGTGGTGGTGGTGGTTGGTGGTGGTGATGTGATGGTGGTGGAGGTGGTGGTGGTGTTAGTGGTGGTTGTAGTGGTGTTGGTGGTGGTGGTGGTGCTGGTGGTGGTGGTTGTGGTTGTGGTGATGATGGTGGTGGTAGTGTTGGTGGTGGTGGTGGTGTTAGTGGAAGTGATTCTGGTGTGTGTGTGTGGGGAGGGTTTAATCATCTTATCAATGATAAAAGAAGGAAAAGAAATAAAGAAACTGAAAGTAAAAATCTCTCCCCCTCTCTCTCTTACCCTCTCTCACTCTCTCTCTCACTCTCTCTCCCCCTCTCTCTCCCTCTCTCTCCCTCTCTTTCTCTCTCTCCCTCTCTCTATATCTCCCTCTCTCTCCCTCTCCCTCTCTCTCTCTTCCCCTCTCTCTCCCCCTCCCTTTCTCTCTCTCTGTCATCATCTCGTCAACTCTATCAACGACACATCACTATTACCTCCTCTCTACAATAACCACTCCACCACACACCAGGCCATGAAACATTTTTTTTTTAATTCGCAAAAGAATTTTATTCAAATTAAACTTATAAAGTTGGTTTAAAAACTATTGATAACACTGGTCAACAAGTATTTTTCATCAAACATATGTGAAGGTGTACTTAGTGTAGTTTTAATGCTGATTTCAGATATACAATTAGTTCTTTGACAGTTGAGAAAGTTTTTTTGGTTTTAGCTGATGCATTATATAGAAATTCCAATTAATGACGTGTATGCATGTATTTTATTTACATCATGGAAACATACCTTTAAAATAAACTACATTATTCATTGCTGCATAGTTCAGATGCAATATTTCATCATCTTAAATTTACCAATCAAGTTTTGTCTGATGAAATAGGTATTTCAACATTTCAAATTCTCCAGTCATAATTGGTCTGATGAAATATTTCATTATCTCAAATTCAATATAAGTATAACCGTTTGTATCTATTTCCTTACTTGTTTTACAGTGATAACAATGTCAAGACAGTGTAGAAATCGCCCTGATATGTTTTGTTGTCTGTGGACAATTTATTGTGAAAGCTCAAAAACGTACAATAACACCAGAGATCAAGATATATAAGCTATACTTTGACCGTCCTCTTGGAGATAGGACAAGTTATGGGCACCACATTTTATCTGCTCAACTTGCTCAAATGGCTTACGTGACTGGTTCAATAATAATAATAAGAAGTCCATGCCTTTTGTTATTCCAATGATATGGAGAGAGCCGAAAGACCATTTTAATGACTGTTATTTTTGCAAAGTAAATGTCACAGGATTTTCTATGAAGAATAAACACAAAGTTGTGTATCCCAATTTGGATTCTACAATGAGACCTGTGCCTCACACTGGAAGTCTGCTAATTCCAGTTCCACCAAATGATGGTATTAAAACATCAGATGATGCTGACAGTCCCGATAGTGCTGCTGAGGAAGATTACGTGGCTGATGACGATAGCTTTGAACCTCAGAAATGTTCCCAAGCTGAACTGAATGACCTTGTCAAAGACCTATCCCTCTCAAAAGATAAAGCGGAACTGTTGGCATCAAGACTGAAGGAGAAGTATCTGCTAGAGCACGGTTTTCGTATAACTTATTTTCGGCAGAGAAATGTGGTTCTACAAACGTGTTTTTCTGTTGAAGGCCCGCTTTGCTTTTGCAGTAATATCGATGGACTTCGAATGTTTATCACAAAATCATGATCCTGCAGAATGGCGTTTCTTTATTGACTCTTCAAAACGAAGTTTAAAAGCTGTACTTCTCCATAATGGTAATTTGAAACCCCCCATTGCTATTGCACACTCCGTTCATCTTCATGAATCATATGAGAATATGGAACTTTTACTTCATGCCATTGCCTATGAAAGATACTCATGGAAAATATGTGAAGATTTAAAAGTCACTGGAATGTTAATGGGAATGCAGTCAGGTTTCACAAAATACTGTTGTTTCTTGTATCTATGGGATAGTTGGGCAACTGACAGACAGTATTCTGAATCAAACTGGCAGACAAGAACATCATACCAACTTTGGTCAAATTTCTTTATTTGATACCTTAAAACTTAAAAGTGTTGTAATGAAAGTTATTGCTTACTAGGCTACCCCCCCTCTCTCTCTCTCTCTCTCTCTCTCTCTCTCTCTCTCTCTCTCTCTCTCTCTCTCTCTCTCTCTCTCTCTCTCTCTCTCACCCTCTCTCTTATATATATATAAAGAGTGTTTTATATATGTGTATGTATGTGTTAATGTATGTA
>OZ024743.1:52732744-52735244 GCA_964016885.1 Eledone cirrhosa | reverse complement strand
ACATATGTCTCTTTTGATTTCGTTGTAGCCAGGAATTTTGGCTGATTGTGGTTCAATTTTAGTTCGTTGTACTGAAATATTCATGATGAATTTCGTTATAACGAGATTCTTTTACCGTTGTTTTAATAAGCTTGTGGCCGGGGATTGAAGAAAATTTCGTTATATTGAAAGATTCGTTACGATGGTATTCGTTATAAAAGAATTTTACCTGTATCAAGCTGAAAATGGGGGAACTTTCTTAACAGACATTATGTGTAAAGTTGACTCCCACAACAGAACCGGGATATTGACATAAAAGTGACAGTTGACTCCCACCACAGAACCGTGATATTGACATAAAAGTGACAGTTGACTCCCACCACAGAACCGTGATATTGACATAAAAGGGACAGTTGACTCCCACAACAGAACCGTGATATTGACATAAAAGTGACAGTTGACTCCCACCACAGAACCGTGATATTGACATAAAAGGGACAGTTGACTCCCACAACAGAACCGTGATATTGACATAAAAGTGACAGTTGACTCCCACCACAGAACCGTGATATTGACATAAAAGTGACAGTTGACTCCCACAATACAACCGTGATATTGACATAAAAGGGACAGTTGACTCCCACAACAGAACCGTGATATTGACATAAAAGTGACAGTTGACTCCCACCACAGAACCGTGATATTGACATAAAAGGGACAGTTGACTCCCACAACAGAACCGTGATATTGACATAAAAGTGACAGTTGACTCCCACCACAGAACCGTGATATTGACATAAAAGTGACAGTTGACTCCCACAACAGAACCCTGATATTGACATAAAAATGACAGTTGACTCCCACCACAGAACCGTGATATTGACATAAAAGTGACAGTTAACTCCCACAACAGAACCGTGATATTGACATAAAAGTGACAGTTAACTCCCACAACAGAACCCTGATATTGACATAAAAATGACAGTTGACTCCCACAATACAACCGTGATATTGACATAAAAGTGACAGTTGACTCCCACAATAGAACCGTGATATTGACATAAAAGTGACAGTTGACTCCCACAACAGAACCGCCATATTGACATAAAAGTGACAGTTGACTCCCACAATACAACCGTGATATTGACATAAAAGTGACAGTTGACTCCCACAATAGAACCGTGATATTGACATAAAAGTGACAGTTGACTCCCACAACAGAACCGCCATATTGACATAAAAGTGACAGTTGACTCCCACAATACAACCGTGATATTGACATAAAAGTGACAGTTGACTCCCACAACAGAACCCTGATATTGACATAAAAGTGACAGTTGACTCCCACAATACAACCGTGATATTGACATAAAAGTGACAGTTGACTCCCACCACAGAACCGTGATATTGACATAAAAGTGACAGTTGACTCCCACAACAGAACCGGGATATTGACATAAAAGGGACAGTTGACTCCCACCACAGAACCGTGATATTGACAAAAGGGACAGTTGACTCCCACAACAGAACCGTGATATTGACATAAAAGTGACAGTTGACTCCCACAACAGAACTGCCATATTGAAATAAAAGTGACAGTTGACTCCCACCACAGAACCGTGATATTGACATAAAAGTGACAGTTGACTCCCACAACAGAACCGGGATATTGACATAAAAGGGACAGTTGACTCCCACCACAGAACCGTGATATTGACATAAAAGGGACAGTTGACTCCCACCACAGAACCGTGATATTGACATAAAAGGGACAGTTGACTCCCACAACAGAACCGTGATATTGACATAAAAGGGACAGTTGACTCCCACAATAGAACCGTCATATTGACATAAAAGTGACAGTTGACTCCCACAACAGAACCGTGATATTGACATAAAAGTGACAGTTGACTCCCACCACAGAACCGTGATATTGACATAAAAGGGACAGTTGACTCCCACAACAGAACCGTGATATTGACATAAAAGGGACAGTTGACTCCCACAATAGAACCGTCATATTGACATAAAAGTGACAGTTGACTCCCACAACAGAACCGTGATATTGACATAAAAGTGACAGTTGACTCCCACCACAGAACCGTGATATTGACATAAAAGGGACAGTTGACTCCCACAACAGAACCGTGATATTGACATAAAAGGGACAGTTGACTCCCACAATAGAACCGTCATATTGACATAAAAGTGACAGTTGACTCCCACAACAGAACCGTGATATTGACATAAAAGTGACAGTTGACTCCCACAATACAACCGTGATATTGACATAAAAGTGACAGTTGACTCCCACAATACAACCGTGATATTGACATAAAAGTGACAGTTGACTCCCACAACAGAACCGTGATATTGACATAAAAGTGACAGTTGACTCCCACCACAGAACCGTGATATTGACATAAAAGGGACAGTTGACTCCCACAACAGAACCGGGATATTGACATAAAAGTGACAGTTGACTCCCACAATAGAACCGCCATATTGACATAAAAGGGCC
>OZ024743.1:52687744-52725244 GCA_964016885.1 Eledone cirrhosa | reverse complement strand
ATGGTATCCAATGATGTTGACTTGTTCTTCTTTTTGGTAAATATCATCTTGGTTAAGAGAGTGGGACTGGCTTTGTGCAGTGCCTTTGCTCACTATAAAAGCTTCACAGCACAGGCATTGCTTTATATCTGGAGATCTCTCTGTACTTGTCATCACATGGTACCATGGGCCCAGCACTATGTGTCAATAATTGTCACAAGTGTAGTGTTTGTACCAGAGTTTTCAAGTCGCTGGCTGGACTAAAAAGTCACACTCGTTCAGCGCATCGGTAAGGGTTCTCCTACATGGATATAAAGTAGTGGCCGTACTCGAAAACGAGTTGGCAGCCACTATGTATGTATTGTATGTATGTATGTATGTATGTATGTATGTATGTATGTATGTATGTATGTATGTATGTATGTATGTATGTGCAAGACATTTTAGATCATTGGCTGGGCTAAAAAGCCACATTCGATCGCAGCGCTGTTAGTTGCTATCGTGTGTGTGTGTGTATAGGTATGTTTATGTGTGTGCGTGTGTGTGTATATATATATGTATATGTATATTATTATTGTTGTTGTTGTCGTTATTATTATTGTTGTTATTATTATTATTATTGTTATTAATGTATATGTGTGTGTTTTTTTTTATTATATTTTATTTTTTATTTATTTATTAATATATATATATATATATATATATATATATATATATATATATATATATGAATATAGACATAGAATATTCGAAAATATTCTGTATGTTTATAATAAACATTTTGAAGACCTAATCGCTATAGAATAGAATACGTCACGTATTACAATTAGATTCTCGATAAAAGCAAGGGAAGTAATCTACGCGTTTCATTCTCGTTAGAAATCATCAGGACTACATATCCAGTGCTTTTATCGAGAATGACACAGCTAGAGACTTATAGAATACTTAGCTGTGTACAGGAACTGGTTTGAAAGAGCGGTTGCCGGTCCGGCAGAAATTAGAAATTGGAATAAATGCTCTGAAATAGCGATATATATGTGAATATAGACATAGAATATTCGAAAATATTCTGTATGTTTATAATAAACATTTTGAAGACCTAATCGCTATAGAATAGAATACGTCACGTATTACAATTAGATTCTCGATAAAAGCAAGGGAAGTAATCTACGCGTTTCATTCTCGTTAGAAATCATCAGGACTACATATCCAGTGCTTTTATCGAGAATGACACAGCTAGAGACTTATAGAATACTTAGCTGTGTACAGGAACTGGTTTGAAAGAGCGGTTGCCGGTCCGGCAGAAATTAGAAATTGGAATAAATGCTCTGAAATAGCGATATATATGTGAATATAGACATAGAATATTCGAAAATATTCTGTATGTTTATAATAAACATTTTGAAGACCTAATCGCTATAGAATAGAATACGTCACGTATTACAATTAGATTCTCGATAAAAGCAAGGGAAGTAATCTACGCGTTTCATTCTCGTTAGAAATCATCAGGACTACATATCCAGTGCTTTTATCGAGAATGACACAGCTAGAGACTTATAGAATACTTCCTACTTCCCTTGCTTTTATCGAGAATCTAATTGTAATACGTGACGTATTCTATTCTATAGCGATTAGGTCTTCAAAATGTTTATTATAAACATACAGAATATTTTCGAATATTCTATGTCTATATTCACATATATATCGCTATTTCAGAGCATTTATTCCAATTTCTAATTTCTGCCGGACCGGCAACCGCTCTTTCAAACCAGTTCCTGTACACAGCTAAGTATTCTATAAGTCTCTAGCTGTGTCATTCTCGATAAAAGCACTGGATATGTAGTCCTGATGATTTCTAACGAGAATGAAACGCGTAGATTACTTCCCTTGCTTTTATCGAGAATCTAATTGTAATACGTGACGTATTCTATTCTATAGCGATTAGGTCTTCAAAATGTTTATTATAAACATACAGAATATTTTCGAATATTCTATGTCTATATTCACATATATATCGCTATTTCAGAGCATTTATTCCAATTTCTATATATATATATATTTTTTTTTTCTCCTCGTGCAATGGCCATACTCGATAACGAGGGGGCAGCCATCATATGTATGTATTCATTGTATGTATGTATGTATTGTATGTATGTATGTATGTATGTATTGTATATATGTATGTATTGTATGTATGTATGTATGTATGTATGTATGTATGTATGTATGTATGTATGTATGTTTGTATGTATGTATCTATGTATGTACACGTATTGTATGTTCTTATCATCTAACTTTCAATTCAGCAGCACACATTATTCTTTCGAAAATGTCGTATAGCCGTCGATATTCCTAACTTGTAACTCTCTATAAGCAGTTAACATCTGACTGATAAAATGACAAGTCAGTCAATCATATTGGTGGCCTCCCCACAGCCCCGGTGGACAGAATGGAGAAGGCGTTTCCCCGGAGGACGGCAGGGGAGACGCGCTGGAAAAGCCATTCCAGCTCGCGAGACTCACACCTGCGGCTGGCCAGCTCAGCGCCTATTGTGGTGAGTAGGGAGGTAGCCCTAGGGCCGAGGACACCAGAAGTCTCCACTGCCAAGGGTACAACCGCAAACCTGTCGGAGAGTGACCGGTATTTGAAGAGTTTGGCCTCCTCAGCCGGACGTGCAGCAGAATCTGGGTTAGTCGCAGACTGCACCAAGTTGTGGCTGCAGAAAGTGTCGGTGCAAGTGGCATCCCTGTACGTGTGTGTGAGTGTCTGTCTGTGTGTGTGTGAGTGTGTATGTGTGTGAGTGTGTGTGAGTGTGTGTGTGGGTGAGTGTGTGAGTGTGTGTGTGAGTATGTGTGTGGGTGGGTGCGTAAGTGTGTGTGAGTGTGTGTGTGTGTGTGAGAGTGTGTGTGTATGTGTGCGTGTTTGTGTGTGTGAGTGTGTGAGTGTGAGTGTGTATGTGAGTGTGTGAGTGTGTGTGTGAGTGTGTGTGTGAGTGTGTGTGTGTGAGTGTGTGTGTGTGAGTGGATGTGTGTGAGTGGGTGTGTATATGAGTGTGTGTGTGTGTGTGTGTGTGAGTGTGTGTGTGTGTGAGCGTGTGTGTGTGTGAGTGTGCGTGTGAGTATATGTGTGTGTGTGTGAGTGTGTGTGTGTGTGAGTGTGTGTGTGAGTGTGTGTGTGTGTGTGTTTATGTGTGTGTGCGTGTGTGTGTGTGTGTGTGTGTGTGTGTGTGTGTACGTGGGGCTACTTAGGTTAGTGCGACATTTAGAAGATTCTTTTGTTTTGTTTTCAGTCGTTGTTCTTGTTATTGTTGTTGTAAGGTCATCGTGTTGTTGTTGTTGTTGTAAGGTCATCGTGTCGTTGTTGTTGTAAGGTCATTGTGTTGTTGTTGTTGTAGTTTGTGTTATTATTGTTGTCGTTTGTGTTGTTATTGTTGTAGAATGGGTTGTTGTTCGTGTTACAGCTGTTGTCTCTTCCGTTGTTATTTCTGTCACTGTCACTACTGTTGTTGTTGTTGTTGTTATTTCTGTACTGTCACTACTGTTGTTGTTATTTCTGTCACTGTCACTACTGTTGTTGTTGTTGTTATTTCTGTCACTGTCACTACTGTTGTTGTTGTTCCTTAGCCGCCATCTAATTCTCCCGAGTGTCAGTCAGACATTCTAATGAATTTACCTCTTTGTATGTTACGTAATTCGGTGGTAACTTGAGAAGAGGTATTTTCTTCTAGATCTAGTTGAGTTCTTTCACGTTGCTTTAGTTTTTCTGTCGAATTCGGTTGTCAGTGCCATATCCGACATGTTTATTCTATGAATAACAATATTCAGGTATTTACTTTTCTTCTCGATCGTCTGCTGTTTATGTTTGTTCTGTTATTTATTTGTGGAAATATCTATTGCATTTCTGGGTGATGCAGTTGCATTCTTGTTGCATAATTGTTTATGAAGGCTGTCTTTGTTGTTTTCTTTTTCTGTTGCTGTAATAGTCTTACCTCAAGCAGTAAGATACTCTTACGATTTTCTTATTGGCTAAGTTCTGCATAGACTTTTCTTTTTATATTTAGAGATAGTGTTTATTTCAGCCTTTCAGCTTAGCCATTGGTGAGTTTCAGTTCTTTTACGTTGGAGTTGGGGTTGGGGTTAGGATTAGGGTTAGGGTTAAGATTAGGGTTAGGGTTAGGATTAGGGTTTAGGGTTAGGTATGTACTCCAGAAGAGACGCATTGCTTTACAAAGTCGAGTTGTTATGCATTTCTTTTGATAACAGAACAGTGTTTTTCAACTTGCAAGATTCTCTGTGTGAACTCATGTGTTGAAGCCTATATTGTGATATTTTGTGCTGGTCATGTGTGTGACTATTCATACCTATGCAGGTTTAGCTGGCCTCCTCCAAGTTATATCTCGTTGGAGGTGTCTTGGGTAATTTAATAATAGGGACCCCAGTCCTATCATCTCATTTCTACAGCTGAGTAAACTGGAGCAACATGAAATAAAGTGTCTCAATAAAAATGTCGAATTTCATAGTGTTATTTTTAGTAAGGTAACTAATCCATGGTGGTCATATAATTGTCACAGGTCTTTCGTCACACCTTCTGTGGTATTTTTTTTTTTTTTATTTTTTTTATCTTTTTTAAAGATTTTTTAAAGGATTTTAAAAATATTTTAAAAATCTTTTTTAAATATTTTCCTAAATATTTTTAAAATATTTTAAAAGTATTTTTTAAGTATTTTTTAAAGTATTTTAAAAATGTTTTTTAAATGTTTTTTAAGTATTTTTTAAAGTATTTTCCGATAATTTTCCAGAATTTTAAATATTTTTTATATTTTTTAATGAAAATTTTTTTATTAGATTTAAATAATAATAATGAAATTATTGTGTACAGTGCTCAGGTGCACTACAACCAATAACTCATTAAAACAATTATATATAACAAGATATGCCCATCTATCCATTCATATATCTATTTTTCTATCTATCTATTTTCTATCTATTGATTCTTCTATATATCTATCTTTCTATCTATTTATTTTTCAACATAATTTTTATATATATTTTTTATATATCTATTTTTTATATCTACTTATAATAGTAAATATTATATCATATTATATTAGAAATGAATGTTAACAACTTAATAATAATAAATATACGTATCATTAGTAGATATAAACTTAAAACTTATTTACTTTACATGAGTTCTATTCATCCTCTTGTAAATTTCATCTCTCTTTCCATCTCACAATATTAATATTTTTTCCTCTCTCTCTTTCTTCCCTATTTCTCCCCAGCGTCATTTAAATAAACGGTTGTTTTTTCAATTACTTACACATTCATTTGCATATTCATACATAACTTTGAATATTCCCTAATATGTTTCCACTATCCAGTGAATTTCCGAGCGATAAGGTTGAATCTTCATGGGTACGTCTTTATTTATAAAACAAACTTTGTATTTTATCTGATGAAAGCGCACCAAGGTTGGCTTGGTCGCCCTTGAAATATATATAATAAAATAAATATGGTTTTATAAATATAGTTTCCATTTATTTAATATCATGGTATTTATATATATATATATATATATATATATATATATATATATATATATATATTGTTCGATCATCATACCAAAAGCTTAACATTATTTGTCTAAGCAGACAGTACTTGATTTAGGAGTTGCAGAAACCCCATACTGGATATTACCAACCTTCCAGGAGTCCGGGTATAATTTTCAATCATATTTTATTATTCGTTTGACCCGAATTACTTGGTCGTTTCTATGGTTGTGCGGATAATGGTTTAACCATCGTCTCAGTGTGTTTGGCCTTTTAACTTATGTTGTTGCTCTAGTTCACTAGTTTCTATGGAGCGCTTGCCACATCTCGGAAGTTGTTTTTCGTTAATTCCTAAGCCGAAATACGACTCTCCTTAATTTATATTTATATATATATATATATATATATATATATATATATATATATATATATGAAATACGTTCCTTCACGCACAAGGCGCCAAGGTATGCATGTATTGTCCAACCAAATGCCAGTGTGGTTCAATGGCGGGTCAATAAATTAACGAGCCAGAACAAATATAAACAAGGTTTAGTAAATAATGAAAAAGTTTCAAAATAAATTTTAAAAAATTGACTTTACCTACTATAGTTACCTTTACCGATCGGTTTCGAATCCCAAAAATAAAACGGAGACCATACGGCCTTCGTTGCAAAGAAAGATTATCGTCAGAAGGTTCTTTTCATTCAAAGAATATAAAATTCCTGAATTTAAATCACAAACTAGCGCTATCAAAAACTGTTCCTGGGATGAAAGTGGATGATGTAGAACAGGTTTATCAAGGGCCGTAGCAAAGATAGAGGCAAAAGGAGGTAGGTCAAACTAGCCACAGCTATTGCTAGCAGCAGTCGGAACGACCAAGTTTGTTCTCAACGTTAGTGGAGGTAGTAGTAATATGAAATACGTTCCTTCACGCACAAGGCGCCAAGGTACGCATGTATTGTCCAACCAAATGCCAGTGTGGTTCAATGGCGGGTTAATAAATTAACGAGCCAGAACAAATATAAACAAGGTTTAGTAAATAATGAAAAAGTTTCAAAATAAATTTTAAAAAATTGACTTTACCTACTATAGTTACCTTTACCGATCGGTTTCGAATCCCAAAAATAAAACGGAGACCATACGGCCTTCGTTGCAAAGAAAGATTCTCGTCAGAAGGTTCTTTTCATTCAAAGAATATAAAATTCCTGAATTTAAATCACAAACTAGCGCTATCAAAAACTGTTCCTGGGATGAAAGTGGATGATGTAGAACAGGTTTATCAAGGGCCGTAGCAAAGATAGAGGCAAAAGGAGGTAGGTCAAACTAGCCACAGCTATTGCTAGCAGCAGTCGGAACGACCAAGTTTGTTCTCAACGTTAGTGGAGGTAGTAGTAATATGAAATACGTTCCTTCACGCATAAGGCGCCAAGGTACGCATGTATTGTCCAACCAAATGCCAGTGTGGTTCAATGGCGGGTTAATAAATTAACGAGCCAGAACAAATATAAACAAGGTTTAGTAAATAATGAAAAAGTTTCAAAATAAATTTAAAAAAATTGACTTTACCTACTATAGTTACCTTTACCGATCGGTTTCGAATCCCAAAAATAAAACGGAGACCATACGGCCTTCGTTGCAAAGAAAGATTCTCGTCAGAAGGTTCTTTTCATTCAAAGAATATAAAATTCCTGAATCTAAATCACAAACTAGCGCTATCAAAAACTGTTCCTGGGATGAGAGTGGATGATGTAGAACAGGTTTATCAAGGGCCGTAGCAACGATAGAGGCAAAAGGAGGTAGGTCAAACTAGCCACAGCTATTGCTAGCAGCAGTCGGAACGACCAAGTTTGTTCTTCGGTCGGTAAAGGTAACTATAGTAGGTAAAGTCAATTTTTTAAAATTTATTTTGAAACTTTTTCATTATTTACTAAACCTTGTTTATATATATATATATAAGTATGTTTTGAAACAGTGAGCGAGTTTGAAATTAGAAAATATATAGCTTTCACCGTATTTTTGACTAAAGGAATTTTAGCTTGATAACGGGGTTTAGAACCCTCAGATAAATGGAAAAAGATGAGTATTGACGTACATGTACGTCAGTACTCATCTTTTTCCATTTATCTGAGGGTTCTAAATCCCGTTATCAAGCTAAAATTCCTTTAGTCAAAAATACGGTGAAAGCTATATATTTTCTAATTTCAAACTCGCTTACTGTTTCAAAACATACTTACTTGCCATTTAAACTCGCTAAGAATGTAGTTTCTAATTTGAATGGAAAGAGATGGGTGATCTGTTGGTGTAATGGTAGCACAGTGGTCGCGATAACCACAGATGTGGGCTCCCATGTACGTCAATACTCATCTTTTTCCATTTATCTGAGGGTTCTAAACCCCGTTATCAAGCTAAAATTCCTTTAGTCAAAAATACGGTGAAAGCTATATATTTTCTAATATATATATATATATATATATATATATATAAATTAGCGAGAATTGTATTTCGGCTTAGGAATTAACGAAAAACAACTTCCGAGATGTGTGGCAAGCGCTCAATGATTCAGATGAACCAGAGCTACAACATACGTTAAAGGCCAAAAACACTGAGACGATGGTTAAGCAATCATCCGCACAACCATAGAAACGACCAAGTAATTCGGGTCAAACAAATAAAAATATATGTGATTGAAAATTTATATATATATATATGTGTGTGTGCGTGTGTGTGTGTGCGTGTGTGTGTGTGTGTGTGTGTGTGTGTGTGTGTGTGTGTGTGTGTGTGTGTGTGTGTGTGTGTGTGTGTGTGTGTGTGTGTATAAAATCAAGGTTTAGCAAATAGAGAAAGAGTTTTACTTGTATCCCTATATGTATTTATATATATATATATATATATATATATATATCAACAACACCAACACCATCACCCCCTCCCTCCAGTATACCCTACCCACATTATCATCTTAATTCAGCTGAATTAACCAAATCATCTTGATGGTTTTAGTACTTATCGTGTGTACCTGTGTGTATGTGTGTGTACCTGTGTGTGTATGTGTGTACATGTGTGTGTATGTGTGTACATGTGTGTATGTGTGTGTACCTGTGTGTGTGTGTGTGTGTGTACGTGTGTATGTGTGTGTACCTGTGTGTGTGTGTACATGTGTGTATGTGTGTGTACCTGTGTGTGTACGTGTGTATGTGTGTGTACCTGTGTGTATGTACCTGTGTGTGTGTGTACCTGTGTGTGTGTGTATGTGTGTACGTGTGTATGTGTGTGTACCTGTGTGTATGTGTGTGTGTGTATCTGTTGATGTGTGAATATATAAGTGTGCATATATATATATGTGTATGTGTGTGTATGTGAGTATATATGTGATTACCATAGAAGGTTTTCTATATTTTCTTTCAATGTAATCCAGCATTCCATCCGTGCCATCCCCATACGACCCCAGTCAATCATCTTCATTAATATTTCCACCAACCCAAGTCCTCATGTCAAATTTACATTCCACACTTCCTCTCTCTCCCTCTCTCTCTCCCTTCCTGTCTCTCTCTCCCTTCCTCTCTCTCTCTCTCTCTTCCTCTCTCTCTCTCTCTCCCTTCCTCTCTCTCTCTCCCTCTCTCTCTCCCTCCTTCTTCCCCCCAAACATACAGATGTACTCACATATACACATATATAATACAATTACATGAATTCCGGTACAGATATACTTGTTACAGACACACCTACGTACACACACACACATACACACACACACACCTACACGCACACGCACGCACACACACACACACACCTACACACACACACACACCTACACACACACACACCTACACACACACCTAAACACACACACCTACACACACACCTACACACACACTCACACACCTACATACACACACACACACCTACACAGACACCTACACACACACCTACACACACGCCAGTTATCTCACCATCCAGACCAGAAAGTCAAGCCATGGTGAACGTTATCCACAGGAAGAAGTAGCCTAGAAACAACATGGATGTTATCACTTCTATAACACACACACACAAACATACAATATATATATATATATATATATATATATATATATATATATATACCACCACCCCTCACTCTCAAGAGCGTGAAACTAATAAACCTTTATTCGTACTGCCTCTCTGTTTTGTTCCCGTTCCATTTTTCACTATATATATATATATATATATATATATATATATATATATATACCACCACCCCTCACTCTCAAGAGCGTGAAACTAATAAACCTTTATTCGTACTGCCTCTCTGTTTTGTTCCCGTTCCATTTTTCACTATATATATATATATATATATATATATATATATATATATATATATATATATATATACCACCACCCCTCACTCTCAAGAGCGTGAAACTAATAAACCTTTATTCGTACTGCCTCTCTGTTTTGTTCCCGTTCCATTTTTCACTATATATATATATATATATATATATATATATATATATATATATATATATATATATGCACACACACACCCATATACTCCGTCATCACCATCATCATCATATCACCTACAACAACACTACCACCATCACTACCATGTCTTTAATCACGATGTAAAAGCATCGGTGTTCATTGGTGTTCAGGCAAATATGAGTGAATGGTTAACCCTTTACCATATACATTACTCTATATTTACTATTGTATTTTCACAGTAAAGGCTTTACCTCACATAATATCTCACATAACATTTACCTTACTCTATATATATACTATTGTATTTTCACAGTAAAGGCTTTACCCCATAATATCTCACATAACATTTACATTACTCTATATTTACTTTTGTATTTTCACAGTAAACACTTTACCTCACATAATATCTCACAACATTTACAATACTCTATATATACATTGTTTTTTCATGTTAAAGCCGTTATCTTACATAATTATATCACATAATATTGAATCTATGAGATTTTGATATTATTTATTTTGAGAACAATACCTTAATATCACTATGAGCGACCAGTTACAGCCGGTTTGAACAGAAAGAGGTGAGAAAATTCTGGCCGGATATGGCCGGTTTAAATGCTAAAGGGTTAAGAGGGTTTGCTTCGTAATCATAAGGTCCCGGGTTAGATCTCACTGGGTGTCATTTAGAACAAGTGTCTTTACCATAACCTCAAGGTGACCCAAGCCTTAGGGTTGACAGAAAGTGTGGAAACACGTCGGAGAGATTGTATCTATAATTCAATGATCCACTCTTGTCACATGTTATCCCACGCCGAATCAACTTGGAGATCACGTTAAGGATACACGTGTCAGTGGAATACTCAACCACATACACTGTAATACAAGATGAAAGCTACCTGTAATTCCATTGTCCAGCCGTGTCACATATTTTGTCGCACTGATTCTGCCTGAGGATTATGGTAAGAGCACACGTGTCTGTGGACTGCTCAAACACTCACACGTTAGTTTTGATGTTCGTCGTCGAAACCGACGGAGGCTCCATCTCACAGGCTTCGCTAAGAACGGGATCTAGGGATGCTTCGGACATTTTTATTCTTTAGGGGTTTCCAAACCTAACATCTGGTAAAATACATAGAAAGAAAGATACACGACAGGGGGTGTCATGTCACCTGAGGGGGTGTCGTGTTTGGTGGCCCCGTTAGAGCAGTATTGGGGTGGGATGGTCGTACGAAGTGAGGACTGTCATGTTTGGTGGGGGGGGGTATGAAGTGAGGACTGTCATGTTTGGTGAGGGGGTGGGGGTGGTATGAAGTGAGGACTGTCATGTTTGGTGGCCCAACATTCCAACTTCAATCACGATATGTCAGTCATCATTAATATAACTCCGTTTGAAGATATCTTAATTAATACCAAAAGTGTAGTGTATGTGTTTGTGATATGTATATATATATATATATGGGGGGGGGGGGTGTAGGGAGAGAGAGAGAGAGAGAGAGAGAGAGAGAGAGAGAGAGAGAGAGAAGATACGCACACATCCCTCTCTCTATATATATATGCATGATATATATGTGCACACAACACACAGACACTAAATGGAATGAGGTCTGAAGGAGCTATAGGTTCATTTACCCTAGGGAATCCATACCTGTTCTCTACCTGGTGTCCTTAGAAAACTGGTTAAGTGTACCGAGGTACCTAGATGTATCATTCCTTGAGAGTGAGTGTGTGTGTGTTTGAAATCATATGCATGTCCCTGTGATTGCATATATATATATATATGTGTGTGCGCGTGTGTGTGTGTGTTTGTGCGCGTGTGTGTGTGTGTTTGTTTGTGCGTGCGTGTGTGTGTTTGCGCATGTGTGTGTGTGTTTCAAAATCATATGTATGTCTGTGATTATATATATGTATATATGTATATATGTATGTGTGTGTGTGAGAGAGAGAGGGGGGTTAGAAGCTAGTGTACGTTTGTGTGTTTGAAGTTGTGTGTGTGTGTGGAGTTGTGTGTGTGTGTGGAGTTGTGTGTGTGTGTGGAGTTGTGTGTGTGTACATGTATAATTTGTTACCGAATTTTATCCCCCAAAGTAATCCAGTAATAAAATTGGTTGGATGAAGGGGAGGGGGTGTAATGGGTAGGGTGTAGAAGGGGGAAGGGGGTTATTTTGGGATCTATATTGTGACAGAAACATTAAAGGGTAACTAATACTAGGAAGGGCACTGGACATAATAATGTTGAACTTCCTATATTTAACATTTATAAACCTAATTATCCTTTTTTGTTGCTGTTAGGGATGTTAATTGGTAGTAATTATGTTCATAGTAGTACAAAACCCGTTATTTTACGGTAGTGTGGGGGAATAACTAATATTCCTACTCTTTCTGTTATTTATAGTTGAGTGTATTTAGTGCAATCCACACTATTGCAAACATTCAGACCAGATAAGACTTTGTTTTAAGTCTATATCCCTCCCTCGTGCCCCCTGGTCGAGGAGTTCTTGAAGAGGATCATAGGCATAGCTCTTCCTTCATTCTTAAATACCCTCTTTGATCATAACAGACCATGGGTTTGCACACAGAAAGTTCCTCTCCAAGGTGCAAGTCTGTGAAAGGTGTTTTGTGGAAGATGACAAGTTGCCCAAGCTTACAATCTTCCCCTCCCCACGACACCGATGTTGTCCAAAGGCAAAAGCCGATACAGCTTGGACCCAGTGTTGTCGCAGGCTAATGAACCACTCACCCCTGGAAGAGTAGCCGGTCATTCGCAGGATTAACTCTCAACTGTTGCTACTGTTGTTGCTGTTGCTGTTGCTGTTGCTGTTGTTGCTGGTGGTATGCATCTTTGCCAGCTGATTGTACTGGAGGAAGGTGAATTAAAGTGTCTTGATGAAGGACACAACGAGAATTGAAATTACGATCATACGATCGCGAGCCCTCCTCACCTCAGGCCACTAAGCCACACACCTTCAACCTTCCTTCACTTTCTAAACAGTCAGAAAATATTGTTAAATGTTAAGTCAGTTGACAACAACAACAACAACAATAACAACAACAACAACGACAACAGCAACACCACTACCAACAACAACAACAACAACAACAACAATAACAACAACAACAACGACAACAGCAACACCACTACCAACAACAACAATAACAACAACAATAACAACAACAACAACAACAATGACGTATTGCGAACTTTCTTTACTTCTGTCTTCCATCATGTGCTGTTTACTTCAGTTAATACGTCTTTGTTATTAATCGGGAGAAAACATTAGAATCTGGAAGATAAACATTCTCCTCTACCCTTAACCTTATTTCTAACCTTGTTTATAGAGATTTCTGTGAGAAGACTCGTGGCTTGATGGTTAGCTGTCTCGGCTTGTAATCGTGTGGTCGTGAGATCGATTCCTGGTGGTGCGTAATGTCCGTGAATAAGTGACTTATTTCATGTTATTCTAGTCCATCCAGTTGTAATTCATTACATTGTGTCATACTGAGTCTCTATAACTCCGTTAAAGGTACACGTGTCTGTATAATGCTCCCTCATTTACACATTAATTTCACGAGCAGGCTGCTCTGGATCACTCATCGTTGATCCAATACATATTTCTCTTTAAAAATTTGACATAAGCTGAAATTTGAAGTGAAGGCGCATGGCTTCGAAAGGTTGTGAGTTCAATTCTCGGTGATGTGTTGTTTCCTTGAGCAAAACACTTTATTTCACGCTGCTCCAGTTTACTCAGCTGTTGAAATGAGATGATAGGACTCGAGTCTCCTTATCATTAAATTACCCAAGACACCTCCAACGAGATATACCTTGGAGGAGGCCAGCTAAACCTGCATAAGGTGTGAGCTGTCACACACACACGTGTTTCTTATTTTAAGGGGTCTAGTCGGTTGTTATTTTGGGGGGAATTAACCCAACAGCAATGTCCATGAGAGAGATTTTAGACTTCTAAGTTAATTTAATAGAATCTAGAAAGATAAGATTATCCGGTTTCCTGGGTTCACGTACCATTTCCCTATTTTGTTTGGATTGGGCTGGAGCTGGCCACCCATAAGAACGAGTCCCATGAGTTCACAAAATCGAGTCTCCGTGAGATGGACTCACTCTTTCAGCACATCTTCCTCACCATCCTCTTGGGTAGAGGTTCTCTAACCTGTTGACCCCCCCCCCCTCTCTTGGTCACCCCACCCTCTTTTGGTCACCCCACCTCCCATTTCTAGAGAGACCTGCCTACACGTAAATTGTGAATATATAATAAAGTCGTTAATTTATATATAATATATAATATATACTATGTATAAATTAATATACATTTTTTATTTTACTATATTTATATATATGTATCATTTGATATTCAATATATCATCTCTACCACCCCCACCGCTCCATTAGACCCTAGTGACCCCTGGACCTTCTCTACGCCGGGGGAAGCGCCCACTTTCAGAACCTCTGCTCTAGGGTAACACATTCCCCAATGTGTGTCCCAACACCATTAAACGTCTCTCTGACTGCCTTGGTTAATTATATACGCCAAATAGTTATTCCTGTCCCTTATGAATTATTGGGTGACGAGGGATGTCTATCCAGTTTCAATCCCAAACCTGTCATGAACCTATAACAGGCCAGACATGTGTATTTCAGGATCATGAAAGATTTGGATGACACCCTGTAATTCCCTTGGTTTGTTGTATATTCTTCGTAACTCTTGATAGATTCATAGGAGCGCCGTAGTGACATACAGCATTTCTTGGGCATTTTAAGCCTGGCGGAGCCCATTCCTCTCCTGAGTACAGCAGGTTTCTTCCAGAAAAACATAGAAAGTGAGAGAGAGGAAATAAGAAAGAAATATAGAGGAGGAATTGACTCCAGTACTAGACTGGAACTTTTTATCGACCTCCAAAGAATGAAAGACAAAGTTGACCTCGGCGGGATTTGAACTCAGAGAGCAGAAAGCCGGAACGAATACCAGAGAGCATTCTATCCGACGTTCTAACGACTCTGCCAATTCGCCGCCTTGTTGTATACACGGACTAAAACATTTCTATAATCTGAAAAATGTATAAGCTTAAAATTCTTAATCTTCTACAATCCTTGAAATATGTTTTTACCAATAATTGACTATGAAGTGAGTTTTAGATTTGTGAATTCTGTGTACAATAGACACGTGACTGATGTAACGTGATATGGCATATTTATTTATTTCGTTAATTTCGTGTCACTAATAAAACTTAATAAATGTGTCACGAATCTTTTTCATTTCCAAAACTTGTCACTAGTGTGAAAAAATGTGCAAACTGTGGCGTAGAATAACTACCATCACGTCGAGAGCTTGCAATCGCCTGGTCACTGTCAACAAACACCCGAAAGCAACTTTATACCATCGCCTGGTCACTGTAAACAAACATCCGAGAGCAACTTTATACCATCGCCTGGTCACTGTAAACAAACACCCGAGATGAACTTTATACCATCGCCTGGTCACTGTCAACAAACACCCGAGATGAACTTTATACCATCGCCTGGTCACTGTCAACAAACATCCGAGAGGAACTTTATACCATCGCCTGGTCACTGTCAACAAACATCCGAGAGGAACTTTATACCATCGCCTGGTCACTGTCAACAAACACCCGAGAGCAACTTTATACCATTCCCTGGTCACTGTCAACAAACACCCGAGAGCAACTTTATACCATCGCCTGGTCACTGTCAACAAACACCCGAGAGCAACTTTATACCATCGCCTGGTCACTGTAAACAAACATCCGAGAGCAACTTTATACCATCGCCTGGTCACTGTAAACAAACATCCGAGAGGAACTTTATACCATCGCCTGGTCACTGTCAACAAACATCCGAGAGGAACTTTATACCATCGCCTGGTCACTGTCAACAAACACCCGAGAGCAACTTTATACCATTCCCTGGTCACTGTCAACAAACACCCGAGAGCAACTTTATACCATCGCCTGGTCACTGTCAACAAACACCCGAGAGCAACTTTATACCATCGCCTGGTCACTGTAAACAAACATCCGAGAGCAACTTTATACCATCGCCTGGTCACTGTAAACAAACATCCGAGAGGAACTTTATACCATCGCCTGGTCACTGTCAACAAACATCCGAGAGGAACTTTATACCATCGCCTGGTCACTGTCAACAAACACCCGAGAGCAACTTTATACCATTCCCTGGTCACTGTCAACAAACACCCGAGAGCAACTTTATACCATCGCCTGGTCACTGTCAACAAACACCCGAGAGCAACTTTATACCATCGCCTGGTCACTGTAAACAAACATCCGGGAGCAACTTTATACCATCGCCTGGTCACTGTAAACAAACATCCGAGAGGAACTTTATACCATCGCCTGGTCACTGTCAACAAACACCCGAGATGAACTTTATACCATCGCCTGGTCACTGTCAACAAACACCCGAGAGCAACTTTATACCATTCCCTGGTCACTGTCAACAAACACCCGAGAGCAACTTTATACCATCGCCTGGTCACTGTCAACAAACACCCGAGAGCAACTTTATACCATCGCCTGGTCACTGTCAACAAACACCCGAGAGCAACTTTATACCATCGCCTGGTCACTGTAAACAAACATCCGAGAGGAACTTTATACCATTCCCTGGTCACTGTCAACAAACACCCGAGAGCAACTTTATACCATCGCCTGGTCACTGTCAACAAACACCCGAGAGCAACTTTATACCATCGCCTGGTCACTGTCAACAAACACCCGAGAGCAACTTTATACCATCGCCTGGTCACTGTCAACAAACACCCGAGAGCAACTTTATACCATCGCCTGGTCACTGTCAACAAACACCCGAGAGGAACTTTATACCATCGCCTGGTCACTGTAAACAAACATCCGAGAGGAACTTTATACCATTCCCTGGTCACTGTCAACAAACACCCGAGAGCAACTTTATACCATCGCCTGGTCACTGTCAACAAACACCCGAGAGCAACTTTATACCATCGCCTGGTCACTGTCAACAAACACCCGAGAGGAACTTTATACCATCGCCTGGTCACTGTAAACAAACATCCGAGAGGAACTTTATACCATCGCCTGGTCACTGTCAACAAACACCCGAGAGCAACTTTATACCATCGCCTGGTCACTGTCAACAAACATCCGAGAGGAACTTTATACCATCGCCTGGTCACTGTCAACAAACACCCGAGAGCAACTTTATACCATCGCCTGGTCACTGTCAACAAACACCCGAGAGCAACTTTATACCATTCCCTGGTCACTGTCAACAAACACCCGAGAGCAACTTTATACCATCGCCTGGTCACTGTCAACAAACACCCGAGAGCAACTTTATACCATCGCCTGGTCACTGTCAACAAACACCCGAGAGCAACTTTATACCATTCCCTGGTCACTGTCAACAAACACCCGAGAGGAACTTTATACCATCGTCTGGTCACTGTCAACAAACACCCGAGAGCAACTTTATACCATCGCCTGGTCACTGTCAACAAACACCCGAGAGCAACTTTCTACCATCGTCTGGTCACTGTCAACAAACACCCGAGAGGAACTTTATACCATCGTCTGGTCACTGTCAACAAACACCCGGAGCAACTTTATACCATCGCCTGGTCACTGTCAACAAACACCCGAGAGCAACTTTATACCATTCCCTGGTCACTGTCAACAAACACCCGAGACAACTTTATACCATCGTCTGGTCACTGTCAACAAACACCCGAGAGCAACTTTATACCATCGCCTGGTCACTGTCAACAAACACCCGAGAGCAAATTTATACCATTCCCTGGTCACTGTCAACAAACACCCGAGAGCAACTTTATACCATCGCCTGGTCACTGTCAACAAACACCCGAGAGCAACTTTATACCATCGCCTGGTCACTGTCAACAAACACCCGAGAGCAACTTTATACCATTCCCTGGTCACTGTCAACAAACACCCGAGAGCAACTTTATACCATGGCCTGGTCACTGTCAACAAACACCCGAGAGCAACTTTATACCATCGCCTGGTCACTGTCAACAAACACCCGAGAGCAACTTTATACCATTCCCTGGTCACTGTCAACAAACACCCGAGAGCAACTTTATACCATCGCCTGGTCACTGTCAACAAACACCCGAGAGCAACTTTATACCATCGCCTGGTCACTGTCAACAAACACCCGAGAGCAACTTTATACCATCGCCTGGTCACTGTCAACAAACACCCGAGAGCAACTTTATACCATCGCCTGGTCACTGTCAACAAACACCCGAGAGCAACTTTATACCATCGCCTGGTCACTGTCAACAAACACCCGAGAGCAACTTTATACCATTCCCTGGTCACTGTCAACAAACACCCGAGAGTAACATTATACCATCGCCTGGTCACTGTCAACAAACACCCGAGAGCAACTTTATACCATTCCCTGGTCACTGTCAACAAACACCCGAGAGAAACTTTATACCATCGCCTGGTCACTGTCAACAAACACCCGAGAGCAACTTTATACCATTCCCTGGTCACTGTCAACAAACACCCGAGAGCAACTTTATACCATTCCCTGGTCACTGTCAACAAACACCCGAGAGCAACTTTATACCATTTCTGGTCACTGTCAACAAACACCCGAGAGTAACTTTATACCATCGCCTGGTCACTGTCAACAAACACCCGAGAGCAACTTTATACCATTCCCTGGTCACTGTCAACAAACACCCGAGAGCAACTTTATACCATCCCCTGGTCACTGTCAACAAACACCCGAGAGCAACTTTATACCATCGCCTGGTCACTGTCAACAAACACCCGAGAGCAACTTTATACCATCGCCTGGTCACTGTCAACAAACACCCGAGAGCAACTTTATACCATCGCCTGGTCACTGTCAACAAACACCCGAGAGCAACTTTATACCATCGCCTGGTCACTGTCAACAAACACCCGAGAGCAACTTTATATTTATCACAAGATACTCAGAAAGAGGTCAGCAGAGGCTACAAAGCTACTTTACAACACACACAGTTGTCAGTGGTACCTCACAACACACACAGTTGTCAGTGATACCTCACAACACACACACAGTTGTCAGTGGTACCTCACAACACACACACACAGTTGTCAGTGGTACCTCACAACACACACACAGTTGTCAGTGGTACCTCACAACACACACACAATTGTCAGTGGTACCTCACAACACACACACAGATGTCAGTGGTACCTCATAACACACACAGATGTCAGTGTACCTCACAACACACACAGATATCAGTGGTACCTAACAACATACACAGATGTCAGTGGTACCTCACAACATACACACAGATGTCAATGATACCTCACAACATACCCAGATGCCAGTGATACCTCACAACATACACACAGTTGTCAGTGGTACCTCACAACACACACAGATGTCAGTGCTACCTCACAACACACACAGATGTCAGTGCTACCTCACAACATACACAGATGTCAGTGCTACCTCACAACATACACACAACTGTCATTCTCCACTCCCAACGCAGCTTTCTCATAGCCGCCATTTTATTTGGTTTATATTGGTTTTTCTCTCTGTATGGACGTGAGTGAGCGTGACTGTGTGTGCGTGTGTGTGTATGTGTATGTGTGTGTTTATACACACAAATACATCCCCAAATTATATATATCTGTGTATGTTGTCTTTGTGTATATGTGCGTTTATTTGTGGATATATTTGTGTATACAAATACATATATATATATATATATATGTGTATATGTATGTATCCATATATATATGTGTATATGTGTGTGTATGTGTGTGTGTGTGTGTTTTTATGTGTGTGTGCGTGTGTGTGTGTGCGTGTGTGTGTGTGTGTGTGTGTGTGTGTATGTGTGTGTGTCACGTTTTCAAAATACGACTGATATTTCAAAGTGTGTTTGACAAACAATTACAAATCTTTGACCTTTTCCACTGCAATCATGCTTCTGTTGTTGATATGGTGCTTGATTCGTCTATACATGAATACACGCAAACACACACACACACACACACACACACACACACACACACACACACACACAAACATACACACACGTGTGTGTTTGTGTGTGTGTATTTATATGTATGTATGTACAATTTTAAAGAACACTCCCTGATGTTCCCCTTTCTCTGTTCACTTAGATTTGTTTTACCTTATAAATAAATGTGTATTTGTATATATATACATGTATATATATATATGTATGAAAAAGTGAGTCCTTCATCAGTGACCCTCCAACCGTCCCAGGCATTTCATCGCTTTGGGACGGTTGGAGGGTCACTGATGAAGGACTCACTTTTTCATATGTATCCCATTTGCAACGCCGCAGCTCCATTATTATCATATATATATATATATATATATATATATATATATATATATATATATATATATATATATATATATATATATATATATAGAGAGAGAGAGAGAGAGAGAGAGAGAGAGAGAGAGAGAGAGAGAGAGAAGGAGGGGGTAAGAGAGAGAGAGAGGCAGATAGACAGATAGATAGATAGATATATTTCTTTATTAGCCATAGGGGCACAAAAAAGGGGGACAAATACAAAGGGGGAAGTTTACATACAATAAAAACGTGTAAAATGTTATCACAAATGGAATTTAAAAAGTTAGTCGATTTTCCCCAATAGAGGGAGACAGTTTATATGGGTAACACATACCCCCGAAAAAAATGTGCAACCCTCATCTCCAGGAGTACGAAGAGTTTGTACTCCTTTCCTCTCCACCTCCTTTTCCTCAACCTACAGGCTGATATAGAGAGAAGGCCCATTCACTCGGGCCATTCTCGCCACTTTCACCCACCTTTCATAAAACTTGCTGGGGTACAGCACCTCTCTCTCCATCCTGATTCTTCTTCCAAAGTGGTATTTGAAAAAAAGAATCAGTTGTTGGCCGGAGAGAAAGGTGTCTGACCTCAGCCCTTTCAACCTTGTCCACCATACAACCTCTTTCGCCATAGCTATCACACAAAGGAAAACCGCCTCTCCTTCGTTTTTGAAGGAGGGTGGCGGTTTGATCATGACAATGGACTCGGTGGTCAACTGGATTGGTCCTACCCGCGACAATAGTCGTTCTACAACCCCACAGGTCAGTGACGCCCGGGCAGTGTATGAATGCGTGCGCGACGGTTTCTTCGTCTCGCACGCACCTCGGACAGATCTTCTTTGCAGGGCCCCTGCCCGGGCGCCCATGTCTGTAGAGCTTGTCTCGAACTGGTAGAGCTCCTCGGTAGCACTGCCAGGCCAGGGACTTTTGGAAGTTGTCCATCGGTCCCGGGCGGAAGGTCCTACCGAACAGACTGGCCAGTTCATCTTCCTCTACGCCTAGAGTTTCACCGAGCGCGTCGTCGCACTTGCTGCGGACCAACCCTCTATAGAATGACGAAGTGGAGTCTCCACTGATCGCCGGGTCCGCCTGTCAGAGGGCTGTGAGCGCCTGAGCACATTCGATGGGCCAGTCGCCCATTTTCCTCGGTCTTTGCTTGACCCAGGACTGCAGCTCGGTCAGCGAGACGAGTCGTGCGAAGGCTCACCTCACGAACGGGGCCCACACCGGCTGTCCGGTGAGCAATACGTAGAGATGCCGCAGCCTGAGCGCGTGTTTGCGCATCGTCAACCACGGCATCCCCAGCCCTCCGTTAGAAGGGTGTTGGCAGCAGATGGATCTTCTCACCAAAGAAGCCCGCCTCTTCCAAAGGAATCGGAAGAGCGCGCGCTCCATTTTGGCGAGCGTTTTGGCTGGACAAGGCACGACGGTCAAGCGGTAGTAGATGGCGGACGCTATAAAAGTGTTCGCCACCTCCGCTCGACCTTTCAAGGATAGTTTGCACTCGGCCCACTTCTGGGTGAGTGCAAATACCTTGGCCGTCACTTCGTTCCAGTTCTTCTCCACCTGGAGGTCCGGACCAAACCAGACGCCGAGCAGCTTTACCGGTCCTTCCGTCCAGCGTCCGACGACGCCATCGGAAGGCATCGGTCTGCCTCTCCACGATCCGAGTTGCAAACCGATGGACTTGTCCCGGTTCAGCTTCGCTCCTGTGACACTTTCGTATTCCTTCAGTAAGGTGCCGACTTCCTCGATTTGCGAGGCGCTCGACACCATTACTGTCACGTCGTCGGCGTAGGCCGACGCCGCTTTCCGCAGTCCCGGTTCCAGGGGGATGCCCTGCAATAGCTCCAGCTTCCGCAGTAGTGGCTCGAGAGTCAGTACGTACAGAAGGGAGGAGAGAGGGCATCCCTGTCGAATGGATCACGTAATATGGAACGGCTCCGAGAGGTAGCCGTTCACCTTGACCCTTGAGCAGATGTTGCTGTTGTGCATTGCAGCAATCCAGCCCCTGAACACGGGTCCGAAGCCTGCCGCCTCGAGCACCGCATCCAGGTAACGATGGTCAACCCTATCGAAAGCCTTAGACTGATCCAAGTTGATCAGGGCCCCACCGATGCCGGGTTTACACCCTACCCTCTCTATGATGTATCGCATGAGGTGGAGGTTGTCGTGTATGGACCTGGTCGGGATTGCGCATGTCTGCGCTTCTCCCACCAGGTTCTCGACGACAAGCGCCAGCCTCTTTGCCAACACCTTGGCCAAAATCTGTAACTCTGTGTTTAGCAGAGTTATGGGCCGGAAGTTGCCTATGTCATCCCCCTTATTCTCGTCCTTCCTGATTAGTGTGACCACGCCCCCGGTTACAGAACTGGGAATTCTCCCGTTCTGTTGCCAGTTGCAGTAGACCGCTTCCAGGAGACCGGAGAATAAGTCCGGCATTGCTATGTAAAATTCGTAGGGTAGACCGTCGAGACCTGGAGATTTGCGTTTGCCGCATTGGCTCAGCGCGTCCCCTATCTCAGTGGCTGAAATAGGCTTTTCGCAGAACTTTGCCTCGCTGTCCGAGAGTCGCGGTAGGCCGTCGAGGTATGGACCGAAATCCATAGCCTCTCCCGGCGCGCCGCTCCCCCCGAACAGCCGAGCAAAGTGCCGCTGAAAAGCTGCACACATCTGCTTCGGCTCACGTATCACGCGTCCGTTTTGGTCCTTCAAAGACCGAATCGTGGACTTGTTGCCACTTTTTGCCTCCGTCACTCGGGCCCAGCTAACAGCTTCGGCTCCCTCGTTTCCCAGAGCACGTATTTTGCTTCTGACAACGCAGCCCTCGTGCTTTGCGTCGAAGAACTGGTCCAAGGCCGTTCTCGTTGCTAGCACGCTGGCTACGTTGCCACTTCTAATTGCCTCTTCTACTTTATCTACCAGTTCCTTCTCGGTTCTATTTCTATCTAACGCTAATTCTTTACTAAAAACTATCGAGTTTAATCTAACTGCCCTCTTGAGTGAGTACCACCATCTGTTGTTGACAATGGCCCCTGTCAAGTGCTGTTTAACTAAAGTGCTAATCCGTCTACTGTAGGCTTTGCTTGTCGGTAACGACAAGTTCAGCTTCCAGTAGCCGGGTCCTTGTCTATGGGTTCTATCAAGGTTGGCCATGCAGGTCACTAGTTTGTGATCTGAATAGGCAACCATGAACATTTGTGGACAGCTTAACATGTCCCTATCCTTATTTCTAACTAGAAACATATCTGGGTACTATCTAGATGTTCCGCTACGATTACTCCACGTCCACAGTGGCGCAGTCGGAAAATCTAGTCGATATCTATCGGCCAGGTCAAATCGGTCGATTATCTGTTTGAGGCTGTTACACCCCCCCCCCCCTTTATCGGGACATGCTCCCACATAGTCCCAACGTGCATCTAGAATTCCATTCCAGTCCCCCACTAAAAGCAAGGAGCGGGACGTTCCCAGAAAAGTCTCTAGACGTTTGAAGAAGTCTGGCCGCGGTGTCCCGGATGGGGCATATGCGGCCACCAGCCTGAAGTCTCCACCTTCACTACCGTCAACGTCTAGGACCACCAGACGACCCTCCGGGTCCAGATGTACCGTCTGTGTTACGAGGTCCAGGTGTTTCCGCAGCAAAACAGCAACCCCTCCCCCACCCCCAGGAAGGTGGCCGGTCAAAAATGTACTCGAAATTAAGAGAAAACATACATGCAAACATACATACAGACAGACAGACACACATACATATATACGCACATACACACATACATACACACATACATACATACATTCATACATACATACGTACATACAACACTCATACATACATACATACAGACACATACATACATACATACATACATACATACATACATACATACATACATACATACATACATACATACATACATGATGGCTGCCCCCTCGTTATCGAGTATGGCCATTGCACGAGGAGAAAGAAAAAAAAAAAAATAATAATAATAATAGATAAATAAAAAGAAAAAAAAAAAAAAAGAAATATATATATATATATATACATATACATACACATATACACACACACACACACTCACACACACATATACACACACATACATTAATAACAATAATAATAATAATAATCATAACAACAATAATAATAACGACAACAACAATAATAATATACATGTACATATATATATACACACACACGCACACACATAAGCATATCTACACACACACACACACACACGATAGCAACTAACAGCGCTGCGATCGAATGTGGCTTTTTAGCCCAGCCAATGATCTAAAATGTCTTGCACAGAGTCGGCAACCAAAACATTCACTGCGAATAGTCGGCTGTGGTTGGAGTTCGTGTACTTTTGCATGTCGCTTGAGCCCGCCTGCTGATTTACATTCTCTACCACATGTTTGGCAAGCATGATGAGTAGCATCTCCAACAGCAGCCTGGTAGTCAACCACTGGTCTTACTTTATGACTGCGAAGATGACTTTCGAGTTCAGCTTTGCTGAGGCAGAGTCTCGCACAGACGCTGCATGTCAGCACCATAGGAGGACCCTCGCCGTCTGGAAGTGCAACGGCAATGCCCTTCCTCACGTCCCGCTTTACTTTCTCGTGTGCGATTCGAGATGCCTCAAAGGCAAGTTTTCCCTCATATACAGTCTTTCTCCATTTATTACGATCAGCAGCAATATTTTCCCATGTATCAGCAGAGATGTTAACGTCTTTCAGAGAGGCTTTCAAGGAATCCTTATACCTCTTTTTTTGGTTTATGTGGCGGTCGTTTTCCTTTAACCAACTCTCCATAAAAGAGTTGTTTTTGGTATTCTAGAATCCTTCATCCTGGCAAGGTGACCACTCCAACGGAGTCGTTGCTTAAGCACAAGAGCTTCTATACTGTCACACATAGAGCTTTCCAAAATCTCGACATACATACATACATACATACATACATACATACATACATACATACATACATACATACATACATACATGGTGGCTGCCAACTCGTTTTCGAGTACGGCCACTACTTTATATCCATGTAGGAGAACCCCTACCGATGCGCTGAACGAGTGTGACTTTTTAGTCCAGCCAGCGACTTGAAAACTCTGGTACAAACACTACACTTGTGACAATTATTGACACATAGTGCTGGGCCCATGGTACCCTGTGACGACAAGTGCAGAGAGATCTCCAGATATAAAGCAATGCCTGTGCCGTGAAGCTTTTATAGTGAGCAAAGGCACTGCACAAAGCCAGTCCCACTCTCTTAACCAAGATGATATTTACCAAAAAGAAGAACAAGTCAACATCATTGGATACCATCAGGGTTGCAGGTGTTATATCAGAGTTTTCCTTCTCCTAGAATTCTGCCTTGACAAAAGCTAAGGGGTCATCTCTCCCGGTGATTTTGGATGGCCATTGACTCTTAAGAGCTCCTTTGCCCTTTGACAGGTTTTGTTTTTAGTCCTGCAGGATGTCCAAAGTCACCCTCCTCACCAAGAAACCTTGGTGGGGTTGCCAGTTTAGTCGCCAACGACCCGACCATGAGGCAGGTTGTACTGGGATACATGTTACCAGTAGCACCTACATACATACATACATACATACATACATACATACATACATACATACATACATACATACATACATACATACATACATACATCGATAATGATAATCAAAAGTATAAACAATTGAAAATTTCCCTCAACGAAATCTCCCAGAGAGAAATTAACTCGTGTATAAATATCTCTCTTGCTGAACGTGTTAAAACGACAATGGTGAATAAAAAACCAAATAATGAAATACTACGTGTTATTGACGAAATAGGGGGTGAATATTTACGACGGATAAAAACCCCAACATTTTGGCAAATCAACGCCTGTTTATATGCCTTAGCATGACAGTGAAGCATTATCTTGGTGATAGCTGAGATATTAACAAGAACAAAACACCACCAAAATTACCATCATATATAACTAAAATAGAAAAAAAGAGTGCTGACCTACGAAAAAACATAGGATATGTGACAATGCTCCTTACATGCAAACAAACACAAAATAACCTCACTCCTCACCAACAAAGAGTGAAAAATAAAATAGGGACGATGTTTGGTAACAGTAGAACCAAAACTCTCCAATATAAGCTGATCACCCTCAAACAAGAATTGAGAGCTGTTAGCGAAAAACGCCGATACCTGAAGAAGGTAGATGAGAGAAAAGTGCTTAAAAGATTCAGACGAAACCAAACATCAGTCTATAGAGATATGAAGGGCAAAATAATAAGTGTCACTGAGGCCCCATCCCAGAAAGACATAGATTCCTATGGAGAAAAATATGGGGTGAAAAGAAGAATTTCAACCAAGATGCAATGTGGCTAAGAGAAATCCGAAAGAACTATTGCTCCTACACTACAACAAAAACATACGAAATAAGTGAAGGTACCCTTGAGACTGTGATAGGAAAACTCCTATATACACATATATATATAGGAAACTCATATATACACATATATATATATATACATTCATATATATATATACATATATACATATATATATATATATATATATATATATATATATATATATATATATATATATATATATATATATATATATATATGTGTGTGTGTGTATATCAATTACCGTCTGTATATCAATTACCCTTAAACTCCCCACCTCTCTATATCTACTACACGGCACTCTCCCATTATGCCCCTCAAGAGCGTGAAACTAATAAACCTTTGTTCGTACTGCCTCTCTGTTTTGTTCCCGTTCAATTTTTTACTATATATATATATATATATATATATATATATATATATATATGTATGTATATATATATATATGATAATAAAGGGCGCTGCGGAGTTGTAAATGGGTTACATATGAAAAAAGTTTCTGTCCTTCATCAGTGATCTTCCAACTATCATAGGCATTTCATCGCTTTAAAGCGTATATATATAATGTATATATATATACATATATACATTAATTTATTATGGCTATTGGTGAGATTTGTTACTGTAGAGTCTCACCTGTGCACTCACAGATCACCAGTGTTGTCTGGTGATCCTGTGAGTACGCAGTACGTGAGTAACAAGGCTTAGCGATTACTCTTTTACTCTTTTACATGTTCCAGCCATCCGCCTGAGGCCATGCTGGGGCACCGCCATTATAAAGGAATATTTAAACTCTACTTCGGTATTGAGTTTTCATTCTTACGTCCGTCAATAATTCACGTACTCTCAGGTCTTGAATAATCCTCCCCACCCCACACTTAATTTCTCAGCCCCCCCCCCCCCCCCCCCCGGTTTTTATTCCACGCCCACCCTCACCCGCTTATTATATTCTGCTAATCTATTTCCGACGAAATTTTATTGTAAGTGATTCATATTGATACAACAGCTGGAGAATCTAATAATTATTTTATTTTACATTAAAAAAACATTTTATGACAAAAGATTACAAGAAATCCCATATCTACCAACGTACCCTATATAATTACTGATATCTAAAGCCCCCCTCCCATTATTGCCACCCCTCCTATTATTTGGAATCCGAGAGTGCCACCAAACTCTCCCTCTCTATGTCTATCACATAAAACTCTCTTTTAATCCCCCTCTCTGTATCTACTAAAACCAAACTCTACGCCTCTCTATATCTACCACGACATCGCCTCTCTTACCCCACTCTCTATATCTAAGACTAATACACTCTCTCACTCTCTATAAATATCTACACTTATCTCTCCCAATCTCCGTCTGTATACCAATCACCCTTAAACTCCCCACCTCTCTATATCTACTACACGGCACTCTCCCATTATCCCCTCTGTATATCTACAACCACCAAATTCTCCCCCTCTCTAAATCTACTACACGGTACTCTTTTCCAAACCTCCTCTCTATATCAATTACCAGCAAAATCTTCCCCTCTCTATATCTACTACACGGATCTCTCTTCCAATACCCCTCTCTCTATCAATTAGCACCAAACGCTCCCCCTCTCTATATCTATCTTTCTCATCAGTCTACATAACATGTGCATACATTGTAACGCATATACAAATAGATGTGTTTTGGTAGTTTGGGGAGAAAAATATACTTATTGGGGGGGGGGGGGGGGGGTTGCACGCCTCCCCAGTTACACTGCCCCTGCATACTTACATATTTAATGTAGTCAGAGGAACGTTCAACGGAACTGGAGTTTATAAATTAATAGGATATCCTAGATCAGAAATAATTATTAAGATGATATTTGGAACATAACTTAACAAAGGTTCTTAGATAAAAATATAATTGTTTTTACTTTTGGCACAGGCCAGCAATTATTCCAGTGCATTACTGGTACTTTATTTTATCGACCCCGTAAGGATGAAAGGCAAAGTTAACCTTGGCGGGATTTGAACTCAGACTGTAAAGGGACATAACTCTATGCGTCAAAGCATAGCGCCCGACCTTCTACCGATACTGCCAATCCACTAAAAATATAATGGTTTCTTATATAGGCACAAGGCCAGTAATTTAGGGGGAGGGGAAAGTCGATTAAATAGACCCCAGTGCGTGACTGGTACTTTATTTTATCGACCCCATAAGGATGAAAGGCAAAGTTAACCTCGACGGGCTTTGAGATCAGATCATAAAGAGCCGTAACTCTATGCGTCAAAGCATAGCGCCCGACCCTCTACCGATACTGCCAATCCACTAAAAATATAATTGTTTCTACTTTTTGGCACAAGGCCAGCAATTATCCCAGTACATTGCTGGTGCTTTATTTTATCGACCCCGTAAGGATGAAAGGCAAAGTCAACCTCGGCGGGAATTGAACTCAGATCGTAAAGGGACGTAACTATGCTGGAAAGCATAATCCAACCCTCTACCGATACTGCCAATTCACCGCCCCAATCCACTAAAAATATAATTGTTTCTATTTTAGGCACAAGGCCGGCAATTTACCAGTGCATTACTGGTACTTTATTTTATCGACCCCGTAAGGATGAAAGGCAAAGTCAACCTCGGCGGGATTTGAACTCAGATCGTAAAGGGACGTAACTATGCTGGAAAGCATGGCGTCCGACCCTCTACCGATACTGCCAATCCTTTCAGATAAGAAGTTTTGTATGGTAGAACCAGGAGCGGTTTCAGGTGGTTTGGTTTCAAAAGAGTTCACCGTCTGACGCAGCAGAAACACACGACAGGAGAGTCTCCATCACCTGGACCACTTAACCCTTCCACACCTCACTAGATATACCCCACTAATTACACCCCACTCACCACCACCCACTCATCACACCCCACACCTCACACCCCACTCACCATACCCCACTCACCACACCCCACTCATCACACCCTACTCGTCACATTCCACTCCCCACACCACACTCACCACACCCCACTCATCACATCCCACTCGTCACACCCCACTCACCACACCCCACTCATCACACCCTACTCGTCACATTCCACTCCCCACAACCCACTCACCACACCCTACTCGTCACATCCCACTCATCACAACCCATTCACCACACCGCATTCATCACAATTACTCACAGAATATCATTAGAATGTTGTACTCGACTTTTCACTTGAATCCGTTTTGAAGTAATTCATACGTCAGATAGGAAGTAGCGTTGATTGGTAGTGTGAGTGTTAATGAAAACTATAGGAACGTATGTGTGTATGTGTGTATGTATGGGTGTATGTGTGTATGTATGTATGTATGTATGTAAAACGACCTCCACATAAACCAAAAAAGAGGTATAAGGATTCGTTGAAAGCCTCTTTGAAAGACGCTAACATCTCTGCTGATACACGGGACAGTGTAGCTGCTGATCGTAATAAATGGCGAAAGACTGTATATGAGGGGAAAGTTGCCTTTGACGCATACGAGAAAGTAAAGCGGGATGTGAGGAAGGGTATTACTGTTGCATTTCCAGACGGCGAAGGTCCTTTATGGCGCTAACATGCAGCGTCTGTGCGAGACTCTGCCTCAGCAAAGCTGGACTCGAAAGTCATTGTGGCGGTTGTCTCCCTTGTTGTGACTCACAACCCCAATAGATTAACATCTAGACGGGAAGTAGAACCCTTTCTGTAACTTCCGGTCAGAGCCCTATAAAACGAATAGCCTTCGGCTCTCTCCCTCTCATTTGCTCTTCCGGTGCCTGGCCTTCGCCAGGCGTCTCGCGTTTGCCTGGCAATCAAAACGGTAACTACTAACTTTGCTTCATTCTATCATCTATTACTTTGACATGTCAACTATACTGTTCTATCTATATCCATGATTGTTAATTAAATATTATACACAAACCATGTCTCGTTTTGTTACATTCATACAACCCAGTATCTTCGCTATATTGGTAACCCTGACGTGATACGAACACGCAGCCGTTCATCGCTATAAGTGGTCACCCCGAAAAAAGAAAAAAATAGCAGATCTGGTGTTGTGTGAGTAACATTACGAATACACAGCAAATTTATCGACAAACTATGAAAATACTCAAGGAAACGTACACACGCACATGTGAAATTCGCGTTCAGACAGACTTTTTCTCTCACGCATCAACTAACTGTCGCATTTCACGATATATATATACATGTTTCTCGTTTCTTACAACGAACACTTTCAAAAAAAAAAAAAAAAAAGAAATTTGATATTTTTTAAAAAACATTTCGGCGGGAACATTTATTTTCGGTGAACCATTGCCTTTTTTTTCATCGTTTTCTTCATCGTTCAAGTTTTTTTTTTTTTCCAAAGTTCACACCAATAATTATGCTAAGCGAAGCCTTTCTTTTTCATCATTGTCACTTTCACACTTGCACTATCATTTTCTCGCGCGTTAGAAATATTATTTTTTCAACCTAGCTTAACCTTGTATTGGCACGTGTAGGCAGTACAAATTCTCGACTCACAGAGATATCTCGACTCACAGAGATAGCCGCACGCCAGAGATAACGTTTCTCGCCAAGGATTCTTCAGCCTTAAGCTATATTCTCCTATTTGCCGGTTTAAAAATTTACCACGTAAATTTGCCGTTGAAAACTGCGCATTTATTCAGAATGCTTATTTCTTTGGTCGCTGGCCTCTTGACCCTTCCAGGTCAATGCATTCTCAACATCGACCATCAACTTCGGCTGCTATTTCTAGCACTTTGCGCAACTCATTTTTTCTGAAAAATTTTTTTTTACTGTGAATTTAAACACCGAATACGCTCACTCCGCGAGACAACATCCACAGCAACACAGCTTCAACAACAACCAAAACCAGCAGAACAAACCAGAGAATTTATTTTTGCAGCACTCTTCCTGTGAGAAAATCCATTCGGAGGCTGGAAATTTCACGATATACCACAGAACAGAAACCACCTGCATTCATTCTCTGGAACACACTTTCTTTCCTGCTGTCATGTGATTGCACACCTGTGAACTATATTTTGTACATTTGAACTTTGAGCCCTTCTCTTACTTTATTACATTGTATCTTTGGGTGATGGATAGATAGATGTCCAGTCGTTCTCTGGCCAAGAGCGGTTGGCTACCTTGATATCTATCATTGATTTTTGCAAACATTCTTTTGTCGTAATTTCCATGCCTGTTACAACATTCTCGCCAACTTGCTACATATTTTCATTCGATTTTTATATTCTAAAATTCTGGCGGGAGGTTGTGTGGCGGTTGTCTCCCTTGTTGTGACTCACAACCCCAATAGATTAACATCTAGACGGGAAGTAGAACCCTTTCTGTAACTTCCGGTCAGAGCCCTATAAAACGAATAGCCTTCGGGTCTCTCCCTCTCATTTGCCCTTCCGGCGCCTGGCCTTCGCCAGGCGTCTCGCGTTTGCCTGGCAATCAAAACGGTAACTACTAACTTTGCTTCATTCTATCATCTATTACTTTGACATGTCAACTATACTGTTCTATCTATATCCATGATTGTTAATTAAATATTATACACAAACCATGTCTCGTTTTGTTACATTCATACAACCCAGTATCTTCGCTATATCATCTTCGCAGTCATAAAGCGAGACCAGTGGTTGACTACCAGGCTGCTGTTGGAGATGCTACTCATCATGCTTGCCAAGCATGTGGTAGAGAATGTAAATCAGCAGGAGGGCTCAAACGACATGCAAAAGTACATGAACTCCAACCACAGCCGGCTATTCCCAGTGAATGTTTGTATGTATGTGTGTGTATTATATCGGGTCACTCTTGAGTGCTACTGGTAACATGTAACCCAGTACAACCTGTCACATGGTCGGGTCGTCGGTGACTAAACCGGCAACCCCACCAACTTTACTTGGTGAGGACGGTGATTTTGAACACCCTGCAGGACAAAAAACAAAACCTGACAAAGGGGGGAAGAACTCATAAGAGTCAACGGTCATCAAAAATGTGTAAATATGTATGTACACGTGTATGTATGTATGTATGTATGTATGTATGTATGTATGTATGTATGTATGTATTTATGTATGTATGTATGTGTGTGTGTGTGTGTATGTATGTATGTCTGTGTGTGTGTATGTATGTATGTGTGTGTGTATGCATATGTATGTATATGCGTGAGGACTTAGAAATAATAGGGCTGGATACCCGATCGTGCGGTTAAACCACTGGGAGTGAAGGAACCCTAGCCGTTGTCAGGGCATTCTTCTAGTAGAATGCAACACTATTGTACAATGTATGTATGGTCCCGTAACTTCTGATAGAGTCGTAGGGGCGCCATATTGATATACGGCATCTCAAGCCTGGGAGAGCTCATCCCTCTCTAGGCCAGAGTACAGCAGATTTCTTCCAGAGGAAGATAAAAAGTGAGTGAGAGCAAATGAGAAAGAGATATAGTGGAAAAATCTACCCAGTCGTAGACCGGTACTTTTTTTTATCGACCTCGAAAGGATGAAAGGCAAAATTGACCTCGGCGGGATTTGAACTCAGAAAGTAGAGAGCCGGAACGAATCCCATAAAGCATTCTACCCGACCTTCGGACGACTCTACCAATTCGCCGCCTCTATTGTACAATGTGTGCAAGCAATGGCTGTGTGGTTAAGGATTTCACTTCGCATCCACGTGGTGTAGAGCTCAGTCCCACTTCGTCACACCTTGTCTTCTATATAGCCTAGGTTTAACCAATGTCATGTGAGTGAAATATGGTCGGCGGAAACTAAAAGACCCCCCCCCCCCCCTGTTCATTTTATATATATATATATATATATTCCTTAGCCAACCATACTCAACAACAAAATCCTACAGGCTTTAATTAGCCAAAAACATGGTACTCCAAATACTATTTACCAAATTTAAAATTAAAACCACAACAGAAACACCAACGAGGATCTAAGTTCACAGAGAGAGAGGGGGGCAGAGAGAGAGGGAGGACAGAGAATGAGAGAGGAGGAGTATGTGTGTGTTTATGTCTCTAGCGGTTCAATAAAAGGAGATTGATAAAATAAGTACAAGACTTCAAAAAATAAGTACTGGTACTCGAAATGATTGACTAAAATATCTTCAAGGTGTCGTCCCATCTAATGATTTAAACCATTAAAGAAGAAAAGACCATGATTAATGGCGGTACAAATGTTCAATGTGATATGCACGCTACCACAAGATATTTCTGATTTCTCTAGAGCGCAAGTAATTACGTTACCAGCTTGTTCCTTGTTCGTCCTATAAATATTTGAAAATATCTTAGAAAGTATTTTGATTTACGGTAGCAAAAAAGATATTTATTGTGAATGAAGGCGGGGAGCTAAATATAATAATTATGGAACCTCATGCAAGCATTTCTCGCATTACGGAACCGTTGCATTCCTGAAAATATTGCCGTAACACCTGTGTTCACCTGTGTTCACCTTCTCTCTCAACTTAGAGATTCAGATGAGTTCCGACGAAATTTGTTTTTCGAAAAAAAGAAGCTGAATTAAAAAGGTGATCCATCTACTTTTATGCATTAAAATAATTTTTACACATACACATTATAGTATGGATATATATATATATTATAGTATGGATATATATATGAATTATAGTATCGATATATATATATATACATTATAGTATGGATATATATATACATTATAGTATGGATATATATATACATTATAGTATGGATATATATACACATTATAGTATGGATATATATATACAGTATAGTATGGATATATATATACATTATAGTATCGATATATATATATATATATATATATATATATATATATATATATATATATTATAGTATGGATATATATATATATATTATAGTATGGATATATATATATATATACATTATAGTATCGATATATATATATATTATAGTATGGATATATATATATACATTATAGTATGGATATATATATATTATAGTATGGATATATATATATACATTATAGTATCGATATATATATATATACATTATAGTATGGATATATATATATTATAGTATGGATATATATATATATACATTATAGTATCGATATATATATATATATATTATAGTATGGATATATATATATACATTATAGTATGGATATATATATATATTATAGTATGGATATATATACACATTATAGTATGGATATATATATATATTATAGTATGGATATATATATATATACATTATAGTATCGATATATATATATATATATACATTTAGAAACACACAGATACACGCGGACACACACATATATACATGAATGCATCCGCACCCAACTGTGAGTTAAGGGTGCCAACTTCACCGATGTTGCTCAATGAATGACTGGGATTACTAATTATATCTAAATGTTTCTTCTCTCTTCATAATGTATTTTTAACTCTGATACTGGTTCAGTCTGGTTCAAACTGAATTGGTCTGTCCCAGTCATTCATTGAGCAACATCGGTGAAGTTGGCACCCTTAACTCACAGTTGGGTGCGGATGCATTCATGTATATATGTGTGTGTCCGCGTGTATCTGTGTGTTTCTAAATGTATTAATAACTCCCTCTGGTCGAGCAATCTTTGAAGTGTGGGGACAACTGGAAAGCTTCCATTACTCATACTTCTCGCCTTCTTCACTACCTCTTCTACGGCCTCGATATGAATACCCCCTCCGCCTCCGTGGTATTTTTTTCGCGGTTATAAGAGGCTTAGCTCTGTTTCTCGACCGTTATATCGCGTGACTATCTCCCCCTCCGCCTTTTGGGATTCTTTCTCACGTCGTGTAGACGCGTTCTTGAGACTAGTAAAATGAGGTATCCTCTTGATAAGTCGGCAGACCTCGCAAGGACTCTATATCTTTGATATATTGTTTTTGTTTATGCCACGAAACTACGTAGTCGAGGAATTTAGGAACAGTTTAGGTATGATACATTTTATTACTAATTATATCTAAATGTTTCTTCTCTCTTCATAATGTATATATATATATATATATATATATATATATATATATATATATATATTATAGTATGGATATATATATACATTATAGTATGGATATATATATATTATAGTATGGATATATATATATACATTATAGTATCGATATATATATATATACATTATAGTATGGATATATATATATTATAGTATGGATATATATATATATACATTATAGTATCGATATATATATATATATATTATAGTATGGATATATATATATATTATAGTATGGATATATATATATTATAGTATGGATATATATATATTATAGTATGGATATATATATATACGTAAAGCATTTGAAGAGGAATGGAGCCGAGATCCGTAAGGGAGGTCTTTCAGACTCCATCCCGAATTTACTGGTTTAAATATACAATTTCTATAAGTGCAGAATTCTGTGAGGTAAGTTGGCGTGAAGAGAATCTATATTGATCTTTTCAAAGAGATGCTCATTCTTCCACTATTTCTTCCAAATAATTCTCTGGTTATCTCATATTCCCTTAGATACCAGATATGTTTCGATATGGAAGCAACAACCAACCATGTACGATATAATATATGTTTCAAATAGAGAAATCATTTTCATTCAAGTTTGCATAATTCTTAATTTTTACCTTTTTATTTATTTTTTTTTTTTCCTGAAATAATAGAATATTGTTTATGTACTTAGCGGTTGGTCAAACAATATTGATAAAATATGTACCAAACTTGAATGACTGAAACCAATAAAAGAATATGATTATAGACACACACACACACATGTACACACACACACACATACACACCCTAGATACACTCACACACACACATACACACACAAACACACCACACACACATACACACACCAGACACACACACACACACACCAGACACACACACACGCACCAGACACACACACCAGACACACACTCACACATCAGACACACACACCCCAGATACACACACACCCCAGACACACTCACACACACATACATACACACACACACATATACACACCCCAGACACAATCAGACCTACACACACACACAAACACCAGACACGCACACACACACACACACACATATACCCCCCCCCCCCCCCATACACACACACACATATATATATAAATATATATTTATTATTTTGTCTGGATTGGCAGTATCGGTAGAGGGTCGGACGCCATGCTTTCCAGCATAGTTATGTCCCTTTAAGATCTGTGTTCAAATCCCGCCGAGGTTGACTTTGCCTTTCATCCTTACGGGGTCGATAAAATAAAGTAACAGTAATGCACTGGGTAATTGCTGGCCTTGTGCCTAAAGTAGAAACAATTATTTTGTCCTTTCAGCGGTGGATTGGCAGTATCGATAGAGGTTGACTCATAGAGTAACGGCCCTTGCCATTCTGAGTTCAAATCCCGCCGGGGTTAACTTTGCCTCTCGTCCTTACGGGGTCGATAAAATAAAGTACCAGTAATGCACTGGGTATTTGCTGGCCTTGTGCCAAAAGAAGAATCAATTATTTTGTCCTTTCAGCAAAAAGGGTTTTGTTTTGTTTTGGCTTTTATTTTGTGACAATTATCGTAATCCACTTTATAATGAACCACACTAAAAATCGAACTTCTGGTAACTTCCCTCATGTCAACAACTCCTACCCCTATATGTTTATTTCCTCTCTATTGTGTCTGGGTATCAAACTAGCCTATTTTATTA